>CM042075.1:5387178-5877178 GCA_023509865.1 Trypoxylus dichotomus
TTATGTTTTTACAATCAAAATGTCCAAAAGTGTCTCTTTACTTTTTAAAGATGACATCGGAAAGATGTCCTCCCATTCGGCGTTCACACTCTAACAGTCTGTTATGAAAACTCTGGAATGCGCGGTGTAGCAAATCTTGGGGAATGGCAGTGATTTCTTGTTGAATGTTCTCCTTCAGTTCATGGATTGTTGCAGGTCGTGTGCGGTACACCTTGCCTTTAAGATACCTCCACAGGACGAAATCGCACATACTAAGATCAGGGGATCTCGCAGGCCATTCAATGTCACCGTTACGTGAAATAATGCGTCTTCCAAACAATTGACGAACTGCTGCCATCGAATGTCGAGCAGTGTGCGACGTGGCTCCGTCCTGCTGAAACTACATGTTTTTCATGTTAAGATTAAGCTCGTATAGTCTCGGTGTAAAGAATGTTTGAAGCATTTCAACATATCGAGCGGATGTTACTGTCGCTGCACTACCATCCTCACGTGCAAAAAAAATAAGGACCGATAACACCATGACATGATACAGCACACCGTATTGTGACCTTGTCGCTATGTAGTGGTCGCTGGTGTAACTCACAAGGATTTTTCTGGGCCCAATAACGAAAATTCTGTTTGTTTACGAAACCGTTCAGGTGGAAATGGGCTTCGTCTGATATCCATATTCGCGACCTCGTTAATTTTATAATATCTGCCTACTAAACTCCATACGTGACGCTGGGTCTCGTTCATGTAATTGTTGCACAATCTGTAACTTATAGGGATGGAAATGTAATTCGTGCAGTATTCTTTGTAACTTTCGTCGCTTAATCCCTAGTGTAGATGCATGCTGTCGAACGGAGCGGCGAGGACTTCTCTCGATTGCAGCTCAAACAGCCTCAATGTTCTCTGTGGTACGTACCGTTCGAATGCCACCTGGAGCTTTCTTTTTCAATACAGATCCTGTTTCTTCAAAATTACGCACCCACGTTGTAATCGCATGCGCAGATGGGACATGTCCATGACGTCCAAGCTGGTAATACTGTCGAAATATGCTCTGCGCGGCAGTCGTAGTATCACCATTTTTATAAAACGCTCTCACAGCTACTGCACGTTCCGCACCAGTCCAACGATCCATGATTAGTAAATGGCAATGGGTTCGCAACAATTGTGCGACGTTACGAACAACTGCTCTACAGTGCTGACAACTGTAACGTTCAAAATTTCCCGTTCCCCTGCACCACCCTGTATAATAGAGATAACGTTGTGGCTTTTTATAATACAACATCTATATACCCACTCGACGAACTCAAAAACAATCAGAAATCGTATATAGAGGCGGTGTTACAAGTGCATCTAACACAGTATAATATATGTTATAATAATATCTGTATCTTGTAAACTTATGTCTCCACTACTAATAGTACTAAAAGAACCTAGTGGCAAGTTTAAGCCTAAAGTATAACAAACCCTATTTCGACCCGCAAACGTTGTTATTCAAGCCTCATCTTCAGGTAAATTAACCACTAATTTATTTAATAATTAGTTACTTAATATGTATTTATCAAGCATTGAGCGATAAAGTCTTACACTTTTAGAGTTAGGGATAGGTCACTCTCGTATAAAACCAACCACTTCTTAATTCTATCAATTAGAGTTATTAATTATTTACTTTATTTCTTATACCCTTTAATGCAGAATAAATTGTCTATTTTTCGTTTTATACTACAGATATATATTTGGCAAGAAATTATACCTAATATCCTCCACAATACCTAGCAAGCATCCCATACATAAACTTTATAAACACCACGATATCTAGATACAATTAGAGCTTCAACATCTTACGTTATATACAAGAACTATACGGTCGCTTGTAACCAGTTAATTGTACGACTATATTGTACGTACACACAGTTTTATTACTGTTTATATAGCAACCTAATAAAAACTGATAATTCTTACGGTACATTGCTTTATTTTTATTATTATACAGTAGTTGTTGTAGTAGACCTTCATTTTTTAGCTGTAATGGTTAACTGTTAATAGTAACACAAAATGAAAGAAGTAAAAAAAATTCGGAAATCTAAGTCGAAACAAGCATAATAACGTTGTAGTCTGTATATTTAGATACTCGTTTTATAGCGATATGTTTATGTTCGTTAAAAAAGGACAGAAGCAACCGTAAAGTATGTACATATGTATATGTGTATGTGTGTATGTGCCTTCAGTGTTTACATTCAGGCTCTATAAGATGTGGGAATGAAAGTGATGTATTGTAATTTTTTGAAATATAGGGTCTCGAAGCATACAAACAATGAATTAAAATCAAAATTGTTTTAATTCCCGGTGTTGTCTTTTCATGGACTTAATAAGGAAAATAAAAGTTTCTTATAGCTGATTGATTATCGGGAACGTGACGTGTATATTTGCTCAAGTACGGTTGCAAGTCTCTATTGTTTATTTTTTTTTTTTAAGTAAGATGATGGCGGCTGTAAATACTCGAAAAATTCGTAATTTGATAGCTCGCTTATTATATAGAATTATTAGTTTTAAAATGTTTACTTGAATGTATCTACAATTTAATATTGTCCCCTTCAAGGCACGGAATACACACAGCATCTCCAGCGAGTTTCCCATTTCTATTAACAATTTTGGAAGTCCTGCGTTGTGCCTGTTTGGATGTTGTTTACTTTTGCAGCGGGAACCTTTCAATTTTCACTTAGACATTAGAAAAATAAGATGGAGCCATTTCTGGGCGGGTATAGGACTACTGGAAAAACCTTTTCTGGCAAAACTTCTGTAACCGTAGATAAGCTGTGACAGGGGGCATTGCCATTCTCGTGGACAAAGAATTCGCACCGCAAGACCAGTCAGTGAATCAAACCTTTTATTGCGAGGTCCTTGAACGTTTGCACGTGCCACCTGGCATTGGTAGCCCATGGATCTTGCATATATATCTTTCCTTTAGGGTTTTCGTGGATCAAATATGAAAGACAATTCTTCCGGGTATTGTTTTTTCTGTCAGAACTCGCTCAAAAAGAAGACGAAAGAGACTTCATCGAAACGTCGAGCTACATCAGTTTCTTCTGAAAACCAGCTATCTATGCGGATAAGCGCCCAGAATATGGATATATGTATATCTATGTTGAGATGAATGTTTTCGCGGTCACCGTATGTGGAAAAATATTCCCGCGTTTTTGGTTGCTTGTGCTGTTGGCTTCGCAAGGGACCGTTTAGATGAGATCTCGATCATCATTGAAATGGTCCCTTTCGAAATCAACAACATGTACGGTCATAAACTCGGGAATACTATTTTACATGTGGTGACCGCGACAACATTCATTTTTGATATATATATATATACACACTAGGGTGATAGAATAAAATAGACACCTACTAATTAAAAGAAAGATTCTATACTCGTTATATATACAAAATATTTTGTCGATCCACCTTTACTTGCGTGAAGTGCTGCGAGTAGTCGTGGCATAGAATCTATTAAATGATTAACGGTGTCTTCTGGAATATTTAACCACTCTTCTGTAACAGCTGCCACGAGTTCTTCCTTATTGCTGGGTTTTCGGGGTCGTTTCGCCATATTTGTCTGGATTATGTGCCAAACATTCTCTATCGGATTCATGTCTGGTGATTTGCCTGGCCATGGTAAAATCCGAATCCCCTGTTCCTCTTTCCATGTGGTTGTTGTTCTTGCTTTGTGACAAGGTGCTCCATCCTCCATAAAAGTGGCGTCTTCTTTAGATAAAATGGCGTCGTCAAATATCGGTAGTAGTCCTTCTGTTAATATTTGGATATATTTTGCCGCATTTATATTTCCGTCGCAGATTACTAATTGCGATCTTCCACCATACCATATCGCGTCCCTCACCATGATGTTCATACCGTCGTATTTCACCGTCTGATGCAAACATTTGTCGTCCAGTTGCTGCGACGAACGTCTCCATACCCACATACGACCACTATCACTGAATTGGCAGTATCTCCTTTCATCTGAAAAAATGACAGACCGCCAAAACTCTTCGGGCTTCGTTCGCATTCCGATTGCCCAAGCCATTCGGCGCCGTTTTTTGAAACGCCCTAAGGAGAGGTTTTCTCTATGCCACCCTTTTATACATCCCCACACTGTGGAGGTATCGCAGAACGGTGCGCTGACTTTTCTGTGAAGTTGCCGCAAGCTCAGCTGTACTTATTCGCGGTTCTCTTAATACTTCGCGCACAAGCACCTTTTTACTTCTTTCAGATGGTCCGGCACGACCTGGTCTCGGCTCGACTGTTGTTTTTTCCTTGCGTTTAATTTGTGTAATCACACGGTTAACTGTGGACAACGGACTATTTAAAAATTTACTTATTTCACGTTGCGAAGCGCCGCGCTCACTCTGGCCAACGATGCGACCTCGGGTGAAGTCGCTAATATCACTCGAACCTTGTAAGCGAGGCATAGTTGTAACGATACTAAACTATGACGAATTCGATCCGATACATCTACCCCTACCCTAATGACAAGAGAAAGTTCTTAATTCGTTCTTAGAATTTAGCTGTTTACAAATTTATACTGCTTTACCTGGTGTCTATTTTATTCTGTCACCCTAGTGTATTTCCACCACAATATATATATATATACTATTATGGTGTTCAAAGGGACTGCCAAAGCAAAATACACAACAGAAAGGGCAGCAAATGAAAACTTATTTTCCGTTTGTTGTTTGTGTTTTTGCAAGTACTCTTACAATTTTTTAATTATTAAAATAAATACACTGAAGGCCACGAAATATTGTAGTTACATCATAGTTGGTTATGCCGTATACAGCGTCTGATACAAATTCAGGTGCAGCAACCATGTTTGCAATGAATTGTACGAAATCAACAATTATAAACACCATGAGGTTATTATCGTCCTTGATACATTTTCTTGGTTATATAACGTTTTAGTCAACGTTCCATTTAAAAAACAAATCATGGCTGATTCAGCAGGATTATAAACAGTGAACTCTTTTATTGATAATGCTTTCATAATAGTGTATTAATACATTTGTATTTACGAAAAGGAGCTGAATAGACTAATCTGATTATTAAATGTTTTCTTAGCAACATTCTTTATCACTGTAATACTATAGATCTTATTCTAATGATTCAGTAAACTAAATATATCTTTATTTTATTTATGTAACAAACATATTTCTATACAATACAATGTGCAAAACATAACATGAAGTAAATTACATTAAAATATATCAATATCGAAAGAAATAATCACATAGGACAATTAAAAATATATTTAATCTGTATCTCCACTCTCGTCTTCTAATCCACAATTAACCATCAGAATAAAGTCTTCTACGTTTGCTTCACGTTCGTACCACTCTTTAATTATTTTGTCTGTATGGTTTATGCAATTTTGCCAGATATCTGGGATATATCGGTCCAAACTTTCTTGCCACATATCTAACACTTGTCTATCGCCATAACCATTTTGACCAATATGTTTATTACAATACCCTTTCGCATGTGCCTATATTAGTTCTGCAGGATTGAAATCGCAGTGATACGGAGGAATTCTTAAAACTTCATGTCCATGTGACCGAAGTAATTCGTCAATAATATAAACCTTGTCTTTTTTATGTCTCTTAATTATTTCAAAAAGTTGTTTTGATGCAGTTTAAATTTCCAACAGTTTGAAAGTTGGCATAGATATGCCCAGTACCCAAAAAAGGCGATCCTTCTCAAATCCACAATTATAGTACAATTTCTTTACTTTGTTCTAACTTTTCAAAAGCGTTTGAACATATTCTTTTTTCTCTATATTTTTTTTAGAGTTGCGCAGATAGATGTCTCAAAAGCAACATAGTTTTATATCCCAGCGTTCAACCGTCACTAATCTAACTTGTTTTATGCAATATGGATCTGAAGCAATAGATAGCGTAAGCCAAGTTGACACGATTTACTTGGACTTCCAGAAAACGTTTGATTAGGTAGACCACTATATTCTTCTACGAAAACTGAATTCGGATTTTTAAGAGCATTACGCCCACTTTTACAGTCGTACCTGATCAATAGAGAATTTCAAGTATACTATAGGAGCTACGTATTATGCAAAGTACATCGCTACTTCTTCTGTACCGCAAGGATCTAATCTTGGTCCTCTAATGTTCCTGCTCGTTATAAACGACATTGCTAGTACTGTTGAATGCGAAACGCTAATGCACGCTGATGATATTAAATTATTTCTAAGCATTTATTCCACTGCAGATTGTATTTTGCTTCGGAGAAGTATCGATTGTGTTTCTAGTTGGTGTAAGCTTAATACATTGTCCTTAAATATATCTAAATGCACTACCATGATATTTACTAAGCGTCAGAAAGCTATTATCTACAATTATAACGTTAAAGGAACACCACTGCAGATGTTAACTTCTGTCGAAGATTTTGGGGTGCTTTTTGAAACCACTCTAGTCTTTTTCTGATCACAGTACATAAACGCGCGTCGTAATGCATCAAGAATACCTGGATGTCTCACTTTGAGCGGCTCCACTGTTGATGATCCCAGCAACATTGTTCAGACCTTCGCAGAAGAATTCTCGAGAGTGTTTGTGTCTGGTTCACAAGCATTACTGGGGCCCCAGCCTCTTGATAGGGATCTCATTAGTGGTAGTTCTTTGATTGGATCTTTTACAGCACACGATATCTTAAAAGCATCTAAGAAGTTAAAATCTAATTTTACTGCTGGTCATGACGGCCTCCCCGCATTTTTTGCACGTGATTGTTGTGTAGTACTATGTGAACCTCTCGCTAGAATATTTAACTTGGCCGTAAGTTCTTCTACCTTTCCTGACGCTTGGAAGATTAGCAGAATTACACCCGTGTTTAAGAAAGGTAATCGTTCTGACTTCCAAAATTATAGACCAATAAATATTTTATCCAACTTTGCAAAAATTTTTGAATATCTTTTGTCTCACAGAATTTACGTTAGTGTCAAGCCTTACTTATCTTTGCGACAACATGGTTTCATTCCAGGAAGGTCTACTACAACCAACCTTGCTGAGTTAGCACAGCATATTGCCGAATCCATGGAACGACGTCAACAAGTAGATGTATTATACACCGATTCTCGTAAAGCATTTGACACTATCAATCATTCCCTTATGGTATCTAAGCTGAGTAGTTTTGGTTTTCCGCCAAGTGTGACAGAATTGATTCGCTCGTATTTAACTGATCGTTCATGCTATGTTCACTACAATGGACATACATCCTTAACATTTTCTTCTTCCTCTGGTGTGTGCCAGGGATCCAATTTGGGTCCCCTTTTGTTTAATATTTATTTGTATGATCTCCTACAGGGGCTGGACTGCAATGTACTGGCTTACGCGGACGATCTTAAGATCCACAATACCATAACCTCCCCGGCAGATTGTCTGTTTCTCCAGAACAGTCTGGATACTATTGTTAAATGGTGTACACAGAATGGAATTCATTTGAATCTGGATAAGTGTGCTGTTGTAAGCTACTCTAGATATCATAGATTCTACAGTTATAATTATGCTGTGAGTCAGGCTATTGTTCCTAAGCACTCGTCTGTGATGGACCTGGGCTTGCTGTTTGATGCAAATTTGTCGTTTGCAGACCACATACTATCCGTACGAAATTCTGCGATGAAATCCTTAAGATTTCTTACACGATCCTGCAGATCATTCAATAATCCCCCCTCGCTAGAAGCATTATACTATTCGCTTGTCCGCACTGGGTTGGAGTATGCCTCCATAATTTGGTATCCTCACTATCTCCATCTGCAAGTACTACTTGAAAGAGTGCAAAAACGATTTTTGAAATACCTGTTCTTCAAAATTGATGGCACTTACCCTGGACGCGATGTTGACCATGCTGGTCTGCTGAGGAGACACGGCTTTGTATCGTTATCGGACCGAAGGAAGGAATTTAGCAGCCAATTTCTACTTAAACTAATTAATCACGCTATTGACGCTCCATCCCTTCTCTCCAAAATTAATTTTGTGGTACCTCAGTACGATACCAGGTCCTTCCCTAATTTTAACGTCCCGTCATGCAAAAGTATTGTTCTGCTTAAAGCACCCTTTACGCATATGATTAGAAATCCCAATGAATTACTTCACGATCCTTTTTGTTGAAGTGTCTACATGTATTTACATTGTCGTCCTATTTTGTTCTTGCATTCTGGTGTCACCGAGCCATTATTATGTTTATGATTCAGTTGTATCTTTTTCGATTAATTCTAATTTATTACTGCGCTGTATATTATTACTACATATATATGCTAGGATATATTATTCCCGCAATGTCCTGTAAATGGAATTATTTTCTGTTGGGCAATAAAGATATTATTATTATTATTATTATTATCACATATCTCAGTTGGTATCGCGTTGTAGTAAAATATATTTATATATATTATATATATAAATATATTATATAATATGTTTCATAGTTTCAAATATCAGATCTTAGGTAGCAGAAACAAAATTATTTATTCGTCAGTGTTTATTATTGGATGAAAATTTCGCACCGGGATACGATGAAAAAATTTCGATGAAACAGATAGCGGCATTTAAAATAATTTACGTCTTCTATTAGAAATTTAAAAACCAACCTCAAATCAAATAGCACGTGAAATAACAATACTTGAAGTTTTCACCAGAAAAATACCATCTCGTTCCAGTACGTGACGTTTATATATACAGATTCCTCTCATGTTATATTCTCCAGTCTTTACTTATTATATAAATAGAGGCATTTGTATTTTTATTCGCGGCTTTACCATTATTGAACTTAATTCGATTAAGCGTATTTCCACCTTATCGCCGAATGGTAAACTTAATTTGTTCCATTCGAACTCACACTTGTTAACACACGGATTAGAGTATCTCAAGAATATCCCTCTTAGCTGTAAATCACCATCTAACACCTGCGCAAATAGATTAACCGTATGTTTTATTTATTTGCGTTACAATTTGCCAACAACAAGTCCGTTCTAAATTCAATACGTTTTCATATTCGAGTCGTGTATGCGTGTGCAAAATACCACTATGGATGGCATGTTTAATTGTACAGTTTTCACGCTGCGGATATTTACGATATCGCAATGTTAATCTGCGAGATGTCACCAAAATACTAATTGCCTTGACGAGTAAAGAATATGGAACGAGTTCCAATAGGTTACTGCAACACGTGGAATTATTGCAATGGGTTGTTTCAAAAACAAAAAAAACGTCATTTGTCACTGTTATGTCACGTTATAATCAAACGCTGTTTATTTATTATTGAAGTTTGCGCATTCTAAATTAGGTTTGGGTTGGATTCCCTGTAACCAGATGCAATTGTTGTCGCGCTTTACACATTTAATTCTACCGCCTTTGTATTCTAAATCCGGCATACTCGCTATTACGTCGTTTCCGAAACGTATCTAAATGCGACATTTACTAAGTTCACTAGGGTGACAGAATAAAATAGACACCAGAGGTAAAGCGGTATAAATATGTAAACAGCTAAATTCTAAGAACGAATTAAGAACTTTCTCTTGTCATTAGGGTAGGGGTTGATGTATCGGAAGGAATTCGTCATAGTTTAGTATCGTTACAACTATGCCTCGCGTACAAGGTTCGAGTGATATTAGCGACTTCACCTGGGGTGTCGCATCGTTGGCCAGAGTGAACGCGGCGCTTCGCAACGTGAAATAAGTAAATTTTTAAATATTCCGTTGTCCACAGTTGATTGTGTGATTACACAATTTAAACGCAAGGAGAAAACAACGGTGGAGTCGAGACCAGGTCGTGCCGGACCTTCTGAAAGAAGTAAAACGGTGCTTGTGCGCGAAGTGTTTAAGAGAACCGCGAAAAAGTACAGCTGAGCTTGCGGCAACTTCACAGAAAAGTCAGCGCACCGTTCTGCGATACCTCCACAGTGTGGGGATATATAAATGGGTGGCAAAGAAAAAACCTCTCCTTACGGCGTTTCAAAAACGGCTCCGAATGGCTTGGGCAATCGAAATGCGAACGAAGCCCGAAGAGTTTTGGCGGTCTGTCATTTTTTCAGATACTGCCAATTCAGTGATTGTGGTCGTACGTGGGTATGGAGACGTTCGTCACAGCAACTGGACTACAAATTTTTTCATCAAACGGTGAAATACGGCTGTGTGAACATCATGGTGTGGGGCGCGATATGGTATGGTGGAAGATCGCAATTAGTAATCTGCGACGGAAATATAAATGCGGCAAAATATATCCAAATATTAACCGAAGGACTACTACCGATATTCGACTACGCCATTTTATCTAAAGAAGACGCCACTTTTATGGAGAATGGAGCACCCTACCACAAAGCAAGAACAACAACCACATGGAAAGAGGAACAGGGAATTCGGATTTTACCAAAGCCAGGCCAATCACCACACATGAATCCGATAGAGAATGTTTGGCACATAATCCAGGCAAATATGGCGAAACGAACCCGAAAACCCAGCAATAAGGCAGAACTCGGCAGCTGTTACAGAAGAGTGGTTAAATATTCCAGAAGACACCATAAATCATTTAATAGATTCTATGCCACGACTACTCGCAGCACGCAAGTAAAGGTGGATCTACAAAATAGTAGTCTAATTTAAAAATTTTAAAATATTTTGTATATATAACGAGAATAGAATCTTTTTTTTTTTAATTAGTAGGTGTCTATTTTATTCTGTCACCCTAGTGTATTTTATATAAGGGCTGCTGAGTATGGTTCTGAAATCTAGTAGCTTAAGTGGTGGTCGTAACTAGTTTTCTTTATACACCATTTCAAAGAAAGTATAAAGCACGCAATTTTGTGTGAATATTTGAACGCATGAAAGCTCTGCATATGACACAGAATTTAACAGTAGTTTAGAAATAAGGTCGTCTAAAATTGCCAAGAAGGTCTTTCATATTTCATCTATAACGTCATTATTGGGGGCTGGTGTCTGTATTAATAGATAAATAACAAATGCACATTTATTTCAGTTTACCAACGATATGAAACACGTTAAAAAAACTAAAAGCAAAAAATAGAAGATTTATATTTAATTTAATTTGTATATATGACGAGAATAGAATCTTTTTTTTAATTAGTAGGTGTCTATTTTATTCTGTCACCCTCGTGTATGTGTGTACTCGATTCTCCGTGCTACGCGCTTCACCCCTTCACGTTGTTCTCCGCACGGCACTGAAACTTGCCCATCTTTGACGAAACTAGTTATTTACCAGTTTCTTTCAAAGTCTACTCCGTTAGAACTTATTCGGTTCATTCGTTTTTTCATTTGTTTACCCAAAATTTGAAATCAAATTCTTGGGTCTTTTCTAGATTTCCATCTTATCTAATAAAACGAGAAGATATACAAAATTATACGTAGCTAATTTAAATTTTCTGTTGCTGTCTTCGTCATGAAGATGAAGATATACACCGCGCTTACTGCTACGATAAACCTATGCGATCCTCCTGTGATTAGCTTAACTTAAGAGAGGGGGGGTCGCGATTTGAGAATACGCGTTCGTCCGCGGGTGATCGATCGAAAAACGAACAACGCGACCGTCTTTCACAGCTAACCTGATCTGTCTGTGTGGTCGCTCGGTTGCGGTGGTTCTCTTTCGGTTTGTGGTTCTTTTTTTTTTTTTCATTAAGTTGCAAGGCCGCTCATCGCTAACGGCTTCGAAAATATTAAGACGTCTTAATTTGATCGTGGATTTATTGAATAAAAATTACGGCACACCTGGCATCGCAAAAACTCCGGCGAAGAGATGGAATATACAGGGTGCTGTGACATCAGAAATCGGACAGAAAAAAGTAATCGATCTATGAAAGTCTAGAATTGTCATATCTAAATACTAGATACATCCACGTATGGTATCGGTTTTTAAGGGACCTCATTTCTGTTCTTTGACCGTTTAGGATGGGTTAAATTCGTTTAGTTAGCGAACCACCGCACAAAATGTGGTTCATGTAGGGTTAAAATGTGTCTTTCATGTAGATTATCAAGCGTTTTAACTCGGTGAAACTAATTGAAAGACAGTTTTCAGAAATTTTCTCCTTCTATACGATTTTCTGACATTCAGAGTAGCAAATAATATATTTTGAATAATCAACTAACAGTTTAGTCGCTTTACTTCAAGGCAAATTTTCTTTGTGTGCACTTAATTGGAAGCTTAAGATGTTCTGCTAGTATGTGAATGAAAAGTTTTCTATAAAATCTCAGTTAATTCTTACAATTTTCAACAGTAACGACAAAAGTAAGTATTAATGCAAACTGCAACCTTCTCTTATGGTCTTGACTACTTGTATGGTATACTTGCATCTAGAACGTTTATATCCAGAAACTAAGAATTCCAAGGTCGTAAAATTAAATATTCTGTTATCAACGCACTTTTTCAAAATATTTTACGTATAAAACGAGGGTGAAATAAGATTCTTATAAGTTAACAAATTCGAAAAATACGCATGCTATTCTTCAGGGCGATTGTGTGTTAGTATGCTATCTCTGTCTAACGGCATTCTCTACCCTTGTTTAACTACTACTACAAAATACTATCCTCACATCGACCTTTTCAATATGAGGCGATTTAATGAAGCCGTCATTTCGTATTACTGCAAGGTGAGGAGGATCAAATCGCCTGACATACGTAATTCATTTTAAGTAAAGTCGGTGTTCGATTCATTCAGGTGATGAATGGATGAATAGATTACATAATTGTCAGGTCAAGCCCCATTCTTAAAGTCCAGGATGTGACGGTACAGCAAGAAGCCTCCTGTCGATCTGACCATTATTTCGTAAAAGGAAAGCCATTTTTTTCAATGTAAATCAAACTAGTCAAGTATCCCAATGGTTCACATACAATCCAGACAGTCTTTCCGATGAATCGACTGTATTTTGGTATAAAATGAGGCTAGCAGCGAAGTTGGGAAATTCAACAAATGCTATAGTCGCAGACGCTATTGTCGGGTCCAAATTGCAATTTGACCGAAACGAGCAAATCCTATTAAAAAGAGCTGGTTCTTGGCGTTTTGATAAAATTGATGCTGCTGTGAAATTTAAATCTTCCTTGTGATCTTGAAGATATATTGTAGTTGCAGTCTGCCGATATTTCTCTTTCAATTGCATTAAGCCTTGTCTGAGATGCTACGTGTCGTAACGCTGTTGTAAGAATTTCGACACGGTTTCCAGTCGGAAATCTAAATTCTATAAAAGGAAACAAATACCCCAATAGCTTACAATAACATATGTTGCTAGAATATATTCACATTTCAACATTTTTAATTCGACATTAACAATTTCAAAGTGGTTGAATCACACATTCTTTGAGCAAAGCGATCTCTGAAAATACTTTAATATCATTAGCACTGAGGGTGCTAATAATAAATTGTAGGTTATTAGGTAACAGTCAATAGTAATCTAAATGTCAAGCCAATGGAAATAATCATAGAGGAGAGACAACTGGGATGGCTTGGACATATATACATAATGGAAGAAGATCGAATCACAAAGAGGATATTTTGATGCCAAAATAGAGGACAAGAATGGAATAGGTCGACCCTGAAACCCGTGATGTATAGAACATTAGAAAAAAGAAGTATGGGGTGGATTGAAACCCAGGCTTAGAACAGAAAACTGTGGAAGATAAGAATAAGAGAATGGTAGTCCGACACCGCAAGGTACAAAGGACGTATGATTAAAAAAAAGGTTATTAGGCGAGAAAATCAAATATTGGAAGTGTAAAGCGATTGTCAACAAAACATACATAGATTTGTTGTTAAATGAATTTCAAGGGCCTTAACAATAGTTTTTCGACCGTCTCCATCGTATTAATAGCATTAAGTTTGCCTACCACGCACGAAACGTGATTTCCATTCCACGACCATTTATTTCCCTCCATATTTGACGTTCAATACTTCGCGAATTAATTTCAAATTTAACGCTCTGTATAGCGTAGTGCGAAAGAGCAAAAACCCGGACCCTATTTACCACCCATCCGATCACGTACGAAACGGCGACGCATTAATTTTTATTTATTTCTTAATGAGCTCCGCGAAAACGTCCGATAAAATAGTAACAATCGGCGATCGTTTTTTTTTCCCGCGTCCGGCTGCGAATTTCAAGGTGGCAATTGTTTTTCGGCCTACCGGATCGACGCGAAAGCTCGAAAGCTCTCTCAACCCTGCCGACAGATATGTCGCCTTCGCGATGCTGTAAAAAGCGGCTAACGCGCGGTATGTCGGTCTCGTTATCCGTGATGCGTTCTTCTCCCGTTTCGGTTTTGTTCTTATTTCCTTCGGCATCGCATCGCCGCGAACTTCATTCACAATGAGAGCCGGAATCGCAGAATCGAAATGAATCGGCCTTATTTATTTGTCGGGGGGAGGCCCCCGAAAGAACCACACACGCGAGATCGTAGGTGGTCGACGTAACCGTTCAGGACGGTAAAAATTCGGCTCATTAATGTTGAATATATCGCGTAGAAATGCGAGATTAAACAAAAGAGAGCTTAATATTCGATTATTTTTTTTTTCGATGCGAAAAAAGGCAAGAGTCGATCGGCGGACCACCCTTCGTGCGCGGATACGTGTGATTATGGGAAATGAGGGCGATCTCGCGGTCAATGACTGCAATCTGTATCCCTTGAAATATCACGCGCTTTACGTTATGGTATTTTAACTTCATACGGCTGTATTGTATTGGTTAAAATTTAAATACGTACGAGATTAAAGTTTAATCTCGTCTTTCGTGATATTTTTAGCTGCAAGTAGAACATTTTTCATATTTATTCGTCCGTATCCCGTACGATCTTTTGAAGATTTTGCCAAAATAATCTTCATGAAATTGATTTCGAACCACTTCATATTTACGGTTAGTCAGTGTAATTCGTGAGTCATGGAATTATAGTTTTAAAATTAATGTACTAAACGATAAACTTGAAGATAAATAGGTTAGGTAACGCTGAGAACACGCTGCGAAATTAAATTAGTTATATTAGGCAATCAGCATCCGTTGTTGTCGTTTAACTAATAATAATACTTTATCCGTATTTTTGACCGTATAGTATAAGATTATTTAATGCCCGTACATCTATGAAAAATTAAAAAACAAAACGGAATAAATAAATAATAATAACTAACTAAATCGTTGTAGTACAAGCATATAGACTGATTCAAATTAAGTGCACACCATTGCTATATGTCTCTTATTATTGCCTTTTGAAAGTATGTTCAATTAACACAGTAATAATGTTTTTAACACTGATTAATATGCAGTACACGAAAAAGAAATTGCATAACGTATATCCGATGAATTTGGATATTTATATCGTTTTTAAGCGGAACATTCTGTATTTTTTTTTTTTAAATTCTGAGAGATATATTAAGTTATGATGTAAAAGTTTTAATACGCTATTATTTTAAAAGGAATAAGAAGTTATAGCAATTTCCATTTTGTTCTAAGCACTATCACTCTTCCGGCTTTTGACAAAACAGATACAAACATGTCTTCGTGTTTAATGTTTATTCTAACATATTACGTCTTAAAACAACTTCGTTGGAATTAAATTGGTAAGAAGAGAGTAAATGTATAACTTACAGATAACACATTTTTGTGCCCGCCTGAGTACATTCTGGATAGCTCTTAAGACTGTCTTTCTATCCACTCTTCGGAAAAGTTTCTTAACTTTATTTTGAAATTCGTTCACGTTGTTGTACGGCGTCATGTCCCTGTAGAAAAAGGTGTAAAGGAGAAAGGTCAGGAGAGCATACTAGCCATCGCGTTGGCCCATTTGTTCCAATCCATTTATAGATTGCGTCCGGATAGTTGTGCACTATGCTTGCAGTTGTGTGCAAGAGTTAATGAACCAATGTTCATGGAACTTCTGTTATCAATGCTGGTTTGGTTAAACAATTTATGAAAACAGAGGTTAATGATAAGAATCCTTGGTTATACGAGGGGAGGTCCAGAAGTTCGTGGAATGGAGGATATGAAGTGGGGATAGGGGCGCTCGCTAGGTGTCATTCTAATTGGCGACTCATCATTAGTGTATAAATTAAGTTGTATACTAGTCAATCAGGAGGAAAACTGAAACTATGGAGGAAATTGAACACGTGCTGTGATAAAGTTCCCAACAAAGCAAGGAAAGAACGCTCAAACCATATTGAATGAAATGGAAACCGTTTATGGAGAACAGTGCCCTAGTAAATCATTGATTTATAAGTGGCATGGTCTTTTTAAACATGGTCAGGAGTCGATTGAAGACGACCCCCGCTCAGGACGGCCAGTTGAGGCCACCACATCAGACATCGTCGAAAAAGTGCAAACATTTCTACTGCAAGATGCCCGTTTGACGAAAAAACAATTATCTGCATTAGTTGGAGTATCAGATACCACCATTTTGCGTATCCCACATGACCACCAGGGTATAACAAAAGTCAGTGCAAGATGGGTACCGAGAATGCTCACGTCGCTGCAGAAACAGCAGCGCGTCTATGCGCCCAAACAATTTTTGGAGCTGTGTGGAGAGATATCTGCACAGATTTTGGAGCGGATTGTTACCGGAGATGAAACATGGGTTCATCAATTTGAGCCTGAGTCCAAACAGGAGTCCATGCAATGGCATAAAAAGGGGACACCACCGCCAAAGGAATTCAAAGTGTCAGAATCGGCTGGAAAGTTGACGGCTACTGTTTTTTGGGATTGTGAGGGGATATTATTGATTGATTACAAAGAAAAAGGTAGGAGCATAACCGGAGAATATTACGCAGCGATATTAGAAAAATTAAAGGAGTCCATCAAGGAAAAACGTCGAGGAAAATTTATCAAGGGAGTGTTGCTCTCGCAAGACAATGCGCCGGTTCACAGGAGCAAAGTTGCAATGGCTGCTCTGCACAAGCATGGCTTTCAATCAATAGTCCATCCACCCTACAGTCCAGACCTGGCACCTAGCGATTTTTATTTGTTCCCTAATTTAAAAAAAGGTTTACGTGGAAGAAAGTTTTTCGACGACAATGAGGTAAAGGAGACAACTTTCAATTTGATAATATATTTTTGTAAACTGTTTAATGGTCACATTAATAATTTATTTAAATGAAAATTTTAAAGCAAAGAACCCATTCAGAATAATTGCCTGAGATTTTCCACCGCAAAATCTTGACGGTTTTCTATATCAAAACAACATACTCTCATCTATTAACGGTACCATTTAACCGTCTCACACTATCAATTTGAATTTGGAAAAAAAATTCTGCAGCTTTCTAGGACATAAAAATATCCGGTCACCCAGTATTTTCACAAATATTAAATACTCCCTCTGTCTCAAATTAAGGTATACATTTCTCTGAAATTTATGGATTAAGGAAAGTTTGGGGAATTGACGAGTGTCTATCCATTTAATAGAATGTACATGCGCTGTATCTAATAGAATATTAGGCGACTATGTTTAAAAACAGTTCAGTTGTTATGCATGCGTCAGTTGAGGAATGTCAATTTGTCCGACAACCGCATACCCGTTATGTCAAAGCTATGGGAAATATTTGTCACGAAATGTACAAAAGAGACGTAAAGACGATGTGACTAACGTATGAACAGTGTACCGGAATTTTACAGTTCTTGTTACAACACAGAACCGACAACAAATTGAAGCGCGGTGTTATTGGTGATGTTGCAAAGAACTTTGATGTTTCCCGACTAACTGTTATATTATTTGGAACTATTATGGGGTGAAGGAACACTATAGCGAAGGAAATATTTGTGCCAATGTGGCTTCCAAAGAAAGGAACTGTGGCTGAAAGCGCATGAATTACTCGATGAATTTGGATTAAATCAAAGGAACTCTACTTAATCGCCGTGGCACAATTCGAAGTCTGTCATTTGCAGTTAACATTCAAAAATCGACCGTTTTTCGCATTTTCTAAGAAGGACGACACTTTATAAGAATATAACAGTGAAGCTACTATTAACGGACTGTAACCAAAGAACGAGACTAGAGTTCTGTTTGTCGGAGGTTATATCAAATCGTTGTTTCGAGGACATATACGAGTAGTGGTTTTACTTATTGGAAGTTAAAAGATCATACTACATCACCCTGAACGAAACAGAATCAGAAGGACACTGTAAAAGCAAACGGTCCGTAACTAAAGTTATGTTTATGGCTGCAGTGGCCAGACGCTATGACAGTGCCAGAAAACAATATTTCAACGACAAAATAGGACTCTGGCCTTTTAGTTATAAAGAACCTGCAAAAAGAAACAGCAAGCACTGGGCAAGAGGAAGAATGGTGACCAAAAACATCGAGTCTGTTAACACAGCAGACAAGATAATGCAAAACCGCATTCTTGTGACAACGATGCAGAATTGTTGGTCAAAGGATCAAGAGATGGATGGTGTATTAAATTCAACTCACAGCCACTGAAGGATCCTGACTTGAATGTTTAAGACCTTGCCTTCTTCGATGGTATTCAGTCCTTGCAGTGCTAAATATCGCCAAATACTATGGATGAATTAGTAGATTGTGTTCAAAGTGCCTTCGACGTATTAACTAAAGAAAAATTAGATAACGTATTGCTGATACTACAAAAGTGCATGGAGTCAACCATGATGGCCCCAGGAGATAACAATTATAAGATTGAGTATATGAATAAAGAAAAACTTCGCCGCAGAGGGCGTTTACCTGATTATATTATGTACAACTAAATTGCCATTCAAACAGATGAATTGTGTTTAAATGTGTAAAATTTTCATTAATGCATATTTAAATCAAGTTACAGATTGAATTACTATTTTATAAATACAATAAAGTAGTTTTTAATATTTTATATACAATAATTTGGGACAAATTGCAAAGAGAAATGTATATCATAATATAGGACAGAGGGAGTATTAATTAACCAAAGTATGCATCAAAATATCCTTGGTTAGTTTTAGGGTATTAAGTTGTGAGATTTGACCGTTAGAGTCCATAGGTTCCCGGGTAATTAGCGTTCCAACGCACAAGACGTGGTATTACAATTACTTTTTGCAATATACAAAAATAATGACGCATCAATTTATCGAGCAATTCCACGCAGATACTTAAATAGCGACGCAACCAAAATCCACATCGTATTATCTTTCCCACTACCGCATTCCCTTTGCAAATTAGAATTTCGCAACGCGCAACGATCGACTGTATATCTCGCGTAAAATGGAAATACTTACGGCAGATTATAATAATACGAACGAGCATGTCATGCTCTGTTTCATCGAAAACGATGAATTTCACTTCACCGCTACACGGTTTAGTGCGTCGATGACGTTTATAGGTAATTGGTATATCGAAAATCGTACGATTCGCTTTTTTACGGCCAAAAATGCGCCAACAGAAAGGCGTATTGCGTATATTTCCGACTTACGATCCGGCTACGATGAGGTAAAGGCGGCCCTTTTCGTACAGCAGATGCTTTCACATTTTTCTTTTTTGAATCGCTCTAAATAAACAACTTTCGCTTTCACAGCGTCTTTTATGTCGTTTATACGCGAACAGGACCGTAAATAGGAGATACGTGGACGTATTTATTGAGTAATACCGAGAAGGGAGTTGTAAAAGACGTGATTAAGATATAATGAAAACTTCGTTAACTATGTATTAATAGCGTCCGAGTTGCTTGTCGCCAGTAGAGTTCTACACCGACGTAAGGTCGTACTAGAGTTGCTATTTATGCGTCCGGAATAACAAAAATTAATATTTGTCATTGAAAATGGTTTTATTGCTTTTCAAAAAAATTCTTCACATTGATCTATACACGTTTGCATATGTTTGAACCAATTTCCAGACCGCTTTCTCCATTCCGATTGAGGTATCTCCAAAAACATGCATTTTTAACGCATCAACCGCTTGTTTTTGCGTCGATTTTGGACGACCTTCTTTAAATTCGTCCCTGAGTGAAGAACGGCCACGATTGGATTCATTAAACCAATGGTATACAGTAGCGTTAGATGGTCCTTTATCGCCAAAAGCTGAAGTAGGCTGATCGATACACTGTTCTTGAGATAATCAGCATAGGTTTATGAAGCAACGTTCTACAACTACTAACCTTACCTGTTTCATATAGTATGTATCCGAAGCGTTGGATGCTAAAGGTCAAGTGGATGCAATCTGTTTGGATTTTCAAACAGCTTTTGATCAGATTGATCACTAGAGACCCGATTATATGCAAAGAAAAACTGGCATATATGCGCATATATATGCATCGATTTTTGAGAAAATATGCATAAGCCTGGGGCATATATGCAAAAAAATTGCGACAATATGCTAAATTTTTACATAAAATAAATAAGAGCAAAAATTTGAACATTAACTTTATTGCGCAAAACTTTTTGACAACATATTTCTAAACCAATTTATAATCAAATGTTTTTCAAAATTGTGTACAAGAAAGTTTTGTCTTCTATCAGAATACATATGTTTCGAAATAGAAAAGCTTCTTTCAACATCCACACATGTAATTGGTGCATTTTTTAACTTTGAAATACATTCTAAACTAAAATTAAAGTCGAAATCGTTTACTGCTTCACCTTCCAAAATTTTCTTAACTTTCTTATTTCAATTTCAAATACCCCGCATTTTTATTTATCACCTTTTTAAATTTATCGCATATAGAATTACCTATTGTACCCTTAATCTTCTTACACAGCATATCAAATTCGTCTACTATTTCGAATGATTCCGAGAGCGACATACCTTGCGTTTCTAGTTTACGAATGCAATTTGAAACAAAGCTTTTTACAGTTTGCTAGAGCAATGCAGTCAGCAATGATTTCAAGAATTACATTTTTTATTCCTTCAAAATTATCGGCGTAAAAAAATTGCAGTGTCTAACCATGTACTCCATCTCGTAATAATCGGTTCAGGAAGTAACTTAACACCGGGAAGTCGCTACTTATAAAATTGGATTCGTAAAGGTGCTTTTAAAAATACCTTTTTGACATTGCTAATTAAATCATTAATCAAAGGAAATTGATTCCTAACGTCTTCGGCTACACGATTGAACCCATGAGCTAAACAAGTGCTATGAATAATGTTACTATAAAAAATGTTTAAATTTTGCGCGGCTCTTATCATGTATGGTGTAGCGTTGGACAACATTAGTAAAATTTTTTCACAAGGTATACTTCCAGGTAAAAAGAAATTTGATAAACCTTCTTGAACGAATTGGGCAATTGTCACATTATTTTTTTTTTTGAAGTTCTTTACAATAAAAGAAATATGATTTACCTACAATATCTTCACAAAGAATTCCTATTAACAAATGGGCAATGTAACGGCCACATTTATCCCTACTTTCATGGACCATGATATAAATAAAATTATTCCCTACCAATTGTTGAAGTTCTGCCATTGTTTGCTGGTAACAATATGTGACATAATTTTTTCGTAAGGTACTTTTGTCAGGTATATTATGTTTGCAATATTTTTGCAGAAATGATTTCAAATTTACATTGTTTAGTCTTGCTAATAGTATGTTAGACGAAATTAATGCGTTACACAGATCCGTATTATATTCTTCTTGTTCTGAGTTTCGTGAAGTTGATACTACACATTGATATATAGATTGCTGTACACATGCTTTAGTTTTTCACATTTTCCAATATGTGAGGGAGTTTTAGCGTGTTGACCAATCAGGTATTTTCTCTCACAAGACACCTACAACAACAATTGTCATTTTATGTCAAAAGTTAAAGAATTTAAAAACAATTGTAAAGCTTTTAGTAAAATTAAACTTACCAGTTTACTGCATCCTTTACCAGTTCAGGATATGGCTTAATCCATAAAGAAATTTTGTTCGCTATACTCATTGTATGTACGCACAGTATTTAAAAACGAAACACAATTACATGCTGTTTCGCTCAAAGATATTCAATGAATGAATAGTTTATTTGGGAATTAATAATAATATAACGTGTTTACCACATCCCTTCTGCTAGGCGAAATTAAACACTTGCAGTTCTTGGAAAAAAAGTATAAGAGAAACCAATGTAAAAGATTTATCGTTCTGAGAATTGTCCGTTGTCGATCTACATTAGGAAATAATAGGAATTTTTACTAATAGAAAGGATGAGATAAAGCCTAAATATGCAATATATGCAACTTTTGTAAAAAAATATGCAATATATGCAATCACTAATTAGAGCTAATTAACTTCAGTTAGTGTAGTACGCCTACATATAGACTATAATTAAAGATATGCAAAATATAAAATATATGCACTTTGCATATAATCCGGTCTCTAATTATTATAATTACGTCGAAAGTCACAGTAAATCATCGCAAGAAAATTCTCATGTGTTAATTCCATTTTTTGACTGAGATGAAATTTTCAAGTCACTAAACAACACAAATAGCATCCGTATGACAAAACGTTCTCAGTATTTATACAGTCACATAACGTCAAATTTTATGATGTAATGTTACATTCTTGCCAATTCTAACCCTCGTATTCTTTTCAAGATTAACCAAAGATTTTTTGTTAATTTCATTTTCGAAAAATTTTGAACATTTTTAATGTGAATTTATCAACAAAAGATTTGTTAGAAAACTACTCTAAATTTTCGAATTATTCTGGAAGAAATATAGAAAAAATTAACCTCAATCTTTCACACATTTCGTGGATTTTACTAATGAAACAAAACGTTAGTATCCTTTTTAATACATCAAATGCCCTTCTTTCCATTTTACACTGCAAAATCACTATCAAAAAAGAAAAAGAAAACAGAGAAAGATTGTTCTCTCAACTACAAGCGCAGATATTACGATACATATCATCCTCTTACACAAGACCACCCCCATCGCTAATAACGATCTCGCTAGATTTTTTGCTTATCATCCGGTTAACATCTTCCGATCGATGCCCATAAAAACTCTAAACAAGCAGTAATAAATGAACCGCCAACAAAACCATTAGAACAGTTTACCTACCATCCGCTATGTTACGGTGATATTATACAGGTACTTTCAAAAAAGATGAGCATCGATTTAACATTCGGGGAGGCGGAATTCGAAAAATACCTCAAAATTAGTGTTGATAGCTTAATAAGGGAGCTTCGTGCCAGTGTTGGACAAAATTTGATGAAAATTTAAATCGTTACTCCTACTATATTCCATTCACTTCAAGAATGTAGCTTTTGGCAAGATATACTAATATCTTCGACGTTTGCTATTGGTAAATACCTAAGACAGAATTACATACGACAAAAAAATTATGTTGGATGAAGAGAAATATTACTGGTCACTGTTATTATGCCTTTGCAATGTCAATTGTCAAATTTCTTCGTTCGTTTTGGTTGTCTATTTGCTTGTTTGTTGTATTTCTCGTGATATTATAATTTGTATAGCTTATTGCATTAAAAATTGTTCTTGGTGTTATTTTTCTTTTTCATTTTTGACAATACAACTACGGTTATTAAGTTTTATTCCACGATTATTACAACTTTTACATGATCGAGGAGGGGGCTGTTGGGAAAGACGAAGGGACCTTCGAAAAATTTTCGAGGGAAACGTATTAGCAGTGAACAAAAGTTAATGGCTTATAATTTATATACGTAATGCAAAGAGAATATTTCTAAATCAGCAGCTATCAAGCTAACCACCAAGCAGCTTGGACTTTGTGAAGTAACCATATGGAACATTGTAAAGGAAATGGAGTCTACAGCAACTGTTGATTCCAAGAACCGTAAACAAATAATAACTTGTGAAGCAATGGGCGACCCCCAAAAGGCTGCAATTCGCAGACGTTCATTTTTCCTAAGGAATGAATTCCCAACAGAAAATTTTAAACGTAAATATAATATTGACTTTTTAAGAAATATTTTATCACGTGTTTGTAGATCATTAATACAGATGATACCTTGCAAGAAGTAAAACGGAGAACGCTGCGCAAAATTATGAAGGAATTGGGATTCGCAAGTGGGAGAAATGTAGCCGAAATAATATATTAATAGAAACGCAAGGCATTGTTTTATGAAGACATCGCTACCTAACAAACATTAGGAAATTTCGTATATGTTAGAGGGTCGAAGAATATATGTATTACTTAGGTGAGACGTGGGTTAACGCAAGCCACACCAAACAAAATGTATGGAAAGATACAATTCTTTCAACAAGACAAGCTCCTATTGAAGGAGATAACAACCGGACTAAAATGTCGGGAGTGATAATGGTATTGTAGAAAATGGGTTGCTATATTTTGAATCGAAAAAGACTTCAGGTTATCATTTAACACATGGGCTGAAAAGTCCCGGGCCTAACAAAGAAACCACGGTTTTTTTGGTTCAAAATTAGCTTTATTCATCAACGTAATCTCCATCAAGAGCAACGCAATCATTCCAGCGCCGCTCTAACATTTCAATACCACTTTTGTAGAACGATTTATCTTTTGCCTCAAAATAGGCCTCAGTTTCAGCGATAACCTCTTCATTCGTGCGAAATTTTTTACCGGCGAGCATTCTTTTGAGGTCTGCGAACAGCCAGTAGTCGCTGAGAGCCAAGTTTGGCGAATACGGTGTATGTGGGAGCAATTCGAAGTTCAATTCATGTAGTTTTGCCATTTTTTTGATTGACTTGTGACACGGTGCGTTGTCTTGATGAAACATAATTTTTTTTCTTTGCCATATGCGGTCGTTTCTTTGTAATTTCGGCCTTCAAACGCTCCAATAACGCTATATAATATTCACTATTGATGGTATTTCCTTTCTCAAGATAGTCGATGAATATTACACGACGCACATCCCAACATATCGAGGCCATAACCTTTCCAGCCGATTGTTGTGCTTTCGGGCGCTTTGGACGAGGTTTACCAGTTGCTGTCCACTCAGATGACAATCATTTTGATTCTGGAGTAAAGTGATGGATCCATGTTTCATCCATTGTCAGATATCGACGCAAAAATTCCGGTTTGTTACGTTTAAACATGGCCAAACACTGCTCAGAATCATCAACACGTTCTTGTTTTTGATCAACAGTGAGCAAACGCGGCACCCACTTTGAACAGAGCTTTCTCATAGTCAAATGCTCATGCAATATAAAGCCAATACGTTCTTTTGATATCTTTACGATGTCAGCTAACACACGCAACTTCACTTTTCGATCATTCAAAACGATTTTGTGGATTTTTTTCATGTTTTCTGGTTTTCTGGCCTCATTTGGACGTCCACTGCGTTCTGCATCATCGGTGTCTCTACGACCACGTTTGAAGTCAGCAAACCAACGTTTTATTGTTATTTCTGATGGAGCGGAGTCCCCATAAGACTTTTCAAGCTATTGCTTCGCTTGAACGGTATTTTTTCGCATCAAGAAGCAGTGTAAAATTAAAACACGAAATTGTTTTTGATCCATTGTTTTGAAAATAACAAAAGTAGCGTGACTCTAAGCACAATAACTCACAAACTAATGAATTGAATATCATGAAATTTTAACAGCTGTCTTTTGAAGGTTAGTACTAACTGAGAGAAAGGTGACTGCAATAAAACTAGCGCCATCTATGTGTTAGGCCCGGGACATTTCAGCCCATGTGTTATATGTACTACTTAGATGGGACGTGGGTTAACGCAAACCACACCAAACAAAATGTATGGAAGATATAATAATTTTTTTCGACAAGACAAACTCCTATTGAAGGGGTAACAATCGGACTAAAATATCGGGAGTGATAATGATTTTGTAGAGAATGGGTTGCTATATTTTAAATCGAAAAAAACTTCAGGTTATCATTTACAGAATGGATGAAAATATATTCTACCACTTATAGTAATGGATAGTGCGCCTTATCATTCTGTCAAGGTTAAAAAATCCCAACAACTGTATGAGGAAAGGATTCCTCAATTAATTAGACTATCGCAAAAAGAATCACACTTGCTCTTAAAGAGGGAACTTTTGGAACTTGCGAAAAAATACCCTAATAAGAATCATTATTCTTACACTGTAAACAGATTGAGACTATTTTATTTTAATCAATAAAGATTTCAATTTCACCTTAATAAAAAAATAAGCAAGAAATGTTTTATCATTTTATTAAATTAAGTGTTAAATGGTAGATGATTGCATGATTGAATTCGTTATGGTTGAAGGGCGATAAATTTAATTAGCGTTAAGGAAGCTAATTGATTAATGCCCAACATTGCACCATATACTGTTTTGTCTGCATTTTGAACTCGCTGTAACTTTCAAGAATATCAATGGCAAGTCAAAGTGATTATACATTTGAATTCCGAAGGGGTTTGTTATGAAAATTATAAAAGCCTATAAACATCACCAGCATCCCTACATCAAATTTTCCACTAATTCATCTATTTTTTTGATCCTTTAGACTACGCTTATAAAAGACATACCAGTAAGCAGCATCGAACATCTAAAGAAAGATCTCTTATGACTCAGCAGAAAAATTATTCTTCTATGCGTATACATACATAGTAGTATGCAAATCAAGACTCTAAAATAAGTTACGATCAATTATAATCGTTGTTACTTTTAATTTCATTAAGTTTTATTGAGAACAGACCGCCGCGAAGAAGTGATAAACATCTTTCCCGTATAGGTCATACTTTAGATGCGTCGAGTTCGACGGTCTTCCTTGTCTAAAAAAACTGTTGTTTCCTTTTTTTTTGTTGCTGCCGGAGAACGAGATAAATGGGAGATGAAAAATACGAGAAAAAGGAAACGACAGAAGAAAGAACGCGCGAGACGGAAGAAAGATTTTTCACTTAGTTAAGCAAGGGCACTGTCGTGGTATACAGAGTAGGTACGCATGGTACAGGAACTTTGAATATCTGGTAGGAAGTATTGAAGTAGAACAATCTAAAGATTTGGTGGTTTGTCTTTTATAACACTTATTGGGTGTAGATTTTATTAACGACGAGAAATTCATATGGGGATGTTATATTTTAACATTGCTATAACTATTGAGATTGGTGGTGTAATGATATTGCTCTTGGAGTTGCGGGTTCGAATCTTGTAATTGTGCTTTTCGATTTTAATAAAGTTTCTCACTCCATGATGAAAAGTATTCTCCTGTAATGAAACCACCTCATCAAATTCTACAATTACCTGTTGGAATTCGATTACCGAAGTCGTATCTACTTAGTTTATCAACTTTGAATAGAAATGTTTTAAAATGTTAAATCTTAGAGAAGGTAACAATGTAATCGTCCTTTTTGACTTGCTTCCTTATACCGTTTTAACTTCTTGTGTACGTCCTTATACAATTATAATTTTCTAACGTAAATTTTGCTGCCGTAATGATGTTAATGGTACTGTTTCGATTTTATAGTCGTTTTCCGGAGCGTCTTTGTCTAATAATGTGCAAATTTGGGTGAAATAGGTAGCCATTACGTAATAAAATTCTTTGAGATACTGTGAGATTGGTCAAGTTCTCCTTTTTCTTACATTTTGATATGAATTCCCTCCGAGTCAATAACATTCCTTTATAAAAACATTTTATAGCCGATTCACCTGGAGATATTTTGCAGCTTACCTTTACATAGTCAGCATATCTTAATTTCGATTAAATCTGTCGTAATACTTTTATATTAATCATATCGTTAGCTATTTTCAGTATCAGTCTTCAGCAACATAACTAGATCTCTATAATATGTTAATTAATTTTCTAAAAGGCTGTAAACTACATACCTAATTTACCAAAAAAACAATTTCGCCAATTTTTAGGTAAATACAATTCCAAATGGAAATTATATATTAAATTTATGAACATAAAATTCGATTTAAATAATAAAATTCTTTAACTATGAGGCTACAACCACCAAAAATATTCTGTTGCCTCTATTATAGTAAAAACTAGTGCACATGCTAATTATCCTTTGCAGTACTCACTCAATTGATCATATTAATAGATTAATACGATTAATACAAGAACGGGTTGCCTAAGTGATTTAAATGTTTTCGAAAGTATGAGAAGAAAACTGAGCGTAGATTCTAGGCGGTTATACAAGAATTTTATTTAAAACATTGAGTTCTCTATTTCAACCAGTCCTAGACATTTTTGGCAGTTTGTGCATTCTCGGAGAGGAGGGGGAGGTATTCCTAAAACTATGTAGGACGATTTCGGCAATACGTATAACGATCCACCTTCCACGGTGGACGCTTTTCTGGAGTTTTTCCAATGGGTGTACCTTTCTACATTAATTCCTATACCTATTACTGCAATTACTTTGTGTGCAACTATGGTTGACTTAGTTTCTGTGACTGAAATGGACGTATGAAATCCTTTTAAAAGATAATTGCACGGCGGGTAGTGATGACATTCCGGCCTTTTTTGTTAGGGATTGTGCAAATACATATATTAACTTCTCCTCTTTGCTGCATATTTAGTCTTGCTCTTAAGACGTCCACCTTCCCATCGGTGTGGAAGATTGCCCAATTGGTACCTGTTTTCAAAAATGGTGAGAACTGTGCTATTTCTAATTATCGCACTATAGCGTTATTAAATAATTATGCTGAAGTTTTTGAGAAATGTTTGTACAAGTATATTTATGCTCAAGTTAGACCCTGGATTTCAAATGACCAACACGGTTTAGTTGCTAAACCATCTACAATAACTAATCTTGTTACAATTACATAATACATATCTGATAGTGTTGATGCTGGAAGGAAAGCTTGTGATCGAATCCACCACACCCTGCTTAATAATTATTAAATTGGACAGTATTGGATTTTCGTCTTCGCCATCGTCTTTATTCCAATCGTATCCGCTTGATAGAAACCAATTTGTGACATATAGGATTTGAGGTTAATTACTTCACGCTAATTTCTGGAGTTCCTCAGGGAAGTAGCTTGAGTTAACTTTTGTTCCTGATATATATAAATGATTTGTATTATTAATTAGGCCGACCAAAGTTCTTCTTTTTATTCATTGGTAAACTTCTGTTTACATTAAATTAAAGCAATTTTGATGTAGCTGTAGCTAGTCGTAGTACTATACAATTAGTTGTAAGTTTTTTGTAGTTTTTTTTTATATTTACCTATAGGTAACTTGTTTTACATGTGTAGATTAATTATTAAATTTTGGCTTGTAATTGGATATTATTTTATCTGTTGGGCAGTAAAGTATTATTATTATTATTATGGTACGAACACTAGAACCTTTCCAACTGTCAACCTCGTTGCGTTTACGAAGCAAATACGTAAATGTCTTTCCTCGATGCATTTACATGGACAAAATTTCAGCTCCCGCCAGACCAAGTGTTAATCTTGAATGACTGATGGTACCGCAACCAGGTTTTGTGCGGATCGTTGTTAATATTTAAACACATCTAACGTGTAAACTTCATGGTTTACATCTTCTAGCAGAAACTACGAGGGGAGGTCCAGAAGTTCGTGGAATGAAAGATTTTTAAATAAAATAAAACAGTAAATCTATTTTTCCTTTTCAATATAATCACTCTAAAGCATGACACATTTATTAGATCTATGAAGTAATTTTTCTAAACCGTCATAAAAATTTGTTTTATCTTTCGCCTCAAAATGGACCAAAATTACCTCCTTTACCCCATTGTCGTCAGAAAACTTTCTTCCACGTAAGTCTTTTTTTAAATTGGGGAACAAATAAAAGTCACTAGGTGCCAGGTCTGGACTGTGGGGTGGATGGACTATTGATTGAAAGCCATGCTTGTGCAGAGCAGCCATTGCAACTTTGCTCTTGTAAACCGGCGCATTGTCTTGCAAGAGCAACACACCCTTGGTCAATTTTCTTCGACGTTTTTCCTTGATGGCCTCCTTTAATTTTTCTAATATCGCTGCGTAATATTCTCTAGTTATACTCCTACCTTTTTCTTTGCAATCAATCAATATCCCCTCACAATCCCAAAATAGAGTAGCCATCAACTTTCCAGCCGATTCTGACACTTTGAATTTCTTTGGCGGTGGTGTCCTCTTGTTACGCCATTGCATGTACTCCTGTTTGGACTCAGGCTCAAAGTGATGAACCTATGTTTCATCTCCGGTAACAATCCGCTCCAAAATCTATGCAGGTTTGTCTCCACATAGCTCCAAAAATTGTTTGAACGCACAGACGCGCTGCTGTTTCTGCAGCGGCGTGAGCATTCTCGGTACCCATCTTGCACTGACTTTTGTCATACCCAGGTGGTCATGTAGGATACCCAAAATGGTGGTAGCTGATACTCCAATCAATGCAGATAATTGTTTTTTCTTCAAACGGGCATCTTGCAGTAGAAATTTTTGCACTTTTTCGACGATGTCTGATGTGGTGGCGTTTACTGGTCATCCTGAGCGGGGGTCATCTTCAATCGATTCCCGACCATGTTTAAAAAGACCATGCCACTTATAAATCATTGATTTACTAGGGCACTGTTCCCCATAAATGGTTTCCATTTCATTCAATATGGTTTGAGCGTTCTTTCCTTGCTTTATAAGGAACTTTATCACAGCACGGTGTTCAATTTCCTCAGTACTTTCAGTTTTCTTCCGGATTGACTTGTTTAGCAGGCAACTATTCGTAAACCACTGACGTTATAGGGCTGTAACTTAACTTATATACTAATGATGAGTCGCCAATCAGAATGACACCTAGCGAGCGTCCCTATCCCCACTCCATCCCCTCCATTCCACGAACTTCTTGACCTCCCCTCGTATTAAAAAGTGTTAGTGATAAACGAATGAATTGCTTAAATAAAATCCGTGTTTATTAAATCTCTGAAACGAATTCGAGAGTTTCACAAACAGCGTCCCGGCATTCAACAAGCACCGCAGCCAATATATACCGGTAGCGTTTTATTATTTTGAACGTTTTCAACGAATAAAGACATGGGACAGGGAATCTTCTCCTCACTGTAGTAACAAAAATATTTCTTGCACGGTTGCGATTCTCCTATTTCGCAATTTTATACGCTCATCGTCGGCGCGAGCTGTTATTCTATTACGACCTGAACCTGCCTGATCTCTGAAACTCTTTAATCAGGTTCACACAAAAAGATACGCTCTTAACACTAATGCATATACTAGCAGGTTTATTTGGGTTTGCCTGCTCCCACCCCAAAGAGTATTGTAAATTTATTATCTGCAAAATTGTCCCAATAATAATCCTATTTGTGGCGATAAGGATTATTCTGAAAATTACTATATTGGGTCATAAAAAATAATAGGTTTTTAATCATTCTCTAATCAATATTCTTTGCAACTTTGCCTGTACAATTAATAAAGAATAAACTTCATAAAGGACTTAGTATAAATGTTATTTATATATAAAAGCAATTATATTATCTTTCAGTAGAGTTTACAACATTTTACAGGGTGTCTGAACTAATATGGACGGTGCTGTAGATCTCCCAAGGGCAATCCTAATTCGTAAAGTGATAACTTTTAATTGTTTTACCTTTTGAGGTAGTTTTATTTCAATAAAATTACAGCCAAATAACTTATAATAATATATAGTTGCTGCACGTAAAGCAATAACTTTTGCAAAGTAAAAAAAGTGTAAATTTTCTTTAGAATATAACCATATTTTTCGACTAACAACCCTATGCAACGTGTTCGCAATCATGAAGATTTCGGACAACCTGTATTGCATAATACAGGTTGTCCGAAATATTCAAGCTTTGCTCAATGCTTTGTTTGGTATCAAACAAAGCACTGGAGTACTATCGATATTTCTGAACTCGTTGAGTATATAAAGGAAATCAAAATAATCAAACGAAACATGAAATAAAACTAATAAGAAAAGCCGAAAAAAAAACATTTCTACGTACTTATGTACATCTTTCAAGTACAGAACCACAGCCGAAGAAGAAATTACCTATAGCAAAGCGACGTAAGAATACCAATAAAAAAATTAGTATATAATTAGGAGGTAGAGGATGTATACGCATGTTATTCCACTGCGTGCGTACATGTGTATTATATGGATAACGTAGGCAGCATTATCTCCCGCCTTGAGAACTCCACCTGAGGAGGATGAAACGACCGGACCATTTTGTGATGAGTCAAAGCCGGCTTGTTAAAGAATAAATGATTGGCTATAATAACAGGCCTTTGGATGAGCAAAAAGTAAAGTTATAACTTCATCGCGGCACCGGCGAAGACCACCGGCCGCTAACAAGCTCTTTCGTACCGGTAGGCCACTTTACGAACCCCAGGTTATGTCCTATCTACCACATGTATGCATAATATATTCGAGATATAGTGGCGGTCAGATAGTTAAGGGACAAGATTATCCGATTTAAAATAGAAAACGTTATTCCTTTTTTTTTGTTGTAATTTTAAAGGATGCCCCAGCAAGAGTGAAAAATTAAAATGTTAAACAAAATAGTTTTTGTTTGAGAAAATACCGTAGTTCCTATCCGTTTCGGAAGTTGGCTACCGTGCATGCTATTTTAAATTTGTTTGGTGCTGCTCGGAATAATTCAGTCGTATTCGCACCGAAGCAGGTTCTGAGATTTTGCAACGAAGAAATTCGTCTTTTACCAATAAACCTCTTTCCCATTATTTTTCCCTGTAGAATATTCTGTTCTCATTTGTCATTATGTGTCCTAAGTATTGTAGTTTCCGAATTTTCACAGTTTTAACTACTTTCTTTTCCAATCCTTCACATCTCAAATGCTTCCAATTTTCTTATTGTGGCTTCAGTAAGGGTCCATGCTTCTACCCCGTGGAATAAAACGGAGAACGCGCAACAGCGCGATAGTCGTATCTTGGTGTTTAATGTTACGTCATGGCTTATGAAGAGATTTTTCGTTCTATCATAAGCAGACATAGCCTTTTTGATTCTGCTGCGTATTTCTTATGAGTGGCCCCATTGTTTATTTAAAGTAGTTCCGAGGTAGGTAAATCATTAACCCCAGACATACCTAACATGGCAAAAAAAATTGCCGTAGACCACCTGCGAGTACGTACATGGACACCGAATAGTTTGCGCAGAGTTGATCTGAGGTATCGACACCGCTTTTGGTATTATTATAATCCACTATCATATCTGGTTTAGCAGTTTCCTTATCGATACCTTGAGCACCTAATGCATTCTTTCGAGGAACATAACAGCACATTGCCACGTTTGCATTGTGTCAAAAAACCGAAGAACCTACTTGACGTTGACGATTGCAAGGACTGTGTGGATGTACAATTCACAGGTATAGCAGTAAACTCCACTCACACAAATTAATTAAGTCGGTAACACGGTTGACAATGGGAGCCCACGTGCTCCCGAAACGCTGCGTTCCGCATAATTAATTAATTTGTGTGAGTGGAGTTTACTGCTATACCTGTGAATTCTACTTGACGTTTCCTATTGGGTTTAAATTCAGATGGCACTTGCGGTTTGTTAATTCTCACAGCACCCAATACAGTAAGTTTGTTTTCAGTTAGTTGCTCACATAATTCTACCGACATACACCAATTACCAACAACCACATTTCTATTGGTGTTGGAAGTTGGCGGTATTAATTTGAGAACGTTACTAGTAGGAACTGAAAGGTTACCTGTTCCTTCTTCCTTGTCAGTATATACAAAGGCATTACATAAGTAGTGTGAACGTGCGTTACACATGCACATTATTTTTAAAACGTACTTATTAGGCCTTTTGGGCATGTACATTTCGAACGAAGACCGAACTCGAACATTTCGTCAATGGTTACAGTCTCGCCTGGTATATAGTTAGATTGGCTATTGTTTGTAAATAAATCCCAAGTTTGTCGAATAGCAGCTAGTTTATCCTTTGCTTTTCTTCCATCTCGGGTTTCACGGTCATCGAAGCACAGACATATCAGAATAACAGAAAATCTACTAGAATTCATTGTAATGCAGAAAATGTCACGCCCGGTAGCGTCTGAAGCAAAGAGTGAGACAATGTCTTCATGAGCAGACATCATAGATAAATACAAAAGACCATTAAACGCCTGTAGTTCAATGATGTCTAACAGCATTATTCATAGTCAGAAAGTTAGTAGGGTGTTAGTACGCTATTAGTTAGTAGCCACTAAGACTCTACTAAGACGGCACTATCTCATCATATTCATAAACGTATTGTAATGATATGAATTGTTGTCCATTATTTACCAATGATTTTCTTCTATAATTTTACTAGTTCACCTATTTCATATACTTTTTCGTCACTGTTTGATGCACGCCTTTATTTTTTTATTTTAGTTGATGTTAGAAGTTGGAGGCGAAGTCAATACTCTCTCTTTATAAAATTTTACAGAAATCTCCTTTGGGTATCCTTTAATAACTAATTATTCACAATTTTTCTTGTTAAAAAAAAAAACCACCCACACCCTTTGAAGGGCAATCTCAGCATTATAATTTTGCGCGCTTTTTATTTTGTAGGTTAGCTTTAAATGCCTTTCAAACATACCCTACAGTGCTACTAAGATTTTAGTAGCCAACTAAAGTTAATAGGGTCTTAGTAGCCACTAAATGCATCTATGAATACGAATTTTCTTAATAACTAGACTATTGGACTATTTCCATCGTTTGTTGAACTTGTATAGTCCAACGTTTCGGCAGTCTGTCTATTGCCGTCTTTAGGGGTGCCCTGAGAAGTGCTGTTGCTTGCCAGAGCAATCATGCTTCAGTGTTTCTTAGTCTGACGCATTTGCTTTATAAGCTATAATTTTCTGCGCAGAAGGGGATGTGCAGTATACCAGCGCGGAGGTGACACGAAGTAGTTCGAATTTTTTCCGCCGGTCTTCGGATAATGCTTTCTCTAATCATAGGGAGCCAGACGTTCTTTATTTCCAGGCTGGGTGTGCTGAAGGCGGTCGGAGTGGTGGCCATATATGCTGCTTCCAACAGTTTTTTTCTTTTCGTGGCGTTGTCTTCTTTGCCCAGGATTGCTAGATTATTCCATGCAATCCTAATGTTCCTCTTCCCAAGTAGGTAGAGCCAATCGTGATTTATCCGTTTACCCCAACCGAACCAGTCTCTGGTAGTCTGGTTCTGATTGACAGGGTCTGCCGGTTTCTCCTATGCACGGCCTTCCAAAGTCGCATGGTATTTTATACACACAGTTCTTAGTTTTCTGATTTTGGTTGTCGGGCTTTGTTTTTGTTGATATTATAATCGTTGCCAGTGTCAGGGCCTGTTTTTGATGCCTCAGATTCTGTTTCATGTTCACTAATAACAAATTCGTTGTCAACACCGCTAGCATTTTCATCGTCAGGGGTCTAGTTGCATATATGAATTCACTACTAATTAAAAAGTCTTTATTTTTACGAAAAATCGTTACTAACCTCAACTTCTGAACGACCTCAAAGATTACACAGCACGCGAGAGCCATTTAACAACGATTAAATAAAGTAATACTACACAGAAAACTGTTCAGGAAACCCCACCAGTACGGTTAAGGATTAATAACAGTGTGACTATTAAACTGACAGAATTACTTTAAAACAAATGAGATAAGCTACGACATACGTTTTCAAATTTCATGCTATACTTTAATCAATACATTTTTTGCTCTCTCGTTTGATGAAAGAAAGATAACATTGCTGAAACTGATAATAAAATAATACGAATCAACGAGAAACCGTACCACAGTCATAGATACTAGTTACAAGTAAACGAAATGAAAGATTCCAATTGAGATGCAAACGTAATTTTTAGGAATGACTCACACCAAGCCCAAGGCAAACTACAATTAGAGAAATCGCCATATGATTTCACCGTACCGTTAAATATCAACTTCAAATGAAGACGAAAAAAAGTCATGAATGGATATTCAGTGAAGCTATAATAATTCGTGATGAATTCATTAAAAAGGTGAATAGATCTACTACAGATATTATTTGAAACGGATGAGGTAATCTTTCGAGAATAGATGATTTTTTTACTACGAGCCACTAATGGGAATGGGGCTTGAACAGGTGTCCTTTTTTTGCTAATGCGAATAGGGAATGTATTTAAACGCCTATTAACAGTTGTCCAAACGTTGCCTTCAAATCAGATGAAATTAGAATAGACTATTTTCATGTACATAAAGATTTAGGTGTTGTGCCTATAGTCTTCGGATGTTCAGCTTTCTCAGTATCTAATCACATCAATCATCAAATAAATTACGTCATCAATTTGGAGGTAACATCTGTTCATCCCATTAATGAAATTGGCCACGAAACATTCTAATCTAAATGGGTACCCATTCATGATTTTTTGTTGGATTTCGCATAAGGTGGCATCTAACGGTACGAAAGATTGTTACATTCCGTATTCACAATTTCCCCTAGGCTTTCTATGAGTCATTCCTAAAATTATTCTCTATTGAAAATATGTCAGGTACATTAATGCAAAATTTTTTTGTAGTCGTAATGAAGTGTATATTTTTCGTTTTAGTTAGAAGCATTAAGCCGAAGGCATTCGGCATTTTTAAGGTTGCAGAAGATTATTGGCCAAGATGGGCGAAGAAGTAAAACAATATATACAAAGAAAATCATACAACTAGCGTTTGAATAAGTTTTTTTCTGTTATTACAGAAACATCTTGGAAAACCGCATAACCACATAGTTTATTCAGTTGTTTATTGATAGTGTACCTATACGGATCCAATTTTAAGGTGCACTGTTAGAGTACTAACGTTATTAGAAGGAAAATAAGTAATTTAACATCGGAACAGATGGCTGGAATAGTTGCTTTAATCGAAGATGGGCGATATCAAACATACGTGGTTAATTTCATGAATACTAATCAATCAAGTGTTTCTGGTAGTAGCCAAATATAGAAACACATGAGGTTACATACGAAGACCGGTGCAAATCGTCCAACCTGTACTACTCCGCAAGATGACTTGTATTTAAGACTACAGACCTTACGTTGGAGACATGTAACCGCAAGGCAATTACAGATCGACTTACCTAGTTCAAATTCACGAATTAGTACTCAAACCGTTCGTAATAGATTGAATCAGAGTGGAATAAGAGCCATAGTAGCAACTCCTTGTCTCATTACGTTTGTCATTTTGCTCATCCAGTTTATTGTTAGGATTCTTACCACATCTCAAACGTTTGCAACTGGTCAACGTTATTCTTCTTACTTGTCTACGCTTCCATACCGTATAAGAGTACTGGAAGCACGCAGCATTTCAACATTCTGATCTTGAGATGTCGGCTAAGGTATTTCCTACATAGCACGTTTTTGATTTTGTTGAATACAGATTCAACCTATCCAATTCTGGATCTTATTTCCTCCGGATATTCATTGTTCTCGTTCAGAATTATTCCCAAGCATTTGTACCTACTGACCTTCTTCACTGGCTTGATCCACAATTGTTGTTGTAACTTTGGGATAATCCCAATACCCGATCAACAAGTCTTTGTAGTCCTACTAAGGATTCTGTTATAAGTACAGTGTCGTATGCGTATCTGATATTGTTGATCAGTTCTTCATTCACCTTAACTAAGGTTACCATTTAATCTGTCAACGCTTCAAGTTAGAAAGCAGAGGCAAAAGAACACATCCTTGCCTTACTCCGCATTTTATCTTCACCACCTCTAAAAATCCCTCTTCCTCATATAACACATGGGCTGAAAACTCCCGGGCCTAACACATAGATGACGCTAGCTTTATTGCAGTCACCTTCCTCTCAGTTAGTACTAACCTTCAAAAGACAGCTGTTAAAATTTCATGATATTCTATTCATTAGTTTATGGGTTATTGTGCTAAGAGTCACGCTACTTTTGTCATTTACAAAACAATGGATCAAAAACAATTTCGTGTTTTAATTTTACACTGCTTCTTGATGGGAAAAAAATACCGTTCAAGCGAAACAATGGCTTGAAAAGTGTTATGGGGACTCCGCTCCATCAGAAATAACAATAAAACGTTGGTCTGCTGACTTCAAACGTGGTCGTAGAGACACCGATGATGCAGAACGCAATGGACGTCCAAATGAGGCGGTAACACCAGAAAACATCAAAAAAATCCACAAAATCGTTTTGAATGATCGAAAAGTGAAGTTGTGTGAGTTAGCTGACATCGTAAAGATATCAAAAGAACGTATTGGCTTTATATTGCATGAGCATTTGACTATGAGCAAGCTCTGTTCAAAGTGGGTGTCGCGTTTGCTCACTGTTGACCGAAAACAAGAACGTGTTGATGATTCTGAGCAGTGTTTGGCCATGTTTAAACGTAACAAACCGGAATTTTAGCGTCGATATGTGACAATGGATAAAACATGGATCCATCACTTCACTCCGGAATCAAAACGTTCGTCATCTGAGTGGACAGCAACTGGTGAATCTCGTCCAAAGCGCCCGAAAGCACAACAATCGACTGGAAAGGTTATGGCCTCGGTATTTTGGGATGTGCGTGGTGTAATATTCATCGACTATCTTGAGAAAGGAAACACCATCAACAGTGAATATTATATAGCATTATTGGAGAGTTTGAAGGCCGAAATTGCAAAGAAACGACCGCATATGGCAAAAAAAAATTTTGTTTCATCAAGACAACGCACCGTGTCACAAGTCAATCAAAACAATGGCAAAACTACATGAATTGAACTTCGAATTGTTCCCACATCCACCGTATTCGCCAGATTTGGCTCCCAGCGACTACCGGCTGTTCGCAGACCTCAAAAAAATGCTCGCCGGTAAGAAATTTCGCACGAATGAAGAGGTTATCGCTGAAATTGAGGCCTATTTTGAGGCAAAAGATAAATCGTTCTACAAAAGTGGTATTGAAATGTTAGAGCGGCGCTGGAATAATTGCGTTGCTCTTGATGGAGATTACGTTGATGAATAAAGCTAATTTTGAACCTAAAAAGGCCCGGGACTTTTCAGCCCATGTGTTACTCGGGTCTCCTGATTAAAATGCAGGCACTTTATTATTTCGATGTCGTTCCTGTGTCTTCCTTTTTCTTTTAATATTTATATGAGGTGACTGTGCCGTACTTTGTCGAAAGCTTTATTGAAATCCAGAAAGCACACTGGTTGATGGATGTCCCACATCTAACGCAAACAGCGCCTCTCTAGTACCCATTCCGTTTCTGAAGCTAAATTGGGTTTTACCAAGGAATATCATAAGAATGTAATTCATTAGGGTTATCGTCCAGTGGTCGTCGCATTCCTTTGCATTCGCTTTCTTTGATAGTGGGGTGCAAAGGTCTATCAAAACACCTTCTTGTTCATCTCCAATAAGTTTAATAATTTCAGTTGGAATCTCATCGGGGCCTGCGAGTTTATTATTTCTTCCTTCGTTATCTTTGGTCCTTTGTCCATGTCAGTACTCTCGTTAAGTGATCTCTGTTGCCTCTCATACTGAAACAGTTTCTGGGTGTATTCCTTCCACCTTTTCGAGTTTTCCTTTTGTGTCTGGGATTATTTTACCATTTTTTTTTTTTTAGTAAAATACTGCGTCTGGTTACTCTTTTAATTGCCACTTATTCCTTGACCTTTTTAAGTAGGTTAAAGTCGTAATATTTCGTTTGTAGTTCCATATATTTATCTTTGCGCCATTCTTCTTTCACAACTCTTTCTTATTTCCCTCTGTATGTTCCTATACTTGCTAGCGTTCTTGTTTTTATACGTTCTTCGGATTTCCACCAGTTGTAATGACATCCAGAATATTGTAGGCCATCTTCGTGTCATTCCTTTCAACGCATCTTTCGCATTTCTTTTCCCTGTCGAATATTCTGCAGTAAATGACATCTGTTCTTATATCTCATTGTGTCTCCTAAGTATTATATTTTCAGAATTTTAACGGTATTAACCACTTCCTCTTCTTTTCATATCCTTCTCATATCTTAATAACGACGTTTGTTGTGTGTTACGTCCAGCGTATTTTTAGTATCTTGCGATATAACCATATCTTCTATGCTTCTACCCCGTAAAACAAAATGGAGAAAGCAACAGCGCAAGAATCTTATCTTGGTGTTTAATGTTATATCATGGCTTGTGAAGAGATTTTTCACATTTGAATATAAGTGGACCTGGCCTTTGTGAATGGTTCCGTTGTTCATTTACAATAGTTCCTAGATAGGTAAAACTACTCACTCGTTCTATCTATTTTTGATTTATTGCGAGACAACAGTTATCAATTTTTTCTTTGTTAGTGGTTACTTCAACCATCTTATTTGTCAGTTCTAGTCTCGAATGACACCTCCATCTATTCCTTGAACCCAAACTATCACTTTCACCTTGTCGATTATTAAAAAAAATTATGATGGCACTCTAGCATTATTAAAACATGATGTGTTAAGGACGTAACTGAAGAACCATGTATTCCGCAAGAAAGATCTTCAAAACCCTATCAGACAACTAATTTTATTTCGGGAGAAATTAAAATTGCCACGAAGATAAATAACAGGTATTCATCTAATTTTTATATTCTATTTACGTGAACGAACTACCAATATATCTTCGTACGGTTATTTTCATCAACTTCTACAACTAGCTTCGTAACAAAGTACACACTTTATCTATTAATAACCTCGAACGTAGAACGTGGTCGGTGCTGTTAGAGATCTCATCGTTTTCGAAGTGCATAAACAGTTAAAATATGGTCACTTTACAAATTAATTACGTTTTCGGCCAGAAATAGTCGACGTAATTTATTTGTTGTGTCTATATCTTCCCGGAGGCGCAGCGCAGCTGTGACTCGCCGATGATAATCGCCGCTTCGCGTATTTTCTTCTGATTTAAGTTAATAGAGACGTTCTCCTTAGAACATCGCGGGTTTGACACGAGGCGTTTCTGCAAACGCATGTAATATGGCGATAACACTTGAAGATGTGAAATTATGAAGACGGTGAGGTTATGTAATCTTTTACTCGATGCATATGGTTGGTAGCACTAAACTTCCGCGTTATATTGAGGATAAAGGGACTCATGAATCACGGTTATTCATATACATAGGCTTTCTTTTATTGTCGTCACTCTCATCGGTTTTGTTCTTCAACATAGTGAAGTTTTGTATACACTGTCTTTCTTTCTATTGACAGCGAAATAGTTACCGGATTTCTTGCACAGATGAAACATAATTTTTATAATATAATTATTAACTTATTTTTCATTTTAATCAATTACCTTTTGCCATCCTTCTGTCAACTTCGTTATCCCACGTTCGTAGAATTTCCACAGCTTTATTCAGTCAGGCGTATTAGAAGGCTGTACAAAACACATCTAAATTAATGCTTAGAAAATAACACCTCAAGATAAAGACGCTGTTAAATACAGCCTTCCTCATGGTATTGGTGTAATCATTCACGACAAAGACAATGTAAAGTGACATAAAACGCTAACACACGGACATGTCATCAGCGTGGTTTCGAGCTGTTTAGTAGCAAAGAGGGATAACAATGGGTCGAGCATAAAACCGCCCGAAACCACGCTGATGACGCCCGGGTAGGCAGAAACATGTCCGTGTGTTAACGTTTTATGTCTCTTCACATTGTCTTTCTCATGAATTTCACCAATACCATGAGGAAAGCTGTATTTAACCATACTAAGCCGCTACTACTTCATCATATTCATAGACGTATACTTAGTGACTACTAGTTAATATGATCTTTACAACGAAAATGATATGGCAACATGGAAAGGCCCATGCACAACGTACAGAAATGTTTGAATTCAAACAGATTAGGTTAGAATTATTTTTTTGGCGCTCTTTTTTATATGAAGGATCATGTTATAAGTAATAAAATGGAAATGTCTTTCGACAACAGTAATTTATAACACAAAGATATTTTGATTAAAAAAAAATTTAATGTGATAAGTTCATGATGTTATGTGATAATGGTAATACTGTGTTTTTACATCTTCGAGTAGCTTCCAACGAAAGTAGGTTCCATCACCATGAGATTCATAAATACAATTTTACGACACAAGATTCAGCACAACTTGGGTCTAGTGAAGAAAAGCTGAGAACACATATATTTATATATATATTATATATAACACATGGGCTGAAAAATCCCGGGCCTAACAAAGAAAACACGGTTTCTTTGGTTCAAAATTCGCTTTATTCATCAACGTAATCTCCATCAAGAGCAACGCAATCATTCCAGCGCCGCTCTAACATTTCAATACCACTTTTGTAGAACGATTTATCTTTTGCCTCAAAATAGGCCTCAGTTTCAGCGATAACCTCTTCATTCGTGCTAATTTTTTTACCGGCGAGCATTTTTTTTGAGGTCTGCGAACAGCCAGTAGTCGCTGGGAGCCAAATCTGGTGAATACGGTGGATGTGGGAGCAATTCGAAGTTCAATTCATGTAATTTTGCCATTGTTTTGATTGACTTGTGACAAGGTGCGTTGTCTTGATGAAACAAAATTTTTTCCTTTGCCATATGCGGTCGTTTCTTTGCAATTTCGGCCTTCAAACGCTCCAATAACGCTATATAATATTCACTGTTGATGGTATTTCCTTTCTCAAGATAGTCGATGAATATTACACCACGCACATCCCAAAATACCGAGGCTATAACCTTTCCAGCTGATTGTTGTGCTTTCGGGCGCTTTGGACGAGGTTCACCAGTTGCTGTCCACTCAGATGACGATCGTTTTGATTCCGGAGTGAAGTGATGGATCCATGCTTCATCCATTGTCACATATCGACGCAAACGGTTTGTTACGTTTAAACATATCCAAACACTGCTCAGAATCATCAACACGTTCGTGTTTTTGGTCAACAGTGAGCAAACGCGGCACCCACTTTGAACAGAGCTTGCTTATAGTCAAATGCTCATGCAATATAATGCCAATACGTTCTTTTGATATCTTTACGATGTCAGCTAACTCACGCAACTTCACTTTTCGATCATTCAAAACGATTTTGTGAATTTTTTTGATGTTTTCTGGTGTTACCGCCTCATTTGGACGTCCACTGCGTTCTGCATCATCGGTGTCTCTGCGACCACGTTTGAAGTCAGCAAACCAACGTTTTATTGTTGTTTCTGATGGAGCGGAGTCCCCATAACACTTTTCCAGCCATTGCTTCGCTTGAACGGTATTTTATCCCATCAAGAAGTAGTGTAAAATTAAAACACGAAATTGTTTTTGATCCATTGTTTTGAAAATAACAAAAGTAGCGTGACTCTTAGCACAATAACTCACAAACTAATGGATAGAATATCATGAAATTTTAACAGCTGTCTTTTGAAGGTTAGTAGTAACTGAGAGAAAGGTGACTGCAACAAAACTAGCGTCATCTTTGTGTTAGACCCGGGACTTTTCAGCCCATGTGTTATATTCAAGTTGTACTTGGGTTTACAATTTAGTTTTGCACTTAACTGCCTCGGAGTTTTAATACGATATTTGCGTACTTGGGGAAATATTTCAGTAGTCGTGCATTGCTTATGACTGAATGCGCATCTTTTTCGGAATTTAGTGATACCTTCCCAGGCTAAGGACGAGGAGTGTTAGGAACAAATCTTCCAAGCCGATGACGGCTTATTGCAGACACGTCAAGAGTTTCAAGATTGAAAAGATGCAGTTACAGCATTACTATGAGTACCTAATAATTGTCCAGGTACGTCAAACAAAATTATTTTGTTTTCTAAAAGCCCCATCATTCACTTCTAAAATAGTCTCAAAGTTGATATCTTCATTCTTCCTGGTAATTCATTTTACATTGAAGGCCTTCTTGAAAGCCACGAGTTTTTCCTTAAATCCTTTTTTAACTCACTAATAGCCCTCGCAAAATTTTTATTTAAAAATTCAAAAGAAAAATTGATATGTTCATACATATGATCAATACTTACCCAACCATAACGATTACAAGAATTGTATGGTTGTACAATTCACAGGTATCGCAGTAAACTCAGTACCACACAAATTATTAGTTTATTCGGAAGTCAGCGTTTCAAAAGCACGTAGAGTCTCATCTTCAGCTTGCTGTTAAAACGCTGCGTTCCGAATGAACTAATAATTTGCGTGGTACTGAGTTTACTGCGATATCACAATACGTCCAAATCTGGTTGAATCTAGATCTGAAACTCACAGGACACCTTAATCACCATTAGAACTTTTGAAACAAATTTACGCGACCCCACCAGAAGATGGAGCTTTTTTGAATTTCATGGGAAAAAAATCCCGATTTGCACGTCAAAAAAAAACCTTTATGCGCATTTTTCTGAGCAGTGAATATTTCATAAGATACTAGAAGGTTCATGCTAAAATGATACAGGATGCATGAATTCTTGATTATAAACCCCAAGATTTGATTGGTATATCCAATTTCTGAGGAAAATAAGATTGACTATTAGATCAACAAAGTATTTATCTTTTAAAATAGAGAAATAGATTTTTTTCAACTCGGCCTTGCTGTAGAAAAAAAAATAACATTTTACCAATTTTTTTTCTGTGATAATTCGACTTCCTTGCTATTACTAAAGTTAAATTTAGCTGAATTAGTTTCTTGTGAAATTTTTAATTAATAAAATAAAAATTTCACGGTTCCTGGTAAGATTTGAACCTACAGCTCCAGTTCGTAAGACCACTTACAGTGTTTTCTACGTGAACACCGGTTTATCGAACTGAATCTGTAGGTTCAAATCTTGCCAGGAACCGTGAATTTTTTATTAATTAAAAATTTAACAAGAAACTAATTCAATTAAGTTTAACATTGGTAATAGCAAGGAAATCGAATTATCATTAAAAAACCAACTAAATTTATCCTAAATAATTCCTTTTTTCTCCATATATTTCCTATCCAAACGAACTGCCTCTTTCCACCAACTCTTATACGCGATTTAATTCTCGTTTTACGTATTGTATTAATAAAATGATTTATAGTATCAAAATGCTTAAAATAATAGCACAGGTTCACCTTGTCTGCGGATATTTATAGCAAACACAACGGGACCGGTTAATGGTTGTTGTTATTGTTGTCATTCTCTTGTTGTCGATCTTGTCGTGTTTAGTTGGACATGCTTCTTCTTTCGCTGAAAAAATACCGGACAACTTTAATTAAGGATCGAAGACAGCCAGCCATTTTTATCAACCGTATCATAACTACATGTCCTGCTCGTTGCATTAACGTCACAACAAGCAGGACGGAAATTAAGCGATGCAATTTACTCTTTGTTGTTCTGTTACGGGTAAATTTATAGGAACTTACCTTTGCTTAACAGCTCGAAGATATATTATAGTGGATTCTGGCATGGTTCAGTAAAATGTAATTAGATTAGTGTAAAAATAAGAGTTTAAAACTAATCAGTTTATTCAAATATTTAAAACTTAATTCTGATTGTTGTTATGGACAGAATTACGTCCTAACATTTCTTTGTCCCCTATTTAATCAGTCGCTACACGCTGGGATACTTGGTTACAGAATGCGTTTTGTCTTACATCGATCAGATTAAGTTATGTTAAGTTTTTTATGTTACATTTTACAAATAATTCATTTACAATGGTTTCTTTCCTTGACTCAGGAAAAAGACAAGAGTTATTCCTCTTCTAAAGGAGCGAAATCCTGCAGGGGTGCTTAAACGATCAAGAACTTTTTGAGTCGATTTCGGAAAATATTGGCCGATATCGGTCTACTCACAGTTTTTCTTTGATGACAATACGATTCACATTTAAGTTGATTCACAATTAAGCCAGAATAACCCCCTTATCGCTAAAATTACAATTTTCTTGCAATTTCCAACGTATTAAATTTCCGAAAAAATATCGAGGGAACTTGAACCCAACATCTCTATATCTCCGGTATGGCGTGCTACCAATTGCACCACGGGACCATTGACGGTGCAATTGGTAGCACGCTATACCGGAGATATAGAGATGTTGGGTTCAAGTCCCCTGCGAGACCGATATTTTTTCGGGAATTTAATACGTTGGAAATTGCAAGAAAATTGTAATTTTATCATTACTAACGCCAACGAGGGTTTAGTATTTATATTCATATTAATGTTAGTATTAATATGGATGTTAGTTTGACCTCCTTATTACTTTTCAAACGAATGTGCGGTATTTGTCAAAAAAATTATGGGACGCAGTTCTTCTGGTAACTTCGTGCGGTATGTTTGGTGGTACGTCAATGAACCAGTCCGAGTAGTATCTCGAATACGATACAGAGTTGATAAATAAAGCGCCTTCTTACTGAAATCTGCGTGGTATTGCTTTTTCCTTTCGAACCCACAGCACATAACAATACAAAATGAGTGCGACAAAAAGACGTAAAACGTATCATTCTAATGTTTCCGGAATCGGCAGAAGAAGGGCAACCTTTTTTTATGGCAACTGTCAAAATTTCAGACGTCTACTGTCGATAGTTATCGTTTAAGAGTGTGTTTTGTGTAGCAAGTCAGGCTGTTTCGCCAAAATGGATAAAATCCAATAAAACACTTATGGATAGCTGGGAAAACGACAACGGAAATTCGAAATATTTTGCTAGAGATTCATAGCGGATGTACTCCATCATTTTCGACCATCAGCTTCTGGGTGAACGAATTTAAACGTGGCCGCACAAGCACAAGTGATGAACCATGTAGAGGACACCCAAAAACTGCTAGCAACGATGAAATGGTCGACAAGATTCATCAGCCGATCGCCGATTGAAGCTGAAGGAGATACCAGAGACAACAGGCATCTCAGAAGAACGCCTTGGCCATATCCTACACGAAATTTTGGGTGCAAAAAGCTTTCGGCGCGATGGGTACCGCGTTTGCCCACACCGGAGCAAAAACGAAATCGGGTGACCGTTTCGGAGAAGTATCTAGCCAGAATCCAACGCAATCCAAGGGATTTCTTCATGCGTTTCGTAATCTCATCCACGGTTACGAAATGCATGAAGAGATTGCCAAGTGATTATTCTTGGCGCTAACTAGTGCCAAAAGAATGAAACACTTGCCTGCAAAGTCAGTCTAAAAAAATAACACCAAAGATGAAATCGCTGTTAAATGCAGATTTTCTCATGCTGTTGGTGAAATCATTTAAAAGAAACAAATAATCACAGCAGAAATAATCCCAACTGTTAATTTAGACTCATTCGTACCAGCCTCGAACTAAACAATAATCCGCCAGAACCAAATATTTCATGCACACTTTTAAAGAGCCATCGTATAAAACGTTAGTGCTCATTCACTCTTCTGTAGGAGACGATCGTTCCGAATACGTGAGACCAATCACATCTTCGAAATCAAAAAGAACTCACAAACGCATTAAAGTTTTAACGCAATTAACACAGGACGTTAAAACTGTCACTTAATTTTCCGATTCCAATTGATCTTAATATGTTGTCCAGCATCTAGCGGCCGTTAGAACCCGTTTAAGGAGAAATGAATTCTTTGCTTGCTCATCATAAATATCAATTAGGATTAATAGTACTAATTGCTTCGTGGGTCTCTTCTTTAGGGTCGATATTGACAAGCAGCGGTTGAACTTAATTTAGGATACCAAATACGTGTGAAGTGCGCAATAAACATCAATTTCTCTAAACGTAGTTTATTTTCGTTCACTTAATTTGCTTTATTGCAATGGTAAAGTGGGCTTTTAGAATAGACGTCTTAAATTAGAACTGAACGCGTGAAATTGTATGGTTATGAACGGTATTGTGATTAATTTTGTGTAAATAGGACAAGAAATGATGAATTGTTTGTAAATTACGAGACTGGAACAAGAATAATTTTTTAGAATAAAATAATAATCCTATTACCATACAGGAAATATCATCCTTATTAGTATATTGCCCGTTCTGTCGAAGATATTGGAGAACATAATTCACAAGCAATTGTGTAATCATCAAAATTTCACTTATTACTTACTTTCGAATCTGGTTTTCGTCCATTGCATTGCATGATGACATCTTGTCAGCGAATGACATTGATAATTTGACAGTACTGCTACTGTTGGATTTCTCCAAGGCTTTCAACAGGATTGATCATAGTCATTTGCTAGCTATTCTTCATTACATTGGTTTTGGCAAAGTTGCTCGTCGCTTCTATAGAACATACTTACTTGGCAGAAAACTGGCGGTGGTTGCTAGTGGCCAAGCTTCTGATTAGGTGACTACCCGTTCCACAGGGATCCATATTGTGTCCGTTGTTGTTCTCTATTTACATGGCACATACAACCCTTATTCAATTTATTAGGGACACTTTCTAAAATAGTGATTTTGTTAAAATATATAATGAAAAACGTATTGTACAAACATAAGTTTATTCAGAATTATTTATGAACATCGTCACAATTCTTTTTGGCATGCTGTCTATGCAAGCGTTAATGGTATGTCTAGTTGCAGCAGTGTGTTTCGAATACACGCGTGATTTTAGAACACTCCACACGATCTCAATTACCGTGAAGCTGAAATCTTTATTGATTAAAGTAAAATAATCAAAATGTGTTTGCAGTGTGAGGTCCTGGACCACTGTATTTTTGCCAACGCACCATGATTCAACACCAATATAAGCGCGTATTGATGCCATATATCAATGATTTAGATCATAATGAAGGTCCTTACACATTCATGCACGATAAGGCTCCATGACACATGGTCAAATCCATCCAAAGTGCTTTGGAAACGCACTCTCTGCCAGTGCTAACACATTGGCTGAAAGGTCCCAGGCCTAACACATAGATGACGCTAGTTTTATTGCAGTCACCTTTCTCTCAGTTAGTACTAACCTTCAAAAGACAGCTGTTAAAATTTCATGATATTCTATTCATTAGTTTGTGAGTTATTGTGCTAAGAGTCACGCTGCTTTTGTTATTCTTAAAACAATGGATCAAAAACAATTTCGTGTTTTAATTTTACACTGCTTCTTGATGGGAAAAAATACCGTTCAAGCGAAGCAATAGCTTGAAAAGTGTTATGGGGACTCCGCTCCATCAGAAACAACAATACAACGTTGATTTGCTGACTTCAAACGTGGTCGTAGAGACACCGATGATGCAGAACGCAGTGGACGTCCAAAAAATCCACAAAATCGTTTTGAATGATCGAAAAGTGAAGTTGCGTAAGTTGGCTGACATCGTAAAGATATCAAAAGAACGTATTGGCTTTATATTGCATGAGCGTTTGACTATGAGAAAGCTCTGTTCAAAGTGGGTGCCGCGTTTGCTCACTGTTGACCAAAAACAAGAACGTGTTGATGATTCTGAGCAGTGTTTGGCCATGTTTAAACGTAACAAACCGGAATTTTTGCGTCGACATGTGACAATGGATGAAACATGGATCCATCACTTCACTCCGGATTCAAAACGATCGTCATCTGAGTAGACAGCAACTCGAGAACCTCGTCCAAAGCGCCCGAAAGCACAACAATCGGCTGGAAAGGTTATAGCCTCGGTATTTTAGAATGTGCGTGGTGTAATATTCATCGACTATCTTGAGAAAGGAAATACCATCAACAGTGAATATTATACAACGTTATAGGAGCGTTTGAAGGCCGATATTGCAAAGAAACGACCGCATATGGCAAAGAAAAAAAATTTTGTTTCATCAAGACAACGAACCGTGTCACAAGTCAATCAAAATAATGGCAAAACTACATGAATTGAACTTCGAATTGCTCCCACATCCACCGTATTCGCCAGATTTGGCTCCCAGCGACTACTGGCTGTTCGCAGACCTCAAAAAAATGTTCGCCGGTAAGAAATTTCGCACGAATGAAGAGGTTATCGCTGAAACTGAGGGCTATCTTGAGGCAAAAGATAAATCGTTCTACAAAAGTGGTATTGAAATGTTAGAGCGGCGCTGGAATGATTGCGTTGCTCTTGATGGAGATTACGTTGATGAATAAAGCTAATTTTGAACCAAAAAACCGTGTTTTCTTTGTTAGGCCCGGGACTTTTCAGCCCATGTGTTAGAAGATATACCACAAAGCAGCGTCCAACATACATCTTAATGCTATACGAAAACCATTGCTACGTCGTATGAATAAACAAAAACGTCTCCAGTGGGAAACGTACTATGGACTAATGGCTCCAAATATGAAGTATTTGGTCAAAACCGCAGAACCTTTCTCAGACGCTCAAAAGACGAGAAAATCTTTCATTGCATTACACCAACAATAAAAAAAGGGAGTGGTCCCATTCTTGTATGGGGTTGTGTTTCATTAAGTGGAACGCGGACGTTATGAAAATTGATGGAATAATGAAGAAGAAGAATTATCGCGAGGTATTAGAAGTAAATGCTCTAACATCCAGATTGCGCTTCATAGGCAAAAATTTTGAATTGATGCACTAGAACGATCCAAAGCACACGTCGTTATTATACAAAAAGTACCTCATTGATGTAAAACATGAAGGAATATTAAAAATAATGCCTTGGCCTGCTTGACTTGGAGTGAAACAATATGCCTCAAAATACACCGAGGAACTAGTAGAAGAAATACCACGAATTGTGCGAGCTGTTATTAAATTAAGATTTGGATTCTTAAATGAGAAGAAAGTGTAACTTACTTTATGTTCTCTAATATTTATTCTTACTTTTTCTTTTGTGTACACATATGCAATAAGTCGTATATGACTAAATATTTTTCTTATAATTTTGTTTACAGTTTTGAAGCAAGCGTGAAATTTTTGATGAAATAGAAAGTATCCATACTATTATGAGCTATAGTGTACGTATCAAATTATTTTTGCGCAGGATATTGCTTTTTTTGAAAATATGTATGAATATACAGAGTGTTCGATTTTAAGCAAGGAATTTGGAAAGTCTCGGAAATGAAACTTTCAATTGTTTTTTTCTATTTTCACTGTCACAATCAAAAGAAACACTGCCACCAAATTACTTATCTAACCAATTTTATAAGTCTACTACGTATTCTTTGCACTGCATATGCTATCTATTGACAGTTAGTTTTTCTAGTAGCTTAATTTGATACAAAGAAAATTTCATTCGAAGAAGTACCAAATCATCTTTTCAAATTTGTCTTTGTCGATCGTTGTTTCTCATAGTCAGACGGGACTTATTTGTGTTCAAGTAAACGGAACGTTAATTCCGTCCTAATTTTTATTATGAGGGCGTTACGTAACTTTATTATCCAACCACATCCCACCGTACAGATGAATAGTATTTATTATACAATATACATGCGTGTATGGGATGTGTACTACTGGAACCTCACGTACACACCAGTAGCAGTTCCTATTCCTTTTTTTTCTTGGTTCTTCCATCTTTTTCTTATATTTACTTACTCTTACGTGGACTATCGCGTCCCTTCAACTTATCGCGACCTCCAGCCTCGCCTTTTAAACTTTATGGTGCTGTTGTAATTCTTTTCGGTTTCTAACTGTATTCGGTGCTTAGTGACACGTTTATTTCATTGTGTCGTTGCGAGTATACCGTTTCAAGAACGATAAATAAGAAAAAAATAGCTTTATTTCAAGACTCAAAGTGTGAAGTATGGAATAAGTTGAGCATGAAACGATACAGTGAATACGGCTAAAGATAGTAGCAATAATCAAACCGATATATGTTTTAATGTAATGCGAAACACAACATAACGAATTATTGCGTTAAACCGAGAAGGTAGTTGGGGTATCCGTGCATGCCGTAATTAAACGATGCCATCATCAAAAAATTCGTCCAGCGAATAACATTTCGACTTTAACTATCTTCTTGAACTTGTACGTCGTTTCCAATCATTCGGGAACTTATTTTAAATTTTTAGCTTCACCAAAACCTGTTACGTTCTCCTGTTTTGAAGAACAGTGCCGTTGTAGCCTGTTCGTAAATGCCTCAATTGCTTGACCAATACTTACTTGCAAAGTATTCTCGCTTATTTGCTAGGTTGAAGATTATACAGTGAAACTCAATGCGCTTGCGCGAAAAAATTCCATTCTAGCCAATGTATAGTTACTATGTATGTGTAATAACTGCAGTTATTCGAGCTCTCTAATACATGTAATCTGCATTAGTATGTATATATGCATGCTTTCCTTTAGTTTTGCTATATAAGGTATCGCCGCAGCGTGTACGTTGTCAATGCTATGTTTAAATTCTTATATGCTTCCGCAGAAGTTTTGTTAAAGGCATGTACTAAAGCGTCTATATGTATGCATGCACCGCTATCTTTGTATAGGGAAGCCAACCCTATTTACATGATAGTTTGATAAGGGCACCTCGGCGCTGTGCTTATTTATATTTTTCCTTGTTTTGAATTTACCTAAGGGACCTGTTTCCTTGGCTTGTGTTTGTACTCGAATCAAACATTTTCGTTATTACACTTTTATAGGGGAACCCAACCCTATCTCAATAGTCGATATCAAAACAAAACTATGTAATGTCACAGCTACCCAGGCGTTCTCGTAAGATATATTACGCTATGTGCTTTCTAACTCTTTGTTACTGCCTTCCAAAGAAGGGAGAAAGCCAGTAGCCAACAAATGCGCGAAGCGTGCAAACGACAGAGATGAAGCCGACATGACATATACAAATCTCAACGTGAAACTCGTCCGCATCGACGGGCAACTAAATGAAAGAAATGTCTAACACCGGACACTACGGCCACGACGACCGTGAACTAGAAGCGGAGAGATCGTACTTCTTAAGGATGTCTATACATGCGCTCCGACGACGTTGCAAAAATGATTCCCGCCATAATCTCAACAGAAGACTAAATATATCTATAACACATGAGCTGAAAAGTCCCGGGCCTAAAAAAGAAAACACTGTTTTTTTGGTTCAAAATTGGCTTTATTCATCAACGTAATCTCCATTAAGAGCAACGCAACCATTCCAGCGCCGCTCTAACATTTCAATATCACTTTTGTAGAACGATTTATCTTTTGCCTCAAAATAGGCCTCAGTTTCAACGACCTCTTCATTCGTGCGAAATTTCTCACCGGCGAGCATTTTTTTGAGGCCTGCGAACAGCCAGTAGTCGCTGGGAGCCAAATCCGGCGAATACGGTGGCTGTGGGAGCAATTCGAAGTTCAATTCATGTACTTTTGCCATTGCTTTGATTGACTTGTGACACGGTGCGTTGTCTTGATGAAACAACATTTTTTTCTTTGCCATATGCGGTCGTTTCTTTGCAATTTCGACCTTCAAACGCTTCAATAACGCTATATAATATTCACTGTTGATGGTATTTCCTTTCTCAAGATAGTCGATGAATATTACACCACGCACATCCCAAAATACCGAGGCCGTAACCTTTCCAGCCGATTGTTGTGCTTTCGGGCGCTTTGAACGAGGTTCACCAGTTGCTGTCCACTCAGATGACGATGTTTTTCATCCATTGTCACATATCGACGCAAAAATTCCGGTTTGTTACGTTTAAACATGGCCAAACACTGCTCAGAATCATCAACACGTTCTTGTTTTTGGTCAACAGTGAGCAAACGCGATACCCACTTTGAACAGAGCTTTCTCATAGTCAAACGCTCATGCAATATAAAGCCAATACGTTCTTTTGATATCTTTACGATGTCAGCTAACTTACGCAACTTCACTTTGCGATCATTCAAAACGATTTTGTGGATTTTCTTGATGTTTTCTGGTGTTACCGCCTCATTTGGACGTCCACTGCGTTCTGCATCATCGGTGTCTCTACGACCACGTTTGAAGTCATCAAACCAACGTTTTATTGTTATTTTTGATGGAGCGGAGTCCCCATAACACTTTTCAAGCCATTGCTTCGCTTGAACGGTATTTTGTCTTTTCAAGAAGCAGTGTAAAATTAAAACACGAAATTGATTTTGATCCATTGTTTTGACAAAAGCAGCGTGACTCTTAGCACAATAACTCACAAACGAATCAATAGAATATCATGTAATTTTAACAACTGTCTTTTGAAGGTTAGTACTAACTGAGAGAAGGGTGACTGCAATAAAACAACCGTCATCTATGTGTTAGGCCTGGGACTTTTCAGCCCATGTTTTAAAATCTAATACATTTTTTTATGTTATTTTCTCTTGCATTTGCGTTTCTTTCTAATTCAGCATTAATTTCTATGTATAACTTACCGAAGATATTAAAAAGAAAAACAAATATTCGGTTCAAAAATTCATATGGAACTATAGAAATTTTGCTGAGTGAATATGATTGATCTTTTTACATTTACATTCTTTAATTGATCTAGTGAGACATATACTTTTCGCACAAATGACTTAACTCGATGATACTAGGTATCGTTGCTGATATATTACACTACTTAAATCCCCTTTGATCCCTGTTTATACAGGAATTAGATGCTTAGAGTTTCATATCCATATATGTACATATATCCTGTCTAAATAAATCTGATTTGATAACTAGGTTTCCGATAACTTTGTATTTCAACTGACTAACGCTCTAGCTCCAGTCTATTGCGTCTTTTTCATGCTCTCCAACGCGAATGTCTAGGCGAATGTGCGCGGTCGTTTTTAAACATGCGTGGAGACGACCCAAAACCGATTTAGAAGTTCATTGTCACAAGGGATGAAACGATGGTTCTGTTTTAAGACCTGAATCGTTTGGAACTTGGCAAAGATATGCCCAGTATTCAAGAAAGAAGATCCCTCTGAAATCCACAATTATCGCCCAATTTCTTTACTTACTTCTCAAAAGCGTTTAAACATATTCTTTTTTCTCATCTTTTTTTAGAGTTGCACGGATGGATCTCTCAAAAGCAACACGGTTTTATATCCCAGTATTCAACCGTCGCTAATCTAGCTCGTTTTAAGCAATATGTGTTTGAAGCAACAGATAGCAGAAGCCAAGTTGGCACTATTTACTTGGACTTCCAGAAAGCGTTTGATCAGATTGACCACCATATTCTTCTACGAAAATTAATCTTGCACCTCTAATATTCCTGCTCTTCACAAACGATATTGCTGATACTGTTGAATGTGAAACGCTGATGTACGAGGGGAGGTCCAGAAGATCGTGGAATGAAAGGGTTTTAAATGAAATAAAACAATAAATCTATTTTTCCTTTTCAATATAATCACCCTTAAGCACAATACATTTATTAGATCTATGAATTAATTTTTCTAAACCATCATAAAAATATTTTTTATCTTTCGCCTTAAAATGGGCCAAAGTTGCCTCCTTTACCTCATTGTCGTCGGAAAACTTTCTTCCATGTAAGTCTTTTTTTAAATTGGGGAACAAATAAAAATGCTGCACTGTAGGGTGGATGGACTATTGTTTGAAAGCCATTCTTGCGCAGAGCAGCCATTGCAACGTTGTTCTTGTGAACCAGCGCATTGTTTTGCAAGAGCAACACACCCTTAGTCAATTTTCCTCGACGTTCTTCCTTGATGGCCTCCTTTAATTTTTCTAATATCGCTGCGTAATATTCTCCGGTTATGGTCCTACCTTTTTCTTCGTAATCAATCAATAATATCCCCTCACGATCCCAAAAAACAGTAGCCATCAACTTTCCAGCCGATTCTGACAATTTGAATTTCTTTGGCGGTGGTGTCCCCTTTTTATGCCATTGCATGGACTCCTGTTTGGACTCAGGCTCAAAGTGATGAACCCATATTTCATCTCCGGTAACAATCCGCTCCAAAATCTGTGCAGGTTTGTCTCCACACAGCTCCAAAAATTGTTTGGACGCACAGACGCGCTGCTGTTTCTGCAGCGGCGTGAGCATTCTCGGTACCCATCTTGCACTGACTTTTGTCATACCCAGGTGGTCATGTGGGATACGCAAAATGGTGGCATCTGATACTCCAACTAATGCAGATAATTGTTTTTTCTTCAAACGGGCATCTTGCAGTAGAAATTTTTGCACTCTTTCGACGATGTCTGATGTGGTGGCCTCAACTGGCCGTCCTGAGCGGGGGTCGTCTTCAATCGACTCCCGACCGTGTTTAAAAAGACCATGCCACTTATAAAACATTGATTTACTAGGGTACTGTTCCCCATAAACGGTTTCCATTTCATTCAATATGGTTTGAGCGTTCTTTCCTTGGTTTGTAAGAAACTTTATCACAGTATGGTGTTCAATTTCCTCCATAGTTTCAGTTTTCTTCCGGATTGACTTGTTTAGCAGGCAACTATTCGTAAACGACTGCAACTTATATACTAATGATGAGTCGCCAATCAGAATGACACCTAGCGAGCGCCCCTATCCCCACTCCATCACCTCCATTCCACGAACTTCTGGATCTCCCCTCGTACATCTAACAGCAATTATTTTATATACGTATATATTTTGTATTTTGCTGTCATGCATATTAATCTTAATGTTTCCTCTTATTATTTGTATTTTAATTTTGACTTTATAAGCCAAGTTTTGTCTTCCATGTATGTATGTCATTTTCGATAGAGACCGGATTATATGCAAAGTGCAAAAATTTTATTCAATTTATTTATTTATATTTTACGTCCATATGTAGATGTATTACGCTGATAAGGGGTTAAATAGGGAATTACCCCATTTAACCCCCTTCAAATTCCTCTCTTAAATACCCTAATTTTACTAAGATCTGGACTTACAGTTACCTGAGCGCACCATAGTTTAATAAAAAATTACTATAAATAAGCTCTTTACGGACTTGGCTTAACAGTAATATTTTACTACCCTTCAAGGTTACGTATATGTTGAAGCCCCCTTTACCCTTGCCGATTCTGTTTATGGATCTAGATTCTTTATAGCAATAGGATTCCATGGTCTTCATGTCATTATTGGAACTACATTCTTAATAGTCTGTCTAATTCGACATTTTTGCAATCATCTTTCATGTATTCATCACTTCGGTTTCGAAGTAGCGTTAATTAACTTTAATCAGTGTAACACATCTACATATAGACGTAAAATATAATAAATAAATTAAATTAAATTTTTGCACTTTGCATATAATCCTGTCTACTTATAACTCTATCCCAGAACTCTGAATCTTTCTGGATATTTCTTTGTTTCTATGATTCCTTTTGTAATTAATTATAAAAAGCTTAGAAAGTATCTACTATGCTTGTTTAATTTAATACATATTAATGTAATAAAATTCAGCGATTTTACTCTTTCAGTCGAATCTCTACATCGTGTAACAGAGTACGTAAAAAAGTTTTATTTTCTAGGAAACATTTTCCAGCGAGCAACGTATGACCGGCCTAAGACGCCAAGCGCTAATTACTTTAATTATGACGATTTCGATTCGAGAATCTTATATTACGCACAACGTAGTTTTCACAGCGACCATTAATGATTGACGTATTGATACCATCTGCAAATCTATATACTTGGAAATTAAAAAACCATGCAGGCTGTGAGTCAGAAAAGTTCTCTTATTTGACTAGGAAACACGTCTTTTTCTAGGGAGGCTTTCTCAAATCAAATTTATGTTTTACGTTTTCTTAATGGAAAAAGGATAACGGTTTATACCCGCGTATGTGTAATTCCGAAAAATTATACGGGGAAATTTTATCGATTTATAGTAAATTTGCTACGTCACCGTTGATATTAAGATATCGGAATAGCTTTCTCAGCCGGAAAAAGTGAATTAAAACAGGAAGACATACCAACTTCATTGTTTCATTTTCCTGTATCCTACGCACAAAAACAAAACGATCGAGTATAACGCGAAGGATTACAATATTCCCTCTGCTTCACACCGTTTAGGCGTGCAATATGCTCTAACGTCTCCCAAGCGCTCTACAGACATGATTTCATTGAGCAGCTTCCCTTTTTTTTTTCGAAGGTTTCTATTGGAGGTAACGGGTGACGTCAATCTCCAGGTAGAAGTGACGAATGCAGAGATAACGTTACGAGGATGTTCTCACGCGATTCTAAAGGTGTTTTTTGCTGAATGTAGCTAATCTTGTCGCGTTACTTTATATTGTTTACCAAAACAAAGACACAATATATCGATAAATTCCTTCCAAATTACTTTTACAGGGGAATTAGATGAGCTTCCTAATCATTAATATTATTTTTTTAAGTTGTTTAATTTGATTGCCCCACACATTTTGATTTTACTTACTTTCGGAATTGTGTTACCCCTTCTACAAAGCGACAAATCTCATTGGAAGCCACACTCTACGAATTACATTAATGGGAACACAGCAATTATTTAACTAAAGCAAAGAATACTCGTTTTTTCCCATACGATACTTTTACTATGTCAGGTATAGAGGGCGCCACTAATCAAATGTCAATACTGAAAATTGACCTCCATCAATAGTTAACCTAAATCCAAAATTTCACTGCACGTGTTGCAGTGAAATTTTGGAAGTCAGTGATTAGTGAACTGTAGTTGACAAGTTAATCGAACATCACAGGATTAGTGAAATACATCGCGTCAAAAACGCCTTGCAGAAGAACGGCTACAGCACAAAAGATATAAGGAAACCACGGAAACAGAAAAAGGACGAAGACCAACAACAACCAGTAGGTTACGCATATCTTCCATATATACACGGAGTCACCCATAGGCTAAAAAACCCTAGGAGAAAAGGATATTACCACACGATACAACACGGGGAACAAAATCGCCCAGCTACTTCCTCCCAACAAAGACGCCTTACCGAAACTACGAGCAAAAGGCATATACGAAACTAAAATGCCAATGTGGGAAAAGCTACATCGGCCAAACAGGACAAAGTATTCAGTGCAGGATGAAAGAACACGAGAGAGACGCGCGCCTCAGGCGTATTAAAAAATTCGAAGTAGCAGAACACCTGCACCAACAAGGAAACCACCGGATAACCTACAGCGACGTTAAAGTATTACCCAGGACCATCCACTACCACCCGAGGATAACACGCGAATCAATAGAAATAATGAAAAATACCAACAACTTCAATCGTGAAGAGGGATATAAGATTAGCAGCAAGTTAGCACTGCGGAGTCATCATACAACGAACGACACGATTCAACGGAACGGAATGGTTATGGATCAGCAAAGCGGAACAGAAATAAGACATAAAGAAGCAAGAGACAACAACACCAGTCTTTAGAAACCTTCTGAAGAAGCTAACAGCATGATCAGCGCAACACCAAGTAAAACAGTGAATACACGACAAATCCCGAAAAACATATCTACTATGGACTACGGCCGTGAAAGCCTACACTCAACTAAGTTAGTTGAAAACTGGAATTAATTTTTTATAATTTTCGGAAGGAATTACCACACCAGCCAACAATTTTTCGATGCTATTGGAAATTTAAACGTGGACGGATTAGTGCTAGCGACTATCGAAAAGCAGATGCACCAAAAACGGTAGTTACTCATGAAAAGCATTGAGAATTTTCCCAATTCAAAAATTTTGCATGAAGAATTATGTGTAAAGAAATCTCGTTGGCTAAGGTAAATTTTTGTGAAGAAACTCTAGACCGCTTCAACGCCGAAGAAATTCTAAAACGTGTACAACATCGTCAATGGTAATTAATGTTGAATTTATTCATACGAGCCACAACATAAACAGCAGGCATCTGTTTGGGTGTTCCAAGATAAAGAAAATCCGATAAAAGTCATCGTGATGATTATAATGTTCAAGAACGAAATGCTTCCAACGGAAGCAGCTCTGGCAATAGTTAAAAGCAGACTATCCAGAGACACCACATTAGACGGGAGAACATCGTTAAGTGTAGAAGCCATTATAGAACTGTTGTCCACATGCGTGAACACCACATACTTCCAGGTGGATAACAAGTTCCACCAACAAGAATTTGGCATGGCAATGGGGTCTCCTCTGTCGTCGGTCCTGAGTAACATCTATCTGGAGGAATTTGAAGGTAGAGCGTTGGATTCATATGAACTTAAACCGAAAATGTGGCTCAGGTACGTCGATGATTTCTTCTTAATTTGACCACATGAGGAAGAAGAAATCAACGACTCCCTCCAGCATCTTAACGGCTTAGAAGAATCCATTAAGTTCACTATAGAATTGGAGGTAGATAACAGGATTCCTTTCCTAGAGGCCCTGGTACATAAACAGTCCGACGGCACACTACGGACGACGATGTATAAGAAACCGACACACACAGGACAATACCTCTACTTCGAGTCTAATCACCAACACAACGTCAAATTTGGTTGTCGCAGAATATCTGCACAATAGGGCCCGAGAGGTATGTTCGGATGATGGAGATAGAGAAGAGAAATTTCGTTCCATCACAAATACACTGAAATTAAATGGATACACAGAAAAAACGCTGTCGAAGGCGAAAACAATCCGTTCAACTAGGAATGATAGCACAGAACGGCAACCGAAGACGGCAGTAGACAGACTGCCGAAACGTCGGACTATACAAGTTCAACGAACGATGGAAATAACCCAAACAACATCTCTGATTATAATGCAACGCTTGTCATGAAAACAGAAAAAATTATTAACACTTTGACTACTAACGTATCTTTCTAAGATAGTACCTATGTATTTCAATAATAAAAAAGAATTATTTCTCAAACTGAAGTAAGACAATAAAATTGCATGATTTTTTTAAAAAGTGTTGAAGCAATTTCGATAAAGGGCATTATTAGCTTATATGCTTTGTCTCTAAATACACTCAGCGAAATTTCTATAGCTCCATATAAACTTTCGTGCAGAATATTTAATTATAACACATGGGCTGAAAAGTCCCGGGCCTAACACATAGATGACGCTAGTTTTATTGCAGTCACCTTTCTCTCAGTTAGTACTAACCTTTAAAAGACAGCTGTTAAAATTTCATGATATTCTATTCATTAGTTTGTGAGTTATTGTGCTAAGAGTCACGCTACTTTTGTTACTTTTAAAACAATGGATCAAAAACAATTTCGTGTTTTAATTTTACACTACTTCTTGATGGGAAAAAAATACCGTTCAAGTGAAGCAATGGCTTGAAAAGTGTTATGGTGACTCCGCTCCATCAGAAACAACAATAAAACGTTGGTTTGCTAACTTCAAACGTTGTCGTAGAGACACCGTTGATACAGACCGCAGTGGACGTCCATATGAGACGGTAACACCAGAAAACCTTAAAAAAATCCACAACATCGTTTTGAATGATCGCAAAGTGAAGTTGCGTGAGTTAGCTGACATCGTAAAGATATCAAAAGAACGTATTGGCTTTATATTGCATGAGCATTAGACTATGAGAAAGCTCTGTTCAAAGTGGGTGCCGCGTTTGCTCACTGTTGACCAAAAACAAGAACGTGTTGATGATTCTGAGCAGTGTTTGGCCATATTTAAACGTAACAAACCGGAATTTTTGCGTCGATATGTGACAATGGATGAAACATGGATCCATCACTTCACTCCGGAATCAAAACGATCGCCATCTGAGTGGACATCAGCTGGTGAACCTCGTCCAAAGCGCCCGAAAGCTCAACAATCGGCTGGAAAGGTTATGGCGTCGGTATGTTGGGATGTGCGTCGTGTAATATTCATCGACTATCTTGAGAAAGGAAATACCATCAACAGTGAATATTATATAGCGTTATTGGAGCGTTTGAAGGCCGAAATTTCAAAGAAATGACCGCATATGGAAAGAAAAAAAAATTGTTTCATCAAGACAACCGTGTTACCGACTGTCGGTGACACGATTGACAATGAGAGCCCACGTGTTCTCGAAACGCTGCGTTCCGCATAATTAATTAATTTGTGTGAGCGACTACTGGCTGTTCGCAGACATCCACACAGTCCTTGCAATCCTCAATCAAAACAATGGCAAAACTACATGAATTAAACTTCGAATTGATAAATCGTTCTACAAAAGTGGTATTGAAATGTTAGAGCGGCGCTGGAATGATTGCGTTGCTCCTGATGGAGACTACGTTGATGAATAAAGCTAATTTTGAACCAAAAAAAACGAGTTTTATTTGTTAGGCCCGGGACTTTTCAGCCCATGTGTTATAATATACGAGGGCGACCTGAAATGCTTCCAGAATCGACAAGAAAGACATCTTTTCTTTTTATGCAATACACTGTTTCAAGCGGCGCAGCAGTTTCTTCAAACCGCTGGAAAATTTAGGAAGTTTCGACGTCTATAATAGCGGCGATGACCCCCTCATTTGAGGCAAATCTCTTTCCTCCCAGTGATTTTTTCAGGTTTGGGAATAGGAAAAAGTCGCTGGGGGCTAGGTCCGGTGAATATGGAGGATTTGAGACTAATTAATTAATTTATTACAATAGCCTGCTTACTCGCCCTATCTAAACGTGACCGAAAATCTTTGGGGAATATTGGCAAGAGAGGTGTATGCCGATAATAAAATAAAATAATAGCATCAATGAACTAGAATCTACGACAATGAAATGTTGGGATGATATCCCTATTTCAATATTGACCAAATTGATAGGCAATATGGAGAACCGGATGTTTAAAGTTATTTTGCATAGAAGATGTAAGACTCACCATTAAGTTTAGAGAGAATTATAAATTTTTGTGTATATTTATTTTATTTATTAATTTTGTGTTAGTGAACTTATAGAAATTTTGTTGTTTCGAATTATCATTGTTGTATTCACAGGTATACCACTCACACAAATTTATTAATTATGCAAATTTGTGTGAGTGGAGTTTACTGCTATACCTGTGAATTGTACATCCACACAATCCTTGCAATCGTCATCATTGTTGTAAATATTCTTTGTATAAAATGTAATAATGTTTAATAATGATATTTTCGACAAACTTCGAATTTGTATTGAACTATAGAAATTTTCGCTGAGTGTATGTTCCAGCAAACAGGTTGTCAGATATCCACCAATATTATCACCAAAATTAATTATATCCATTTAGGCTACCATTGCACAATCGATCTGGCGACAATAAGCATAAAAAGAATCGCAATTTTCAAATATGTATCGACAATAACCAGTTGCAATTAAAATATGACAACTATGAAAAATATTAATCGATTTTCATCAACGTTAACCCGCCAAAATCGTAGAGATCTTGCAATCGCGACCCCAAAAAAGAAGATCTAGCTTCGCAGGTCCGACCCGCACCGCAGACAGACAGTGAATGAACAGAGAATTTCATCTAAACCGCTCAGATCAGCTATACGCGCTTGAGATCTACATAATACATATAAACATTTGAAGTATCCGATCTTTTTCAGTTTGGTTCCGAGCCGCGTGCTAGTAGCAACCAGTCTGTCTTCTCGCTTTTTCGAACGAGCAGATCGAGTTATCCGAGTGCCGTTGTTTCACTTGTTTAACGAGCGAAAACGTTCCCGGTCTCGTAGATATTGTTGTGCGTTATACTTTTTCCTGACGTTATTTCTTCAGCCGTTTTTGAACGGACATTTCGCCGACGATTGTTTGAGTCTTCTCCAGAGATACTATCATCTATTGTTTTAGTGATCGATTGTTAAAAAATTCACAAAACTTTCGTAAGTGTTCTGTTTTATTATTATTTATTTTTGTTTATTTACTAACATTGAAATATTTTACGTCTTTCTTTCTTTTCTTGGTTTACGCGTGAGAATGAGACTAGTTTTTAAAGACGACGACTGTATAAATACCTTTTTTTTTGTATCTTAATTTGAAATAAACTACCATTTTATTACTCCTATTCTGTTCTAAACGTGGATTAATATTGTTTGACGTTTTGGTCGTGTATAACGAAATTATTGGAAAGTTACACTTTACCTGTCAAATATTTCTTTTTTAGTTGCCCGTGTAAAATGTGAAATCGTATTGCATCATACGATTTTCTCCCACTAACGAAAGAAAGAAAATCATGCTGTTACCTCGCACAAATATTTGATATGCTATAGGTGTACCTTATATAAATACGATTGCAAAGATTAAATTACGTGCTATAATGGATACAGAATCATTATTTGAATTAGAAGAGCGGTTGAATTGGAAGAATTTATGAGATTTATCTTTTTACTAGAGCAAAAGTGTAAAAATGTTTCAAGAAACAATTGAGTGCATTCTTTATAAATTGGAGTTCATTTAATATTTTATATTTTGCTTGAAGGGTCGATTAGATACAATTAAAAGATTACGAAACGGAAAATATCGGGAATATCATATACACAACCGTCCAAAAGTTTCGAAACAGTAATAGATTTCACAAGAAATCACAGATACAGTAAAATTTTATAGTGATTATTAATGAATTTCTACGAATAAAAGTAAATTAACTCAAACATAATTTAGCTTAGTACTTAGTACAAATTGTTACCAATGCGCACTAATTTCAAAAAAAAAAAATTAATCCTCACAGGAAAACTATAAGACATTAAGAATTAACACCTTTACCACATCCATTAAACGATTACCCAAGTAACACTAAACCGATTGACGGAAAGTAATAACTGCAGGTATGCTACCCAATCCACGTTAAACAGTCGTATTCTTAGGAAAAGAGCAATAAAATGCATTCGGGTAAAATTTGTACCTGTGTGTTTGGACTTCACGGATTATGTACAATAATTTTACACTTGCATCCAATAATTTATAATTGGGATTAACGATTTCACGATATGCCTGTCAGTTGCACTATTTTCAAGCAATTTGATTTTGCTTCCAAACTTATGGATGGTAGTGTATATAAATACGATTGCGTGTTATTGTGATACAGAATTATTAATTGCATTAGGAGACCTATTAAATTGAAGGAATTTATGAGATTTGTTTTCATACTAGAATAAAATAACAAAAATACAAAAAAAATGAGTTTCATTTACCATTCTCTATAAACTTGGGTTGGTTTCAAATATTATTGGCAGAATCTCCGCCAGAACATTGAAGTTGTGATAAACCGAAGTTTTGGTTGCGGTAGTGTAATAGTTTGGACGGCTTTTCCCCATAACAATAAAGCCCCTATATGTTTTATTTCAACCCCAATGAATTCTAATTCTTATACACAACTTTTAGAAATGGTCCTGATTGACTTCAACTTAACAATTGCTGACGCTGTTTGTTTAATCCATTGGAATATTGTTTTCTTCTGCCCAATCTAAGCACGTACCAAATGATCTTATTGCTACCTCATGTTCTACAATATTGTTATTTATTAACGTTTCCTCCTCCCCTTTAACATGTTCTTCTTCGTCAGGTTCTTCATCTGGATTCAACATGCTATAAATCCGCATAAAGTCGTCCGTTTTAGACGAAAGTTTTTATTTTAAAAGTTCTAATGAAGATTTTTATTTTCAAAGAAACTCGTGCTGAGAATTTTGTGCCAAGTTTTTTTCAACTGTTTAGTATGTAAGAGTACTCTATGATAACAAGAAGAGGTCAACTAAATTCCTTAATGCACATAGTGAGGTCTGCTTCATCTAATAATAAAATTTTACTTAAAAGTGATTTTCAATACGCTAACTTGGTTAAATTAATTGGATTCCGGTACAGTGATTGGATCAAAGCGCTTGTGTTTGGTGGTAAAAATACGATGATAAACTGACTGGCTTCACTAGCTAGTACTTCACCTAAATATTTGGTACAATTGTCTATTAAAAGTAAAGCTTTTTCTGTTTTTTTCTGGTTAAAAGAATGCTTAAACCAGAGGTCATCCAGACATTTCGAGAAAACCTGTAGTCGATAGATAACTTTACATTCTTAAATTATCTTGATTTCTTTGTTTTTATAAGAAGCAATGGCTTTAATTTGTGTGATTTGTGAGATCCATTCCTGCCTCCACAAATAAAGAAATGTGAATCTTCGTCCAGGTGCTTGTTTTTCTTCAGAATGAACTATTATCGTGTTCGATAAGAATTTCCATTATAAAGTAACCTCATCTGCATTATAAATTTGTGCAGGCACAAGGCCAGAGCTCTCTTAATGTTTAATTTTTCACCACCAGCTTTTAGTTTACGGAAACCAAGCCTAGGTCTTAAATTCTCCAATCAACCTCTGTTTGCGACAAAATTATCTTTTTTGTACATTTCTTGATACAGTATTCTTGCCTATGCATTACCACGATTTAATGTTTAACTTTTCTCTTTTGACCAACTCCGTATAATCCTAATATAGAGCTGTAAAAATTAGATAGTTTAGTTGATGTGTTATATCCCCAGATAGCGTTTAGAGGAAACGTTATTGTTATCAGAAAGTATGTTTCTTGATAATTAGTCGTTTCAGTACGCGAAAGAAGTTGATGCAATGTCAGATAAGACGATAAGAAAAGACGTATTTTAGTTTTTAATCACACGTTTCTATAAACGAGTATAATGAATTAAATTTTACAAATCTAAACTCTATAGAGTGTATTTCACTTAAATTTTGAATTGTCAAAATTTAGATTCGGAAAAGAATCGGAATATTTTTGGAATTGCTACTCCGTCTTTTATCGAGCAGATAACAGAGTTGCAATACCAGGACGGATCCGCAAATAGCGAAATAAGAATAGAAGAATATACACTACCGCGCAAAAGTGTTTAGGGACTCTCACTGACAGCAGAAATGCATAAAAACTCAGCAAAAATGTTAATAATATTTATTTTTTATGTACAGATACACGTACATGAATAAAAATATATTAAATAAATAATTAAAACGTTTAATTTAAATTTTGCTTTCATCTATGTGACCTCCTCTTGATTTAATAATTGCAGCACACAATCGAGGCATTCTCGCAATAAGTTTTGCCAGAGTTTCTTGTGTTATTGAGGTCCAACTCGATTGCAATTTGTTCCACACGTCAGTAGCTGATGCGGAGCCGATTTCCGTACTTCCAGATCTAGTTCTTCCCATAGTAACTCGATTGGATTCAAGTCGGGGCTCTGGGGAGGCCATTCCATAATTTTGAGAGTTCCTTCCTCTTCTAAATGGCGTAAATAGTCTTTACATAATTTAGAGGAATGTTTTGGGTCATTATCTTGCTGGAAGATAAAATTTTCACCCAAAAGTCGAATTTCGGAAGGTATTGCGTGGTTCTCCAAAATTTCGCGGTAGCCTTCTTTTTTTAATATACCGTCAATTTTCACAATGTCCCCTACACTAGTGCCAGCAAAACAGCCTCAAATGATGATGGAACCTCCACCATGCTACACGATAGCAGCAATACACTCTTCTCTGGCACGTTCACCCACAGATCTTCTTACGAATATGCGTCTTCGGGTTCCGAACGGCTCAAATTTGGACTCATCCGTCTATAGGATGTTGTTCCACTCTTCTATGATCCAATGTTATTCACGAGCCCATTTAAGTTGCTTTTGCTTGTTTCGTTTGCGTAGTAATGGCTTTTTCACCGCAATACGTCCATGGAGCCCGGCTTTCTGTAGGCGACGTTTGACTGTAGAAACACTGACTAGCTTTTGGCGACCAACATTTAATTCTGCGGTAATTTCCGGGGCTGTTTTGCGTCTATTTAACTTACTGGCAACCACTATTCTGCAATCATCTGCAGATGTTGTCGCTTTTGGCCTTCCACTCCGTCTTTTATTAAGAAAACTGTCCGTTTCCCGATATTTTTTTACGTTATAGTCAACCGTAGGGTGGTGTATTTTCATTTTTTTGGCAATTTGTCGATTACTTATGCCACTTTTATGGTAAGCTATTATAAGCGCACGTGTTTCCGTACTAATTTCTCTTCGCGGAGGTATTTTAAAAAATTGTCACACGATATTTCGCTCACGACGTGAATGGAGTAAATACCACACTGCAACTGACCATAGGTTACAGATTTCACTATAATCTTCTAGGAAGGTAATTTAAACATTATTACCTACGATCTGGCGGATGACTAAATTTACCCAGTAAATTCAGAGGGATTGTTATTGTAATTGCACCGCAATAAACAGTTTATGGTAATCCGACCAAGTGCAGGTAAATGATGGTAAACCTTATGCGACATAATGGGTGTTTATCTTACTGAACTACATTTTAAATACGTATTTCATTTTATTATAATGTTTTTTTGGTAAACATAATACTGTATGAATAATCCATGAAAACAGGGGTATCTAAACACTTTTCAGCGGTAGTGTACGTAACTACCACGCTGCAGTTCCGTTGCTGTGGTAACGACTATTAGTTGTCAATAATGTAACAATACACTAATTCATCGTACGATTCTTATCTATGGAATTATCTCAAAGTAAATTGTAATTTTTTTCACTAATTCTGCAAGATTAACACTGATTTCATTGTATACGTTATGTATCTGTATGAGTACATACATATGTATTTACAACCCGTTGTAGTTAGTGATCTGTGTGAAGTAGCGATGATGATGTTTAATGTGTAGCTTTTACATGGGTTTGGCCTTTTCTGCTAGAAATATCTAAGCTGCCGTTTATGTTTCCTTTTTATCTGTTTCCTACTAGCAAAAAGTAATTGTAACTTTTGGAATTAGTAAGAGAAAATCAAAGCATTTTATACCTGGTACAGATGGAGGATGTACCAACAGCTCAAATTTTATTTCATTTTCCAATATTTCTTTCTACTTGACAACGCACTTCATTCTACGAGGGTCGTCTTTTAAGTCTTGCAAATAGAGCAGGAATAAAACAATAGGTAGCTTTTAAAAACTTTATTGTCTTTCGAAGTATTCACCACTTTTGCATACTTACGCTTGTTTGTTGGTACAGTCAAGATTGTACACTAGGGTGACAGAATAAAATAGACACCTACTAATTAAAAAAAAAGATTCTATTCTCGTTATATATACAAAATATTTTGAAATGTTTAAATTAGACTACTATTTTGTCGATCCACCTTTACTTGCGTGAAGTGCTGCGACTCGTCGTGGCGTAGAATCTATTAAATGATTAATGGTGTCTTCTGGAATATTTAACCACTCTTCTGTAACAGCTGCCACGAGTTCTTCCTTATTGCTGGGTTTTCGGGGTCGTTTCGTGATATTTGTCTGGATTATGTACCAAACATTCTCTAACGGATTCATGTCTGGTGATTAGCCTCGCCATGGTAAAATCCGAATCCCCCGTTCCCCTTTCCATGTGGTTGTTGTTCTTGCGTTGTGACAGAGTGCTCCATCCTCCATAAAAGTGGCGTCTTCTTTAGATAAAATGGCGTTGTCGAATATCGGTAGTAGTCCTTCTGTTAATATTTGGATATATTTTGCCGCATTTATATTTCCGTCGCAGATTACTAATTGCGATCTTCCACCATACCATATCGCGCCCGACACCATGATGTTCACACCGCCGTATTTCACCGTCTGATGCGAAAATTTGTCGTCCAGTTGCTGTGACGAACGTCTCCATACCCACGTACGACCACTATCACTGAATTGGCAGTATCTGCTTTCGTCTGAAAAAATGACAGATCGCCAAAACTCTTCGGGCTTCGTTCGCATTTCGATTGCCCAAGCCATTCGGCGCCGTTTTTGAAACGCCGTAAGGAGAGGTTTTTTCTTTGCCACCCTTTTATACATCCCCACACTGTGGAGGTATCGCAGAACGGTGTACCGACTTTACTGTGAAGTTGCCGCAAGCTCGGCTGTACTTTTTCGCGATTCTCTTAACACTTCGCGCACAAGCACCCTTTTACTTCTTTCAGAAGGTCCGGCACGACGTGGTCTCGGCTCCACTGTTGTTTTTTCCTTGCGTTTAAATTGTGTAATCACGCGGTTAACTGTGGCGACAACGGAATATTTAAAAGTTTACTTATTTCACGTTGCGAAACGCCGCGTTCACTCTGGCCAACGATGCGACACCCCGGGTGAAATCGCTAATATCACTCGAACCTTGTAAACGAAGCATAGTTGTAACGATACTAAACTATGACGAATTCCTTCCGATACATCTACCCCTACCCTAATGACAAGAGAAAGTTCTTAATTTCGTTCTTAGAATTTAGCTGTTTACATATTTATACCGCTTTATCTGGTGTCTATTTTATTCTGTCACCCTATTTTTGAAGGCGTCGATTGCTCCTTCCTACGTCTGAAACAGAAAACGAAGAAATATTAAAAGCAATGACTTAGCCTCCCCAAAGTTCGAATCTTAATCTGAGTTTCTGTGAGACGAACTGGACAGACGAACTATGTCCAACATCCATAACCCATCTCTGGGCGTTATTGCAGAAGGAGTGGAACAATATTCCTCAAAATACACTGAGAAAATTGGTAGAAAGATTGCCACGGATTATGAGAGCAATTATTAAGTCGAAAGGTGGATTTTTCAATCAGAACAAACTATGTTTATTATCACCTATTTTTCTTATAATTGTTTAGTTTAAAGTTTTGAAGCAAACGTAAAATTTCGAATGAAATAGGAAGTATCCATACTATTATGTGTAATAGTGTATATTATTTCCACCATTTTTCTTTTTGTGGCGTTGTCTTCTTTATCCAAAATTGCGTTATTCCATGCACTAAAGTCATTTTAGATCTGAATGCATTGTCTTAATATTTTAACACCATTAGCAACGATTTAATAAATTACATGCAATTAGTACTAAAGTCACGATTTACGATTTTATGACCAGTACTTACTTGATTTATAACGTTAATCTACATTAGAAGATATTAAACGCACTAGTTTTTTATACAATTTCATCCATCCTTTTGTATCTATTCAAGTTCAATAGATTATTTATATTTATTTGGTAAATAAAATATTGAAAAAGGTTACCCGAATTAGTCCCAATCGAAAATTTCAAATCTTTACGTCATAGCAGAGTTAGTAAAACATTAAGCAAGCTTTGAAATCCTCTTGAAGTTGGCGTATGATCATTGGATAGCGAAGAAATGCATACTTTCCAGAATAAATAAAAATAAATTAAAAGGAAGATACTGTTTATAGACATCGTCACAACTAATATTTTGTAATGCCTTCTTTGGCTTACATAATTGCTCTTATTCTTTTTAGCATTTCATTATATTTATTATATTTATAAGGTGGCCCTAGTAAAATGGAAAGGGACTGTACGTTGGTATTTTTGGAGAGACTTTGAGATTCCGTCTAATTGATACTTACAATGATTTTTTTGAAGTAAGTTAGTATTTTGCCATGAAAAATCAGATTATGCAACTCCAGGGAGTAGAAATAATTTATCTCCTACAATTCAAAATCCATTATTTCAACAACTTGCTAGCACATTACAAAAACATTGCTTACCTTAATTGCAGACACAGCTCAAGACCTTTCAAAAGTTGACCAAATCAGTTTGATAATGAAATATGTAGAAGTGAAAGATTAAGGTGCATCTAGAATGGGGAACAAAATATTAGAATTTGTAGAAAAGGTGGCTACTCACATTAGAAACTGCAGAGGTCAAGTATATGACGATGCTAGTGTTATTAGCGGTTGTTACTCAGATGTATTAAAGATAACACGTTATATTGATTCAAACACCATTTATATTCATCGTGCAGCACATAACTTGAATTTAACAATTAATGACTCAGTTGGGCAGCTACCTTGATGGTCATTCAACTACGTTTTATAGATATAATTAAGTTATTAATAAATATTAGCTTGACTTTGAACAAAAAGAAACAGCTAGATGAAACCAACAGATTTCAAACAAGTTTAGACTATTTTGAATTTGCCTGCGTCCTTATAATTTCCTCGCAAATTCTCCCAGAATTGAAAATATCCTTGGAGTCGTAAATTGTGTATAGACTTTTTTACTTTCCTTGTAGAATGTTTAAAATCGAAATAACTTCTGATATAATCGGGAGTAAAAATTTTAAATCAAAAGAACCTTGATGCTATTGTATTGTTTATTATTGGCATACACGTCTCTTGCCAATATACCTCAAATATTTTCGATGGGGTTTAGATTGGACGAGCAAATAGGCCATTGCAATACATTAATTTTCTTTTAATGTCACCACTGGAATTATGTAAAGCTGTATTTTCTTGCTGAGATATTCAATCTTGCGCCAGCAATTGTTTGCTAAAATATATCAGCACCATTTCCAGAAATTGTATATAAGAATTAGAATTCATTCGCCTTGAAATAGGGGTTTCATTCTTATGGGTACAAGCCGCCCAAACCATTACACTGTCGCCATCGAAATTTCGGCGCAAATCGTGCCAATAAATATTCGAAAAATCGGGAAATATGACGTTGTTCCAGTCATGATCCCATCTCATATGATCTTGCGCAAATTTCAGTCTCACCTGTTGATGTGTCTCTTTCAAGGATGGTTTTGAAACCTTTTTAGCCACCGAAAACGGATAATTTCAAACTACATTTTATTTATTGCGCGGTTACATTACCAGACGTTTAGAGGTTTTTTTACACTCAAAGGTAATGCTTGGTTTCTTATGATATCTGTATAATTCTCCTGCATATCTAACAGTTGTGATATTGACAAAATAATGTCTCTACTATTTTTCTGCGTTCAGAGATGCAATTCTAGGTAAATCGTAACTCATGCCGTTGCTAAATCTTTATAGGGGAACTACAAAATTATATGGAACTATAGAATTGAGTGTACGTCGATCAGATAACCACACGGTTTTACACGTCTTCCATACTAGTTCCGTTATGTGGGTCTCAATTCTTTCTTTCAATAAGATGTCCACTAATTTTCTTAGCATATCTCAAATTTAACCAGGTACTAAATCCCTCTCCTTAAAAACAATGAACAAAAGAAAATTCGCACCCATAGCAATGCGTTATAAATTTAATATCATAGCGGCAAGTATAATTGAGCAAGCATCTTCTCTTTAATAAAATTGAATGCACTAAACTGCAAAGTTACTCCTAAAGTTAATTTAGAATAAGTTTTTTGAAGACGCGATAAAAAAAATCGAAATCATCTGCGAAATGTCCAAATATTTGATTTATTCTCTTAATAATCTAGGTCGGAATATGTGTGAAATTATTGCAACTTAAGCCAAAACATTATCAAACGATAAAGAGGCAGTAAATCATTTTCAATATCTAAAGTAAACCGCGCTCTCGTAAATCATCAGTAACGTCTGGGATTGAAATTGAATGAATTAAACATCTTTTTCTCACGTGTAAAGGATGCAAGATATAATATACAAGAAATTAATATTTATTGAAGTTATCTTTTGCACTTTACCTTTTTCTTTTTAATATGAAACGTCAAGGAGATCCATTTTCCGATGAATTTCTCACCAATACTATTTAACTGAGAAATTCGTCATCGAAGTTGGCCTTGCTTTTTCCAGTTGTTTCCACCTTTCACCCTACTAAAGTTTTCTTTTGAATTCCATTCCATCTTGCTAGATTTAAAAAGAATATTTATTAATTATTCGATCATGGTCTCCAGTCTCCATTTGCTACGGATTTGGTTTATTCCTTGATATATTTTTTCAAATGAATCCATTTATTTTGCTTCAAAAATTAAAAAAAATTGATTCACTTCTTTCCATAAAACTTTTCACCATTTACATATATATAAAACTTAAACACTTCCCATAATGGATATCAACACATCAACCTTACCTTTGCAACAACTCTATATGAACTGGATATGAGAAAAGAAACATTCCCCCCCGAACAATGTCCAAGCAACATTTACTCAATTTAATAATATCAGAGAGTATTGAAAACAATTGCAGCCAAATTCATTTTCGATTAATTCCATTTCTGTCTCTTAATATCGGATCATTCTTCTTAATTCAACTAGCGCAAGTGACATCTACACGACAACGCCGTTATATGGGTCACCATAATCAATTGGTAAAAGATCATACTGTGATATGAATTGGATTAAATGGAAATAGAAGATGAAGTTTTAATAAGAATATCTGGGAATATACCAGTTAAATGTTGCAGTCGTTCTAAAAATGTTTCTTGTTATTTTGCGCCTGTCGTCTATGTCTGGTGGTTATCATCATCATTATACAGGGATATCAGATAAAAGTTGACCGTTTATGACTAGTAGTCAAGAATTATTGTTGGATTTCAGTATGGTCCATTCACTCTATTGAGTATAATTTAACACATGGGCTGAAAAGTCCCGGGTCTAACAAAGAAAACACGGTTTTTTTGGTTCAAAATTAGCTTTATTCATCAACGTAATCTCCATCAATAGCAACGCATTCATTCCAGCGCCGGTCTAACCAATACCACTTTTGTAGAACGATTTATCTTTTGCCTCAAAATAGGCCTCAGTTTCAGCGATAGCCTCTTCATTCGTGCGACATTTCTTACCGGCGAGCATTTTTTGAGGTCTGCGAACAGCTAGTAGTCGCTGGGAGCCAAATCTGGTGAATACGGTGGATGTGAGAGCAATTCGAAGTTCAATTCATGTAGTTTTGCCATTGTTTTCATTGACTTGTGACACGGTGCGTTGTCTTGATGAAACAAAATGTTTTTCTTTGCCATATGCGGTCGTTTCTTTGCAATTTCGGCCTTCAAACGCTCCAATAACGCTATATAATATTCGCTGTTGATGGTATTTCCTTTCTCAAGATAGTCGATGAATATTACACCACGCACATCCCAAAATACCGACGCCATAACCTTTCCAGCCGATTGTTGTGCTTTCGGGCGCTTTGGACGAGGTTCATCAGTTGCTGTCCACTCAGATAACGATCGTTTTGATTCCGGAGTGAAGTGATGGATCCATGTTTCATCCATTGTCACATATCGACGCAAAAATTTCGGTTTGTTACGTTTAAACATGGCCAAACACTGCTCAGAATCATCAACACGTTCTTGTTTTTGGTCAACAGTGAGCAAACGCGGCAGCCGCTTTGAACAGAGCTTTCTCATAGTCAAATGCTCATGCAATATAAAGCCAATACGTTCTTTTGATATCTTTACGATGTCAGCTAACTCACGCAACTTCACTTTTCGATCATTCAAAACGATTTTGTGGATTTTTTTGATGTTTTCTGGTGTTACCGCCTCATTTGGACGTCCACTGCGTTCTGCATCATCGGTGTCCCTACGACCACGTTTGAAGTCAGCAAACCAACGTTTTATTGTTGTTTCTGATGGAGCGGAGTCACCATAACACTTTTCAAGCCATTGCTTCGCTTGAACGGTATTTTTTCCCATCAGGAAGCAGTGTAAAATTAAAACACGGAATTGTTTTTGATCCATTGTTTTGAAAATAACAAAAATAGCATGACTCAGCACAATAACTCACAAACTTATCAATAGAATATCAAGAAATTTTATCAGCTGTCTTTTGAAGGTTAGTACTAACTGAGAGAAAGGTGACTGCAATAAAACTAGCGTCATCTATGTATTGGGCCCGGGACTTTTCAGCCTATGTGTTAAGTATTTAATGGAAAATGTTGGAGGCAAAAATTTTCTCTGTGACTAAAAAGTACGGTATTGTAAACGAACACATCCTAATCCTGTCAAAAAGGAAAACTACAACTTGATGACTAAACAAACTAAAAACCCTTTGTAGAGCGGAATTATAAGACCACATCTGCAACTTCCTTATTTTTTGAAATCTCATGTTTCTAAAAGAAAAGATAAAATTATAAATAATTTCATTGTAATTATCAACGTTAAAATTTTCCGAAAATTTTTTAAAACATTCTCCCAGTAAGCAAGAGGTCGTAGATTCAAATCTTACGGAGATCGACAATTTTTTTCAAAAAATTTTAACGTTACTAATTATAAAGAAGTTATAATGTATCATTATACATACCAACGAAAGCTTCATTTTAATTCAAGATAAAATCACATTACCATTGCACAACGCTCAATTTTCAAGTTTTCACAATTAAAAGTTTTGTTCTTGCATTGCTTCTTCCACTGTTCCAATTACCACCGTTCTAATTACAAACTAATTTATACGATGGAAAAGTCAATAAGTAGGTCACAAAGAAAATAATTAGAGAAATAGTTAACTAAAAACAAGTTTTATTTTTCAACAAAATCTCCATCTACATTAACACACCTATTCCCTTGGGTTATCAATGCCTCAATGCCTACTACATAAAAGTGTTTCTGTTGCTGTCTGAACATCGTTATCACCCTCGAAATGCTTTTTAAATGGACTAAAAAGTCGCTTTAGGCGATCGGATCTATAAGCCGGTTATTGAAGAAGTTCCCACCCTAGTTCTGCATTGTGGCATTATCGTAATACAGCAATATTCCTCTCGTCAAGTCTTTCTGGACGTTTTCGTCGAAATGCATCCCAAAGCAACAACAAAATTCGGTATAATTCAGTTCTCATCTCTATTCTGGGAATAGGTTAGGAGCACTGCTTCAGAATCCCCGAACACGATAAACAGAAGCTTACCAACAGAGGGCACACACGCACGATAACTGTCACTTGAGCATCAATAAGCTGGATTGTGCTGACACCTAGTGACATGATAGGGAAATAGCTCTCTGCTTTTCCCACTGCAATTTGTGATTTATTTAATGGCTTTTCCTCGTATATCGAAGTGTTAGTACATGGAATTGTTAATTGGTGGGCGATCGGTTTACTCATGGAGTAGTGGAGGGGGCAGTAAAGGGGTTGGCTGTCGCCTTTCCTATAAAGCGGTGGATGGAATGGCATTTTTTGTGTTTGAAATATTATACTATAACGTTTTACTTTTTGAGCGTACCTTGTAACATTCAAAGAAACACATCTCCAACGTGCGACTCGTTCTTACAAGGTAAACTGAGTGGAACATTTTTAGAACCGCTACTTGTAAAGCCCTATATAATGCAATATTTTCTCCGGAAGAGTAACAGTTCCACTTCCTCCTTTTAAGAGTTAAGTGGTACACTACCAAACATCAGCAAAGGTAAATTGTTGTGAGAGTTACATATTAATAATTATTATTTACTTATATGTGTAGGATTAAGTATAAGATAAAATATTATCTTATTGCACTTCGCATAATTCTACTGGATTCTTACCGTCTAAATTGTGGACATCCTATTTCATCTTTCCCTTGCGCTCTGGCTTCATACATTTTTTTTGTTAGTCATCCTTCGTTCATCCTATGTATATATGTGTGTATATATGTACATACATACGTATATATGTACATATGTGGCCCAGCCAAGTCAATTATGTTTTAACAATAGCTAACTCCATTGGTTTTGCATGTAGTTCCATTGTTACTGTCTCATTTCCTATTTTATTTCTTCTTGTAACCCTTTCTATTAAAAATGTCATTGCAATAGCTGCAATTTTGCTACTATTATCTTTTGTTGTAGATTCACTGCTGTATGCGATAGCTGGTCTGACATCTTTCTGGTATATCTTAGTCCTTATTTACTTTGGTTTCTTTTTTTTGCAGAAAAGTGTTTCTTAGGAAATTGTAAAAGCCAATCAGCATTTCTAATTTTCTGGTTTATTCTCTTGTCTATTTTTCAAGACTCCTCTATGATTTTATCATCATGGTTTTATATCATATGTATCTATATCTCTCAGTTCATATCGATATATTTTGTTGCAACTTTCCTTATGTTTCGTCTTCAAAAACTATGTCATCAGCAAATAGTACAAATTATTCATCTCGCATCTTTTGCATTTCTTTTCGTGAACTTTTGTGGTATTATCTAAGTAAGAATAGTAGTGGACTTAATGCTCATCCCTATTTTAATACTATTTTGTCTTGAATTCCATGGATTATTTTTGATATCATTGTAAAAGTCTTTAATAATTGCTATCATACTCATATTGTTTAATAATTCGCAATATTATTGTTTAACCGTTTCTCCCACATACTTTATTACTTCTCATGCAATTTCGTCTTGGTACGGGTTTTTTCCCAGATTTAGTTCATCTATGTCCTGTTTGATTTCTTCCATTGTTATTGATTGTCGCTTCAGATGAAAGATATTTTGAATGAAATCATTTAATACTTTCATATTCAAACTACGCTTTTCGTCTGTATAAAATACGATTAAAACTTATTCCCACGCGTAAGTCCTGCATTCTTACCATCATTCCAAAGATAACAGATTCTAATTGAATTAACAAGCATATACACTACCGCCCATATTAATTCGGACACCGAGTAAAATGTAAACTCTACTGAAAAATGATATAATTGCTTTTATATATAAATAACATTTATATTAGGTCCTTTATGAAGTTCATTGTTTATTAATTGTACAGGTAAACTTCCAAGACTGTCGATTAGAGAATGATTAAAGATCCATTATAGTTCATGACACAATATAGTAATTTTCTGAATAATTCTCATTGCCACAAATAGGATTATTTTTGGGACAATATTGCAGGTAGCAAATTTACAATACTCTTTGGAGTGGGTGCAGGTCATCCGAAAGTGTATTGTGTATTGTTAAATGCTTTAGTTTTTAAATACAGCTGCTTGTGCGTGGGTTAGTGTTAAGAGCATATCTTTTTGTGTGAACCTACTTAAAGTTATTAAAATGTCGGAAGGAAGAACGACAAATTTAAAAAAGCGCTCTGTTGCTTTTCATCAAGAAGGTTATTCAGTGCGTCAAATTTTCGAAAAAGTACATGTTAACAAATCGACTGTTAGTGATATCATTCGGAGACGTTCAGGTCGCAAGAGAATAACAACTTACACCGACGGCTACAGTGGGCAGAAACACATGGAATTTGGACAGTGGATGATTGGAATAGGATGCTATGAACTGATGAGTCCAAGGTTTGAGGTGTTCGGACAATCAAGGCTCGTTTTTGTAAGAAGAACGAAAGGCCAAAGAATGTTGCAGGATTGTGTAGTGCCAACTCTCAAGCAAGGTAAAAGTTCTGTGCTTATTTGGGGTTGCCTTTCCTACGCCGGTACGGGAAGCTTGAGGGGAATCGAATGTATTTTGCGAAAAGAGGGTTATTTAGAAATACTGCAAATTGCAATACCATCGGGGCAAAGTCTGATCGGCGAAAATGTTCTTTTCATGCAGGATAACGATCCCAAACACAGTAGTGATATGTAAAAATTTCTTAAATGAAGAACAAGATAATGGCACTTTAAAAATAATGACATGGCCGCCGCAAAGCCCCGATCTACGCCCCATCCAATTGTTATGGGACAGAAAGGTCCGAAAAGTTTGCCCTCCCTTCGTAGGCCACCTGTAGGACATTTTACAACAGAAATGGACTAATATGCCAAATAGAGTTCTTTAAAAGCTAGTGGAGCGGATGTGTGGGGGTTTCTTTGATGAAAGGAATGTTTTTTTTTTACTTTTATACTTTCAAACGAGTTTGAACACTTTCTAGTTCTTTTAAAATTTACTTACATGTCCGAACTAATATGGACGATAGTGTATATTGATGTATTTACTTAACGTTTCTTTTCCTGTTAATTTTAACCTCGTTCTTCGTTCCAGATGAATCACCGATATCCGAGTGTAAGCACTCAATTTGTGTGGGTGTGCATGGCACTCACTTTGGTCGTCCAAATCGCGTTAACCAGCCCGTTACAAAGAACGCATCCCCTTCTCACCCACCATCTAATGAAGAGGAAGATCTTCTTTTATGTCGAATGCAAAGGACAGTACAACAAGGCCAGATTCGCACGGTTAGACCGCATCTGCGATGACTGTTACAATCTCTTCAGGGAGCCAGACGTACACACGATGTGCAGGTAAGGTACCAACCGCACGTACACACGCACCAGACCTTTCCAATAGATTAGTTACGGCCAGGCTGCCATTAATACTACCTACTTACTTTTAAACCCGTACACTATCGCTCATAAATGTCGGGATAATTAGTACGATTAAGAAAAACAGAAAACTGTTTGAGATTTCAATAAGGTTGAAAGAATAGAAAGATACGTAGGTTGTATTGCTATTTATGTATCCGAAATTGACAACAATAGTGTTACTAGACGCCATCTGACATATACATAGTAAAGTTTGACATTATTTAACTGTATACGTACTCGGAATGTTGTACAATGTCGAATCAAATGGTCGTCTATTTTCTTTTTTTGTATAAACTGGCATATGGCTACAGTGCCACTAGAGAATCCTAGAACGGCCAATTCTAAATGGTACGCAACTATTTGTTTGCCAGAAGTCTTTGAAGAAATAAGAAAAAACAACCAACGACGTAGAATCATTCTCCATCACCATGACAACGCGAGCTCTCACATGCCGATCCAAACAGCTCAATATTTAACCAGTCAAAACTGAATTTGACCAATTAATGGGTGATCCACCATACAGGCCTGATTTCTTTTTATTTCTGTCCGTGAAGAACAAATTACGTGGTCAACGATTTTCTTCGTCAGAGGAAGCGGTTGATGCGTTCAAAATCGATATTTTGGAGATAACTCGATCGAAATGGAAAACTGATTCAAACATATGCAAAAGGAAAAACCAACAAACAACTAACAACCCTCGTAGCTTGCATAGTAGTATAAATATGATGAATAATAATAAGAAAGACCAAATCAAACGTGCTGTGGGTAATTTTGAATGTGGTGTTGTATATTAAAATAAATAAATAACTTTTTACGATTATGTGGCTTGGAATCTAACACCAAACTCAGCAGTAAAACTGCACACAAAAATCTCCAAGCTTAATTGTAGTTTGAACACACTCTAAGGGAGGTATCTGGCAGCCAATCTTTTGCGAGCAACGTTTATTAGGCATCTTCTTACGCATTGTACTCCCCGTTGCAGTTTGTAATTTCTTGGGAAGTACTGAAGAATTTTAAAAACGATTTTGTAAACCTCACAATTTTAAACGTCTTCTCTTGCATCTGCAACTTTAATAAGTATACTGCAAATTAAATATTTTAAATTATTGTATTTGCAACTCCCATCTTTTCGTTGCAACAACTTGCTTTTTATTTACCTGAATATTGCAAAATGCAGTATAGTCTCATAAAGCAATTCTATACAACTAAATAACCGTATTATTCCTTTACATAAATTGTCTCCTACTATGTCAAAAGCGTATGGAATTTATTCATAGAGTTGGACCATGTTTACCTCCCAAATTATTTATCGTATTGTTCATTTAACAGAAAATCGCACCATTTTCTAAACAATACTAAGCATTGGTTAGCTCTTCGTTCAAAAGGTAGATTATGCCTTCATCGGGTATATTTATAGCTCTCGCTAGCGCGGACGTCTTCAAACGAACTTCTAACACCTGTTCAACAATTCTTCGTAAGTACGAATCTTGTTAAAAATACTGAACACATCAAACTGAAATCGTAATCCTCAGATAAGGGTCACTTTAAAAGTTTTATTTATATTTTCTTTTCTATACCCAAACACTTCTCAAATTATTTAAATAAGACCCCTTTCTATAGCCTACAGCTTCATTTATCCTTTACAATGTTTAATGGAGATGACTAAACGATTTCCAAACTTCTATGAGCGACAGTGTAAGCAACTGGCCAAATCGCCTACCTGTTTGACCGTAACAGCCATTAGTTAACTGCTTACGTCGTGATAATCAACAATTTGTCTATACCTTTAACGTTTTGCGGTACGCACAGTGTCATCTTGGCGAATGTGGTGTCTCTTATACAGGCCCAGCAGAAAGTAATCGACCGTCCATGAGAAACGTTTCACACGTTTCAAATACAAGTTTTAAATGTTTTATCTTTATTTTTATGCTAATTTGTTGAAATATTCTCTTTTATTTTCGATATGTAAGATGTGTATATGAGAAAAATTCAAATATTTATATAGGAGTTCGTTATAACAGTTTTTTTTTATTTTTAAGAATCTTAGCTTGGATTAATTTACAAGATTTGCTAAACTTACTAGAATTGCAAACTGATATACATTTTTCTCATGGAAAACAGTTTTAACTTTTTTAGAACAATTCTTTCATTTGCTTTCATTTTCATAAGTATACAAATTTCTTAAAATCACTATGGGGTTGTTTATCCTGGCAACCACATCAATATGTTTATTTCTCCCGATGAAATATTGTTTGGAAGGAACGAACTCTAAATAAAATGCCTCTGTGATGTACATTAATTAATTTTAACTCTTAAATCTAGCAATCTTGTTTAGGACAATCCAAATTTCTCTATTATTGTCAAATATTAAATATAATCAAATACTATTCGTGTAATTCTAAGGTTTCTTTGCAATTATACATAAAGCGTTATCAAGCAAAGAGATCCCGAATAAGAATAAGAATAATCAACTGAAACCTTTTAAAAAATTGTGAAGAAAGATTTAGTGGAAAGATGTTTGTATTGCTTTGGTGATTTTTTAAAACTAACACTCGAATTACCTAAATGTTTGGTATAAATTTTCTATTTTTTGCTTTTAGTCTTCTTAACGTATTTCACATTGTTGGTAAACTAAAATAAATGTGCATTTATCTATTAATACAGACACCAGTCCGCAATAATGACGTTATAGATGAAATATGAAAGACCTTCTTGGCAATTTTAGACGACCTTATTTCTAAACTACTGTTAAATTCTGTGTCATATGCAGAGCTTTCATGCGTTCAAATATTCACACAAAATTGCATGCTTTATACTTTCTTTGAAATGGTGTATAAAGAAAACTAGTTACGACCACCACTTAAGCTACTAGATTTCAGAACCATACTCAGGAGCCCTTATATAAAAGCTGCCACGAGCTCTTCCTTATTGCTGGGTTTTCGGGGTCGTTTCGCCATATTTGTCTGGATTATGTACCAAACATTCTCTATCGAATTCATGTCTGGTGATTGGCCTGGCCATGGTAAAATCCGAATCCCCTGTTCCTCTTTCCATGTGGTTGTTGTTCTTGCTTTGTGGCAGGGTGCTCCATCCTCCATAAAAGTGGCGTCTTCTTGAGATAAAATGGCGTTGTCGAATATCGGTAGTAGTCCTTCTGTTAATATTTGGATATATTTTACCACATTTATATTTCCGTCGCAGATTACTAATTGCGATCTTCCACCATATCATATCGCGCCCCACACCATGATGTTCACACCGCCGTATTTCACCGTCTGATGCAAAAATTTGTCGTCCAGTTGCTGTGACGAACGTCTCCGTACCCACGTACGACCACTATCACTGAATTGGCAGTGTCTGCTTTCGTCTGAAAAATTGACAGACCGCCAAAACTCTTCGGGCTTCGTTCGCATTTCGATTGCCCAAGCAATTCGGCGCCGTTTTTGAAACGCCGTAAGGAGAGGTTTTTTCTTTGCCACCCTTTTATACATCCCCACACCGTGGAGGTATCGCAGAATGGGGCGCTGACTTTTCTGTGAAGTAGCCACAAGCTGAGCTGTACTTTTTCGCGGTTCTCTTAACACTTCGCGCACAAGCACCCTTTTACTTCTTTCCGAAGTTCCGGCACGACCTCGTCTCGGCTCCACTATTGTTTTTTCCTTGCGTTTAAATTGTGTAATCACACGGTTAACTGTGGACAACGGAATAAAAGTAAAAATTTACTTATTTCACGTTGCGAAGCGCCGCGCTCACTCTGGCCAACGATGCGACCCCGGGTGAAGTCGCTAATATCACTCGAACCTTGTAAGCGAGGCATAGTTGTAACGATACTAAACTATGACGAATTCCTTCCGATACATCTACCCCTATCCTAATGACAAGAGAAAGTTCTTAATTTGTTCTTAGAATTTAGCTGTTTACATATTTATACCGCTTCACCTGGTGTCTATTTTATTCTGTCACCCTAGTGGATGATATATAAAATGATAGTTGAAAAAGGATTTCAGAAGCATACCTAACAGCCCTTATATCTCATTATTATATCTCATTTCTTCTCAAATTCTAACGCATCTAGTATATTTCGAACAAAGATTACCGTTAGACTAATAAACCATCTTCTCTCGTAAATTAAAGTCCGCAAGCAAAAGAATCTAGACGTTCAGCAGGTAATAAATTCTCAAAGCAATAAAACGTTACCTATCTACAGCAATCTTCGGTCGGTTTGTTAAAAACTGATTTTACACAAAGCAGAGAAGCAACTAATATGAACTAACCAGAACAAAAGGCTTCCAGTAGAAAGAAGAGAATTACTTTTCGAACTATGTTAAGCATTTTCATTCGGAAAAGTTTAAAAGCTCGATCGCGACGTGGATGCTCATTTTAAAAATTCCTAATTCAAAGAACAAACAGAGGAAGTTCAGATGAAAAACTTCATAGAACAAAAGTTAAAGAGTTAATAGCATTTCGACATTTAGAAAAAGTTTTTTCAACGTTCAATTAATTTCTACGAAAACAATTAGAAGTTTAATTGGTATCTAATTTATTTAACCATATGAACTGTCATTTCACCTTACCAATAGGCAATCTCCAACTACCTATTAAACTAATCTAAATTAAATTAAGCTAAACTAAAAATATCAGTGGTGTAATGGTAGCATAATACGCAGGGTAGAGGTAACGTAGATATTCATAATTCTGGTGCTTAGTGTATAAACCCTGTATAGCTCTTACTAAATGATGTGGATATCCCTGTTCTTTCATAGTATCACATAATCTACATCTGTTTACATTATCGAAAGCCTTCTCGAAGTCTGCACCAAAACTTTCCTGTGGCAACAAATTGGCAATATTTTATAAAATTGCATCAGACTCATAAGTATTCATTAAGTTCATTTCTAGCTACAAAACCTTATGGAACAATCTAATATAACACTTTTTAAACGAAGAAGATTGGATAAGGCTCTGTAATAAAAACCACTCTATATCATGAATAAGGTTACATATTTATTTTTTTCCAAGTAGATTAGTTTAAAAAGTAATACCACGTATCTCGATAAATACTAAAGAAATTCCAATATAATTGTCGATCAACTCGCTTGCAAATTAGCTTCTCATGATGCAATATTTAACTAGGTACGTATTTGTATTTCTCCACATGTGATAGTCTTTCCCGTACTGCCGATTTAAGTAAAACAATGTAGCATGCAATAAACCAATGCGTTCTTTCGATTAATTACAGTCTTTATTGTTTTATGTAAGTTAGAATTGCTTTATCTGCAAATATAGCACAGTCGCACACTCTTATAACAGCTTTTTGTGTCGATCTCGGGAAATATTGCCCGATATCGGTCGGTTCACACTTTTTATTTGAGTACGACATGGTTCACATTTAAGTTAATCTACAATTATGCCAGAATAACCCTTTTATTACTTTTTTATATCGGAATAACCCTAGTGGAAAAGGCGGCTGTATCAAAGAGACTCGCGGTATTTGTCAAAAAGAAGTAAAACGTATCATTGGGAGAAAGAATTCTTATTTTGTATGGCGAAGGATAACTGAATTTTTCTCATTTGCCAAGGATCAATTGCAATACCTAAATAGTGAATTAAGAAAACGAAAAGTGTTGATGACTTGTTCGAAAAAAGAACAAATCATGTTCACAACACCAGCTAAACAATCAAAAGCTACAATAATATGTGCTCTGCAAACGACAAATTTGCATGAAACACCACGCCCAGGTCCATCACAGACGAGTTCCTAGGAACAATAGCCTGACTCACAGCATAATGAAAATTGTAGAGTCTATGACATCTAGAGTAGCTTACAACAGCACACTTATCCAGATTCAAATGAATTCCATTCTGTGTACACCATCTAGCAATAGTATCCAGACTGTTCTGGAGAAACAATCTGCCGCGGAGGTTATGGTATTGTAGATCTTAAGATCATCCGCGTAAGCCAGTACATTGCAGTCCAGCCCCTATGATATCATGGAATGTACTTTTCTTTGCAAATACTGCTCAGCTGTGTATTTTTATTGGAATAGTATTTAATGACATGTCTGATCTAAAGAAGAATTCTTAACAATGATTTCTCAGAAAGGAAAATTCCGTGGTGAGGATATATATGATGCTTTCTTAAATTTTGTGACGAACTACAAGCCACCAATCTATGCATTACAGCAGATGGAGCACCAACCCTGATTGGAGACAAAAAAAGTTTTGTTAGATTGTGTGGAGCTAATGACGATTTCCTTTCGTTTTGGTTTCTCATTCCATTGCGTTATACATCAAGAAGTTTTGTGCTCAAAAGTTCTAAACATGGAAGGTGTTATGAACATCACAATAAAAATTGTGAATACCAACCTTGCCCGAAGCTTGCAACGGCGGCTCTTCAAATTGCATTTGGAAGATAGTAGATAATCTGCTGAACATACCGATTTAGTTTTTCACACGGACGTAAGATGGTTAAGTCGCGGAAAATTCTTAGGAAGGTTTCAAAAATTATTGCTTTTCCACACTCAAATGCTTACAAGCGGAAAACGGCTGATTGACTTAGTATTTTAACGGACTTCATAATGCATTTAAACACATCGTTTTCTAAAAGCTATGTAGTAAAGACACATTTTTGGATATCGGTTTCTTCATCAACCTCTTTAGAGCTTTTTTTATAATCCTGTATCACACCTACTTATGGAATCTACAGAGTTGATGACTTATAGTCTAACAATTTTGATGTAGATCGCCAGCAGTTCAAGTCTGAGCACCCCTGTTGAAGGTTGTCGCTTTGTTCCCAGTTCTCGACAAATGTCCGAACCATCTTGCTTTCTATTGCTTTATTTTTCTGACTACGTCCACACCTTTCAACTCGTTTGCTACCTCACTATTTATTCTACGCCTCTGTTAATTATTATCAGTTCTATCGGGTCGAATACTTTGATTATTTCTGCTACGTACAGGATTGTTGGTTGTACTATTGTTTTATAAATTCTCATTTTTGGTTATTTCCCAATATTTTTCTTTTTAATAGTCCTCTATTTGCTTGGATGTAGGTTTTGTTTATATTAATTCATTCTTTCCCTTATTTCTGTAAATCTAGAAATTACGTAATATCTGTGCGCTATCAAATTGAAAACAGAGGCTCTAGTTGTGTAGACAAGACTATGTACTCCAAATAGAATTTTGTTTTCATTGTTGTAATACGGGTAACCTTTCCATGTGCTAGCAAAAGATTTCAAAGATGTACTAGCAACGCTAAATACATTAATAAAATTTCAATTCTCACCAGAGGACTAAGTATTAATAAACCGCAACCACGTTTTGTGTGGGTTATTCTCTTCAATTTCATGCTTTACACCTTGCACAACAGAAACTACTAGAAAAATCTCTTAAACGAACTGGAGAATTTCACAGATAGTGGAACAATACCCCTGTACCGCCACAGCCATTTTTTGCGCCTTAGGAAACATCGATACATGCAAGAACATGTTGTTGAACATTGCGAATATATGAAGACTTTAATTTTACAACCGAATCCTAAAGCGACAGCAATTATTAGAAAGAAAGTTTTTGCAAACTTTTCGTAACAGCTACAAAGAAATAACCCGTTATTTTATTCTGTTATAATTAGGCTTAGCGCTAACAGTATAGCGTTTATAACATTTAGATTCGAGATTATCAAAGCTGACGGCAGAATCTCTCTGGCGGGAATGAAATTCCTTGAACAGCACATTCCAAATAATAACGATAACCTCGTCACGCTTATTATTTATTATTACTATTTATTTATTTATTGCAGCCTTTCATCGGCAACATAAGATATTCTCTCATTCGAAGTTATTTTAAAATCTTTCCAAACCCTGCCCCGGAACAATGCCGCAGCGCGGCAAAAGGACGGGTATCGCATTCGAGACCTGTTGCAATTCCGCGAAATTTTCGACCTCAGAACTAGATTTGAATGGAGCGCCGCCGATGAATCATCTCATACGCTGCCTGGCAAACAACCACCTTGTGCCAAAGATAAAAATATCTATCATTCATAAATAAGACGCATAACATAAACATTGCTCAAGTCTACGAAAACAACATAACGAATAGGGGAACTGAAGAATATAAACAAAAATATAGATGTATTTAGTGAATGGAATATATGTATATATACAGTAGCGGTCAAAAGTTAAGCAACTCTAAGAAATATGACAGCGTGTCATGAATAGCAAAATAGACAAAGCGCTTATGATTGAATATCTGATAATTCATAGTCTTACAAAGTTTTACTAGTGATAATAATTCAGTCTTTAAAATTTATTACAATTGCACCTGTTGTTTTCTGTTGTAGACGCCAATTTGCATGGGCAAACTGTTTTGATATTTTGCTCTAACCTTCAGGAATACGTTTCCGGCATAATATTTTATCATAACTTTACTGTTGATGAATTCTATGATTTTGCCAAGGAGCTATAATCCAGAGTACAATTGAATAGTCTCTCAGTCGATAATAATAAAATAAATCGTGAACTTTTGAAATTTTTATCATCATGCACAGAACCTGGGCATTGTACACCCATTACATTATAATAATAATAATAATAATAATAATAATAATAATAATAATAATAATAATATCTTTATTGCCCAACAGAAAATAATTCCATTTACAGGACAATGCGAGAATAATGTAACCTAGCATATATAGTAATAATATACAGCGCAGTAATAAATTAATATTAATCGAAAATGATACAACTGAATCATAAATATAATAATGGCTCGGTGACATCAGAATGCAAGAACAAAATAGGACGACCATGTAAATCCAAGTAGACTCTTCAACAAAAAGGATCGTGAAGTAATTCATTGGCATTTCTAATCATATGCGTAAAGGGTGCTTTAAGCAGAACATTAGTTTTGCATGACGGGACCTTAAAATTAGGGAAGGTCCTGGTATCCTACTGAGATACCACAAAATTAATTTTGGAGAGAAGGGATGGAGCGTCAATAGCGTGATTAAGTAGTTTAAGTAGAAATTGACTGCTAAATTCCCTCCTTCGATCCGATAACGATACAAAGCCGTGTCTCCTCAGCAGACCAGCATAATCAACATCGCGTCCAGGGTAAGTGCCATCAATTTTGAAGGACAGGTATTTCAAAAATCGTTTTTGCACTCTTTCAAGTAGTACTTGCAGATGGAGATAGTGAGGATACCAAATTATGGAGGCATACTCCAACCCAGTACGGACAAGCGAATAGTATAATGCTTTTAGCGAGGCAGGATTATTGAATGATCTGCAGGATCGTATGAGAAATCCTAAGGATTTCATCGCAGAATTTCGTATGGACAATATGTGGTCTGCAAACGACAAATTTGCATCAAACTGCACGCCCAGGTCCATCACAGACGAGTGCCTAGGAACAATAGCCTGACTTACAGCATAGTGAAAATTGTATAGTCTATGACATCTGGAGTAGCTTACAACAGCACACTTATCCAGATTCAAATGAATTCCATTCTGTGTACACCATCTAACAATAGTATCCAGACTGTTCTGGAGAAACAGACAATCTGCCGGGGAGGTTATGGTATTGTAGATCTTAAGATCGTCCGCGTAAGCCAGTACATTGCAGTCCAGCCCCTGTAGGAGATCATCCAAATAAATATTAAACAAAAGGGGACCCAAATTGGATCCCTGGCACACACCAGAGGAAGCAGAGAATGTTAAGGATGTATATCCATTGTAGTGAACATAGCATGAACGATCAGTTAAATACGAGCGGATCAATTCTGTTACACTTGGCGGAAAACCAAAACTACTCAGCTTAGATACCATAAGGGAATGATTGATAGTGTCAAATGCTTTACTAAAATCGGTGTATAATACATCTACTTGTTGACGTCGTTCCATGGATTCGGCAATATGCTGTGCTAACTCAGCAAGGTTGGTTGTAGTAGACCTTCCTGGAATGAAACCATGTTGTCGCGAAGATAAGTAAGGCTTGACACTAACGTAAATTCTGTGAGACAGAAGATATTCAAAAATTTTTGCAAAGTTGGATAAAATATTTATTGGTCTATAATTTTGGAAGTCAGAACGATTACCTTTCTTAAACACGGGTGTGATTCTGCTAATCTTCCAAGCGTCAGGAAAGGTAGAAGAACTTACGGCCAAGTTAAATATTCTAGCTAGAGGTTCGCATAGTACTACACAACAATCACGTGCAAAAAATGCGGGGAGGCCGCCATGACCAGCAGTAAAATTAGATTTTAACTTCTTAGATGCTTTTAAGATATCGCGTGCTGTAAAAGATCCAATCAAAGAACTACCACTAATGAGATCCCTATCAAGAGGCCGGGGCCCCAGTAATGCTTGTGAACCAGACACAAACACTCTAGAGAATTCATCTGCGAAGGTCTGAACAATGTTGCTGGGATCATCAACAGTGGAGCCGTTCAAAGTGAGACATCCAGGTATTCTTGATGCATTACGACGCGCGTTTATGTACTGCCAGATTAGCTTTGGATTTTGTGCTATATCTTCTGCAGCCGCCGTCTGATATTCCACATATACAACTCTAATTTTGTCTTTAACTAATTTCCTCAAACGCTTAAATTCAATGTGGTAAATCTCGCGTCCACTCTTGTTCCACCTACGAAGGTAATAATTCTTTATTTGAAGAAGCTTGATTATTTCGAAATTATACCAAGGCGGGTATTAATTATTATACAAAAAAGTAAATAATGTTTGCAACACACAGCTGCCGTATTTAACTCCTTTTTTTGTCGGTATTTCCCTAGCTAGTCTTGCGCCTATATATACCATAATTCTGGTGTTTATATATTATCAGCCATTCCCAGAAGACTAATATGAATTTCCCTAAACATTTTTAAAATAGTTCCAAGTTATAAGTGTAACACTATATATTATTAGGTCCGATCAAACTTGAATGAACGGTAGTGTAGATAGGAAGATGTTAAACATCAATCACAATATTTAAGTGTACTGCAAATGTTGTGTATATACATGACTACTTTGCACATGTTGCATAATCTCCTAAAATTAATCTAATTTTTAATTAATTTTCGTTTTATTTTCAATTTTTCACTTCTATCTTACAGAAAAAACTGTTTCACAACGCAAATGTTCAAAGGATGTCTAGAAGCGCTGCAATTAGGTGACGAACTAGATGATATACAGGCTAGCGTAAAACAACTGAATGGGGCTGAAGCAAGGGTTTAGGTATTTTGTGCACCTTTTCTTTTTTAGTTTATTAGTTTATTTTATTTTAATTAGATTCACAAATATTTATTATATAAATTCCCAAAACCAAAATAATTAAACATTTTCCCCAATAATTTTTAATTTATTTTCTTTTAAAGTTAAATTTTTCAATTTTTCTTTCCTAATTTTTTTTCTTTTCTCCGTCATCCCCTATTTTTTACATTTTTTGTTTTTGTAAAGCAGCACTACCAAAATAATTAAAGATTTTCCCTAATATTTGTGAATTTAATTTTTTTTACTTTGATTTTTTTATGGCAAGCACTTCATTTTTTCCTCGTCACCCCCTATTTTTACATTTTTTTTTTTTTTGTAAAGCAGCACAACCAGAAGAATTAAAGATTTTTTTCCTAATACTTACGAATTTAATTTTCTTTTTAAATTAATTTTTCCAAATCTTTTTTACTTTAATTTTTTTATGGCAGTAACTTAATTTTTTGCCCCGTCACTCCCTATTTTTTACATTTTTTTTGTAAAGCTGCACTACTAAAATAATTAAAGATTTTCCCTAATACTTGCGAATTTAATTATTTTCTTCCTAAGTTAATTTTTCCAATTTTTTTAACTTAATTTTTTTTTATGGAAATCACTTAATTTTTTTCACCGTCACCCCCTATTTTTAAATTTTTTTTTTTTTGTAAAGCAGCACTGCTTTGAACTTTTTTGCTACATTTCCCACAGGGGGCCATACGTCGTCGAACATTTTTGGATTTTTGCCGAATTTTTTCCGAACTATTTTTAATACGACGATATTTTTGACATGGTTTACCTGACCTTCTTAGATTACAAACGAAATTTCCCGCTGAACTAATGCATTTTTTTTTCCACAGGTCGAATTGCTTTAAGTCGCTGTATTTCAAAGGTTGTCTTGAAGCGTTACTCATCAATGATGCGAACGAAATCAAAAGCATTGAAGAGGATATTGAAATAACCGGAAAATAAAAAAAAAATAAAACAAAACAAACCGTAACAACAGACAAATAAATCAACATCACAACGTTATTTAAATATGCAAAATATCCTTTTATTCTAGTCAATTTCGATAAATTATATACATATTATTATTATTAATTATTATTATAATAATAACAACTACAAAAATCGCTTTTATTTGGTCTCCCGTTTTTTTTTATATTTTTTTAATTAATTAATTAAATTATTTATATCTAATTTATTATTTAATAACCGATAATTAACACTTGAAGTCAAGATGCTTTGAAAAAAAGTGTCGCGCGCCCTCTATCATCCGTTCGAAAAGCGTATTGGCCAAATAGAAGCGTACACAACCGTAGTAAGTACAAGTAACTTGTGTATTACTGCTGCTCTGGAATTTTTACACGTATTTTATTTTAAGATTAAATAAGTTAATTTTCCTTTTCACCAAATGGCGTAATTCAAAGATTCAAGATCTGAAAAAAGAGAAAATTATCCGTACATAGATTACTCCCTCCTTTCACCCCCCTTCAATCCCTTATTATTTTTATTTAAACAAATCTGGCTGGAAATTTCAAATTAATATTAATCCCTCATTTTTATTTTGAAGTAGTATTAGTACTATTTATTTTAAATTAGTTCTAATTTTCTTTTTTAAGAATGAAAAAAGTTATTTATTACTTTAAGCTTTATATCCTTTGTTTGTTTCGCGTATTTGTTTGGTGATGCCGATTGAATAGAGAGAAAGAGAGAGAAAGTTTTTTTTTGGAGGAGTTGAATCTCAATACGCAAACACATTCCATTGTCAGTATTTTCAGTTGTGTGAAGTATAACCGAAAGTATTTTTTTAAACTTTGACGTAGGTAATGACGTCTCCGCGATCATATAAGACAAAAAAAAATCTTCCCTGCCCCCCTTTTTCCCCGAGAAGAAAACCAATAATTGATGTTCCTTATTTTTTTTTCGTATTTCTTTTATATTTTACTATGTATTTTGTAATTTCAATCGTCTCGATTGATTGATTGTATTTTCTTTGTAAGTACAAAATTTGAAGATCCTACACAATTTACCCACTAATTTTTGAAATGTATATGTAAGTAAAGAAAGTATTACTGTGGTCTAAATAAATTACACATTAAGCACGGCAAAATATTGTGTTTTATTTCCTTTAAAAGAATGTACCGTTCCTTTCCAAAACCACTATAAATATAGTGTGGAATTATACGAAGGCGAACTGAGATGTTTCCGGAATCGACAAGAAAAACACGGTATTGGTGTGGTGTCTTTTGGGGCAAATCTCTTCCCAGTGATTTTTTCAGATTTGGGAATAGGAAAAAGTCGCTGAGGGCTAGGTAACGTGAATATGGAGGATGAGATACTAATTCGTGGAGTAATTCATTCAATTTGGACACGACGATGTGGGATGAATGAGCCGGTGCATTGTCGTGGTGGAAAAGCACTTTTTTCCCCAGCAAACGAGATCGTTTCTCCTTCAATACTGCATCGAATCGGGTCTATAAATCGCTGTAGTATTGCCCTATGATCGTCCTTCTTTTCTGCAGATAGTCAATGAGGAATCACACCTTGGGAATCCCAAGAAAATGGTCGCCATGACCTTCCCGGCCGATGGAACGGTTATTGCTTTTTTCGGAGCCGATTCGCCCGGAAAAATCCACTGCTTCGACTATTCCTTGGTCTCCGGTATGTAGTGGTGAATCCAAGCCTCATCCACGGTTACGAAACGCATGAAGAAATCCCTTGGATTGCGTTGGATCCTGGCCAGACACTCCTTCGAAACGGTCACCCGATTTCGCTTTTGCTCCGAAAGCTTTTTAATACCCAAAATCTGGTGTAGGATATGGCCAACGTGTTCTTCCGAGATGCCTGTCGTCTCTGCTATCTCTTTCAGCTTCAATCGGCGATCGGCTAACACTACCTCATGAATCTTGTTGACTATTTCAACGTTTGTAGCAGTTTTTGGGCGTCCACTGCATGGTTCGTCACTTGTGTTTGTGCGGCCACGTTTGAACTCGCTCACCCAAAAGCTGATGTTCGAAAATGGTGGAGTGCATCCGGCATGAACCTCTAGCAAAATATTTCGAATTTTCTTGGCCGTTTTCCCAGCCATCCAGAAGTGTCTTATCACGGCACGAAATTCGATTTTATCCATTTTTGTGAAACCGCCTGAGTTGGTACACAAAACATACTCTCAAACAGCAACTATTGACAGTAGACGCTTGAAATTTTAACAGTTGCCAATAAAATGATTGCCCTTAGCGACCAATGAAACCACTTCAACTTTCATGCGTGATCTCTTGCCGATTCCGGAAACATCTCAGGTCGTCCTCGTAAGTTTCATAATTCTCAACACTTTGTTTAGCGAGCCTGTATGAATCTACTTGCAACTTCGCTAAAGTCTGAATAATCTCTGGTACAGGTCGTCTAAAATACCAATGCCGGCGAGGTGCACAGACGGGGGAGGCGAGAAGTTACAGTGTCCGACTGAGATAAGTAAACCGTTATTAAACAAGGTACAACCCGCGGCAAAAGTGTAAAGAATACACAATAAATTAATTCGGTACATTTTGTTTGTATCTATAGCTTATTACTATAACATTGCGTGTACTAAACGTATACACTTAGTTTATAATTTAATGGTAATTACAGTAAATAGTATACGAAGCAAATTATGAAATCTGACCATAAAATGACCAAAGTTCGGATTAATGGGAATGCAAATTATAATGAAATTTAAGTAAATTAAGTGAAACATTGAAAAATAGATTGAAGATATATTTATGGTCTTGAAACAGTCCCTCTCCAATTTATTAGGGCCACTTGCTAAAATAGCGATTTTGTTTAAATATATAATGAAAAACGTATTGTACAAGCATAAGTTTATTCAGAACTGTTTACAGATATCGTCATAACTACAGCTACGAGCAAATGTTATAGGCAGATAACTTTTTTAGCGTTACGATAAGACGAGAATCTCAAAACTAAAAAGAGAACATAATTCAGTTTATAAGGTACCTTTATTAGATAAATCAGTATTTAATGCTGCCTCCTCTAGCCTTTATTACAGCTTTAATTCTTTTAGGCATAGCAGCTACCAGTTTGTAACATATTTCTGGGGAAATAGACGCCCATTCCATAAACACTGTTTGCTTTAGGGCTTCTTTAGAGGCATAGTTGTATTTACGAACCCTGTCCTTCAATATATACCATAGATTTTCAATAGGCGAGAGGTCAGGCAATTGTGAGTTCCAGACCAAAATCTTCACTCGGTTATCAGTAAACCATTTCATTACAGGTCGAGCCTTGTGTCAAGGGGCATTGTCTTACTGAAAGTAATACTCTTCTGAGTCCATATCATAAAATCTAACAATTGATGGTTCGAGAACCTCTTCCAACATCCCGATGTAGCGTGCCCCATACATGCGGCCCTCGCACACATGGACTTTCCCTACACCTTGTGCAGACATACACCCCCAAATAATAATACTTCCACCGCCGTGTTTAACAGTAAGTAAAATACACTCTGGGGAAAATGCTTCGCCGAACCTCCTCCGAACATAACTTGCTCCGGAAACGCTGTGCACCTGCACAGAATAAACGAAGGACGTTAACTTTTGAATATTTCTATTTTGGTGTGAAAAGTAGGGGCGCTGACTTCAATTATGTATATTGCAAGGATTATGAAATATTTTTAAGCACTTACGTCTATATTAGATTGATCATCTACAGTCCAATGTCGGTACTTCTTTGGCCACGTAAAGCGTTGCTTGCGGTGTAGCTCGGTCTGCAAAGGCTTATGTCGAGGTTTCCGGGCACGTGAATTCGCCGCAGTTAACCTTCTTCTTACCGTATGCACGGAGATTGGTGCGTGTCCTTGAGCGCGGAGCTCTGCAGAAATCGCTATTGCGGATTTGTGCCTATCCCGGAGCGCGATACGCTCTATCAATCGTTCTTCTCGCACAGTCGTTACACGTTTTCTACCGCTCTTGGGTAGATTATGATACTCCCCAGTCCTTTGGTAGAGGCTAATGGTGTTTTCCACTGCACAACGCGAACATTTTATTGTCTTAGCAATTTTTATTTGTGACAATCCTTGTTTGTGCAATAAAATTATCTGGCCTCGTAAAGCCTCAAATATTTGATTTACAAAAGAAAGTCCGCACTCTAAATGAACTTTTGAAACCGACAAACGACGTTTCTTTTTCTACGCACAATATATTACTCAACCTAAAAATTTTAATTTCTGTCTTATATAGCTTCGTAATTTATTCACAGGTATAGCAGTAAACTCCACTCACACAAATTTATTAATTATGCGGAATGCAGCGTTTCGAGAGCACGTGGGCTCTCATTGTCAACCGTGTTACCGACAGTCGGTAACATCCATGTACATCCACACAGTCCTTGCAATCGTCATTCGTAATTTATATTTTCTAGGAATTTCTACTTTAGATAACGACCAGGTATAGGTTGGTAGTGCCCTTGTTCTAAGAAGCGCTACCGTTGTTGTGAACGCTATTACTGTTGCTAAACAAACCAGCTCATCGTTCCTATGTACAATTTGTATACCGCGCAACTGTTCTTGAGGGGAACAGCAACATTTGGCGAGTTGTACAGTAACACCCCGATAATCAGAAGTAATTAAAACTGTGATGATTCAAAATAGCAAAAAATTGGAATTACCGTACAATTATTTTGATTTTTTTCCTAGTTTAGAATAAATAAAAAAAATAATGCGATCATTTTACTGGCTTACAAGGAAGAAATTTGTTTACCAACTACTAAACGGCGTAGAATTCATACATAAGCTGCCATCTCTCATTAACTCATTAAACTATCGCGAACAATTTTCCTATCTTCATAGATGTCTAACTTATTTGTCGTTCTGACCGGTTCTATCTATAACGTGGCGTTATCTTGGGGGATTTTAATTAGCAAAAGTATATTCATTATGAAATCCAATTATTACAGATAAAGTTCAATAGATGGCACCATTAATAAACAAATTCAAAAATGATTTAAGCCAGAGAAAAACACTATTACATGTAATTTTCACGTGTAATCTGCTAATACATTCATTCATGCTTACCATTCCATCTCGATCGTTAACCAAACGACATCGTGCAAAAGAAGATGGGTGGAAATCTCAGCGAAACTTCGGCCTAGTCGAAATGATCCATTTCAAAACTAACAACGTACACGCTCGCAAACCAAATTGTAGTGTAAGTTCCATTGGTTCTTGGATGATAATTTAATTTCCTTGGCGTTACCAACATGAAATTTTAGTTTAATGTCTTTGTGAAATTAGAATTTCATGGTTGTGGTAGGATTTGAACCGGCAGCTTCTGTTTAATAGACAAGCGCATCCTCTATTTACGCAACGATGTCTAGCAAAGAGGAACTCTAGCTTCCAGTTTTACCAAACCTGATACGAATTTTCGGTAAAATATCAAAGTCGGATAGGGATAGGTGATATGGACGTTTGAAAGTTTAGGGGGTGCAAAACTCAACTTCTTAAATGAGCTCCGAATGGGGTCATTTTTTTCGCCTAGATTACGATAAAATGAAAGTTCGCCTCTCTATCGTTAACTATTTGAACACCCAGACACAAAAGAGGAAATGTTCTATTGCTACAAATTAACAAAAATTTAAAAGAAGGAAATGACAACAGAATTTGGTCCCGCACTACACCTTTGACATCATCACTTTCAAGACGTTAATGTACGAGGGGAGGTCCAGAAGTACGTGGAATGGCGGTGATGGAGTGAGGATAGGGGCGCTCGCTAGGTGTCATTCTGATTGGCAATTCTTCATTAGTATATAAGTTGCAGCCCTATAGCGTCAGTCGTTTACGAATAGCTGCCTGCTAAACAAGTCAATCCGGAAGAAAACTGAAACTATGGAGGAAATTGAACACCGTGCCGTGATAAAGTTCCTTACAAAGCAAGGAAAGAACGCTCAAACCATATTGAATAAAGTGGAAACCGTTTATGGGAACAGTGCCCTAGTAAATCAATGATTTATAAGTGGCATGGCCGTTTTAAACATGGTCGGGAGTCGATTGAAGACGACCCCCGCTCAGGACGGTCAGTTGAGGCCACCACATCAGATATCGTCGAAAAAGTGCAAAAATTTCTACTGCAAGATGCCCGTTTGAAGAAAAGACAATTATCTGCATTAGTTGAAGTATCAGATACCACCATTTTATGTATCCTACATGACCATCTGGTATGACAAAAGTCAGTGCAAGATGGGTACCGAGAATGCTCACGCCGCTGCAGAAACAGCAGCGCGTCTGTGCGTCCAAACAATTTCTGGAGCTGTGTGGAGACAAACCTGCACAGATTTTGGAGCGGATTGTTACCGGAGATGAAATATGAGTTCATCACTTTGAGCCTGAGTCCAAACAGGAGTCCATGCATTGGCATAAAAATGGGACACCACCGCCAAAGAAATTCAAAGTGTCAGAATCGGCTGGAAAGTTGATGGCTACAGTTTTTTTTGGATTGTGAGGGGATATTATTGATTAATTACAAAGAAAAATGTAGGAGCATAACCGGAGAATATGACGCAGCGATATTAGAAAAATTAAAGGAGGCCATTAAGGAAAAACATCGAGGAAAATGGACCAAGGGTGTGTTACTCTTGCAAGACAATGCGCCGGTTCACTAGAGCAAAGTTGCAATGGCTGCTCTGCACAAGAATGACTTTCAATCAACAGTCCATCCACCTACAGTCCAGACGTGGCACCTAGTGATTTTTATTTGTTCCCCAATTTAAAAAAACACTTACGTGAAAGAAAGTTTTCCGACGACAATGAGGTAAAGGAGGCAACTTGGGCCCATTTTGAGGCGAAAGATAAAAAATATTTTTATGATGGTTTGGAGAAATTAATTCATAGATGTAATAAATGTATTGTGCTTAAGGATGATTATATTGAAAAGGAAAAATAGATTTATTGTTTTATTTTATTTAAAAACCCTTTCATTCCACGAACTTCTGGACCTTCCCCCGTACATTATTTTTTGAATAGGTTATTCGAAAAAAAAATAAAGAAACCGACCAATGTAACTAATTGATGAAATCAATAAAATAAAAGAACTACGGTTTGACAGTAATTACAACATTTGCGTCACAGTGACATTAAATCATATGACTTGATTAAATCACTAAACATTTGATATTTCTTTAATATAAAAGACGCTAAAAACAGTGAAATAACGTTCATATTTTATTCAATAGACATGATCACAGAAAATAAATTCAATTTTAAATACATATAGAAATATATATACATATATATAAATTGTGGTAAATATTACAATAATTAATAAATACTTCCAGTGGCTCTAATCACAGTTATTACAAATATAACAACTACATCCGCTCTCACCATCTGTTACTCCTTTATTTTTGACTTTTTCTTTCTTTTTTTTATTAAAAAGCTATTAAATTATAAACCGATTAAAATAGCATAGCTTACCAATACACAAATGACAAGTTTATTTACAATTTACACTAGAACTATGCCGTAGCGTGAGATTATCTTGTACTAATGAGTATTTTAAGTAATGTTACAAGGAACTAGCTTCTAACTCCATATTTTCCGATTTTTACCCCTTCTTTTTCTTAAAAAAAAAAATAAACGATTGATAAAATAAATAAAATTATATAAATAAAAAGTAGATGGATGGATATAAACGATGTATATATATACACAAAAATAACAGCTTATAAAATAGAAGCGGTGTGATGAAAAATTGATCCCCACAGGCGAAAAAAAAAATAAAACTTTCTTGATTAATAATTAAAATTAAAAGTATGAAAGCGTTCACTTTCCATTAATCCCTAATAACTCTTTCCGCAAATGGACCCAATCCATGATTTTCTGGGTTGGTTTTCGTTTTTCCAATAGAGTTTTAGCAGCTCTTTGGAATTTGTCTTCATTTCTCCTCAGGTACATCATAGCATCCCTCTCCAGCTGTTCCCATTTGATAGGATCGATTTCTACCATGCTTAACATCTCTGTTAGGTATGGGTTAAATCTATAGTAAACATCGCTTGGTAGTAGATCGTTTAACATTGTATTGACGGCTGTAAAGAAAGAATATATAATTTATTTATCTTTTTAATTTAAATTTGTATAGTATTTTTCATTAATTTTACTGTTTGCCGTTGTTGTAGATGTACGAAGCCGATCAGATATGTTTCCGGAATCGGCAATAGATGGCGTACGAAAGTTGAAGTGAATTCATTGGCCGGCAAGGACAATTTTTTTTATAGCAACTGTACAAATTTCAGACATCTACTGTCATTTATTGTTGTATAAGAATGTATTTTGTGTAGCAAGTGAGGCGACTTCGCAAAAATGGATAAAATCGAATTTCGTGCGGTGATAGCCGGTAAAACGGCCACGAAAAAAGTGGACTTTTCCGGGCAAATCAGCTCCGAAGAAAGCAAAGACCGTTCCATCGGTCGGAAAGGTCATGGCGACCATTTTTTGGGATTCCCAAGGTGTGATCCTCATCGACTATCTGCAGAAGGGTAGGACGATCTGGGGGCAATACTGCAGCGATTTATTGACCCGATTAGATGCAGTATTGAAAGAGAAACGGCCTCGTTTGTAACGAAAAAAAGTGCTTTTTTCATTGTCCATATTTTTTAATTGTATTTCAAAGACATCCTGTATAAATGTAATGTATGTAAATACGATCTTTACTGCCAAGATTACCAACATAAATTACGCGCGAAATTTGGAAAATATTTATAAATCTGTCAAATTTAAGTGTATGCAGTGTTCCCAGTAATCTGTCGAGAAATTATGTCATAGCGTTAACAAAATTATTTTCTTAATATGCAATTAAATAGGTTAAAAATGCAATTTTCATCTGCAGAAGTTTATAGATATATATCATTTGGGAAACTTTGTTTACTTAAATGTCAAGATTGTTAAAATTTCAATTTTTATCAGAACTGACAAAAAAATTAAATTAGAATCTGATAATTATGCAACAACTGGCAGCACTGTACGTACGTATATGTCAGTATAGTTTTCAGTACCACCAATTACTCAATGCTGCCAACTTAATTATTTAGGGCAGGTAGTTTTATTTACATCCGATCAACAGAATAATTCTATTGTGGAAAATAAAATTAACATGTACCTTTTGTTATAATTAAAACTTAATGCTACACTAGGGTGACAGAATAAAATAGACACCAGGTAAAGCGGTATAAATATGTAAACAGCTAAATTCTAAGAACGAATTAAGAACTTTCTCTTGTCATTAGGGTAGGGATAGACGTATCGGAAGGAATTCGTCATAGTTTAGTATCGTTACAACTATGCCTCGCTTACAAGGTTCGAGTGATGTTAGCGACTTCACCCGGGGTCGCATCGTTGGCCAGAGTGAACGCGGCGCTTCGCAACGTGAAATAAGTACATTTTTAAATATTCCGTTGTCTACAGTTAACCGTGTGATTACACAATTTAAACGCAAGGCAAAAACAACAGTGGAGCCGAGACTAGGTCGTGCCGGACTTTATGAAAAAAGTAAAACGGTGCTTGTGCGCGAAGTGTTAAGAGAACCGCGAAAAAGTACAGTTGAGCTTGCGGCAACTTCACAGAAAAGTCAGCGCACCGTTCTGCGATACCTCCACAGTGTGGGGATGTACAAAAGGGTGGCAAAGAAAAAACCTCTCCTTACGGCGTTTCAAAAACGGCGCCGAATGGCTTGAGCAATCGAAATGCGAACGAAGCCCGAAGAGTTTTGGCGGTCTGTCATTTTTTCAGACGAAAGCAGATACTGCCAATTCAGTGATAGTGGTCGTACGTGGGTATGGAGACGTTCGTCACAGCAACTGGACGACAAATTTTTGCATCATACGGTGAAATACGGCGGTGTGAACATCATGGTGTGGGGCGCGATATGGTATGGTGGAAGATCGCAATTAGTAATCTGCGACGGAAATATAAATGCGGCAAAATATATCCAAATATTAACAGAAGGACTACTACCGATATTCGACAACGCCATTTTATCTAAAGAAGACGCCACTTTTATGGAGGATGGAGCACCTTGCCACAAAGCAAGAACAACAACCACATGGAAAGAGGAACAGGGGATTCGGATTTTACCATGGCCAGGCCAATCACCAGAGATGAATCCGATAGAGAATGTTTGGCACATAATCCAGACAAATATGGCGAAACGACCCCGTAAACCCAGCAATAAGGAAGAACTCGTGGCAGCTGTTACAGAAGAGTGCTTCAATATTCCAGAAGACACCATTAATAATTTAATAGATTCTATGCCACGACGACTCGTAGCACTTCACGCAAGTAAAGGTGGATCAACAAATTATTAGTCTAATTTAAAAATTTTAAAATATTTTGTATATATAACAAGAATAGTATCTTTTTTTTAATTAGTAGGTGTCTATTTTATTCTGTACCCTAGTGTATTTCTAATAAAGTGTGTATCGAATAAACAAATTCAAATATAATACACTGTTTTAGCATACAGTGCATGCTTACCAATAGTTACAAATACAAAACAGCTATGTTAGCAAATGGTCCTAATAAATTGGACAGGGATTGTATTTAAACCCTTCTGAAAGTTCTTCTCCCAAGGAATTTCTTTAATGCGTCGAGCAATTTAAAATATAGCAATTTTTACAGCTTGACACTGTTACTTGTGATACACGAAAATTAACTAAGAAATAGATGTATATCTGTACCTTCAGTATCCGTAGCACTATCCAAAATCTTCATAAACTTATTCTTCCACGACGATACATTGGCAGCCTGTACGTTGTTATCATTCGTTGTCAAATGCGTTGGAACGGTTCTTCCAGTTCCAAAAGACACAATACACTGTATTGGGCTATCAGGCCATAATAATTTAGCTTCGTGGATAGCAACCGCTGTTGGATTGTTCACCAGTATCCCACCGTCTTGATGTAGGAGGTTGCCAAGCTTGTACTCCTCAAAATACGTCGGTGCCGCAGCGGATGCACGGGCTGCTTGCCACACTTGGTGTTCGTTGCTTCCCATATATTGCGACTGAACCCGCCATGGAAATGAATAATTTCTAAAGATGTACGCTGAAACTCTTTCGTGATTAACAACTGCGGAAACAGCTGCAACCTATCGAATAGAACAATTCGATAAGATTTAACATATCATATGCTTCTTAGAGATCCTTTACCTTCGGTGTGTTCCTATTTCTTGATGTCCTAATCAAAGCTTCTTCGCCCAACTCCATTTTAAGCAATTTTTCCCATAACGCTGTATCGTAATACGAGTGAGACCAAACCAAACTACTCGTGCCTTTGATTGTTGATTGCGTGAACACTTGTGTACTTAGTCTTTTATAGTTCTTTTGTATTTGGTCTAAATCTTTTTGTAAAATCCCTAAAAACAAGGTAAGAAATCATGGTAATCTAATCTCTATAGTATGATGATTTTGCGTACCCAAAGAACATGCTAATATAGCACCGGTACTAACACCACAGATAAAGTCGAACATTTCATGTACTCGCTTTCCAGTTAATTCCTCTAGCTTCTTCAGCATTTCTAATACTAAAATGCCACGCACTCCGCCACCATCAATCGAAAGAATACGAATTCCTCGTCCTGGTAAAGGATTTGAATATCCCAGGATCGTTAAGGCTTCCGATATTGCTGCTTGAACTTCCATATTTTCTGTTTTATGGCGGACTCTGAGTAATAACCTAATTGCACCCTCCTACAATAAGAAATGGATACTTTTTAACACTGTTCCGTTATGACAATTAAGAATCTTACCTTTACGGCATTATTTTTAGCTTCCGGATATTGTTTGATATGATTCGATAATTCCTCGATCCTGTGCAACTTTGATTCTATCGTCTCAGCCCTTGCTATCGAAAATATGACATGCCTCGTTCTAGACGATAATCCGCTCTAAAACAGAAACAATTCAAGTCAAGTCATAACTTTTAAAACCTATCCTTAGAGCATACCTGTGATATTATCAAGTTATCGGCTTTCCATTTTGGTACTACTTCTTTTGGGGGTTCCTTGCTTGTAAACGATATTCCAAGTCCATTTAGTACATTCGGAAAATTTATACCACCTTCAGCCTTTTGTATCGCTTTCGTAGTAACTTCATTACTATTATTATCTTTATTACTTTCACTATTGCGATTCTCCAAATTGATTACTTTCACTTCACTTTTCTTAGGCTCTACATTAGCGGTTTGCTTAAAATTCCTAACAATTTCCGCTCCATATACTGAAGGCTGTATCTTCTGTAGTACACGGGCAAATTCCTTATTTAATATATTCTGGAAGTTTGAATCATTGGACAGCTTTGACAGAAAATCCTTAACCTGAGCTAGAACTCTCCATTGCGCGGCGGGCATCGTCCTTGCATTCATTTTAGTTGATTCGACTGTATTCGATCCACCAGAATAAGGTCTAAAATTAGTTAATGGAAAGATGTGATAAACAATAAATATACAACTAATTGCCGCTAACAATATAAATTAAAAGGGTAAAGCTGATTTTTGACGTAAATTGTAAACATACGCAACATTTATTATGTAACAACATACATTAATCTACGCAGCTCAACTAAATTTTATACTTATGGTTATATCAATATCTTGATATTTGTGGCGAAATCATCGTTTATATGTAGAAATGGCATGGGTGGTATGCAAAATTTCACATCAAATAATTTAGAACATAAATTTAGATCAGCTGATTGTTATTATTTTTCTGCATCTGACAGATAAAACCATCAAATGTACTATAATTTCTAGCTCATTTATAGATGGCACTATACAAGAGGATAAATGATCTAATTTGTAAATATATATATTTTTTTAATAATAAGAATTTATCGATAAAAATTTAAACATAAACGTAATCCCAACTAAGATGCTTAAGAGCAAAATTTTCATGCTATGTATTCTATTTTTTAATTCCAAGGAATAAAGTGAAAAGACATTTTTACACAATGGAATTTTTCAAAACTACTTTTTGGCGGCAGTTTTAAAACTAGATAGGATTTTATGTAAGTTGTAGTTACGTAATTATCATTACAACGCAAATTTAGGGAGAGAAATTAAATACAAACGCATTCAGAAGAGTACACAATCTAAACGTCAATCAATTGCTGTAACAATATGGCGGCCGGCAATTAAAAAATAGGATATAGTTGCAGAATACTTTATATATAATATAATATAATTATATATAATTACTTTTTTTAATATATTTTTGAAGTATGAAAAAATTCTTTTAAATAATACTAAGGTGCATTTCAAATACTTACTTCATCTTATATGTCAAAGATAAAAGGCAACAGTGTAAGAAATCTTAAACAGATCAATAATAGTCATGAATTGAGAAATAGAGTGTAAAGACTATTATCGATCTGTTTAAGGTTTTTTACACTGTTGTCTTCTATGATTGACATATAAAATGAAGTAAGTATTTGAAACACACCTTAGTATTGTTTAAAAGAATTTTTTGCATACTTCAAAAATATATTAAAAAAAGAAGTAAGTTATTCTGCAACTATACTCTATTTTTTAATTCGGGGAAATGTTTTTAAATTGAAGCGCCAAAAAATAGGCTAGCTAAAAATTACACTAGCGATATTTGATATATTGCCGGCCGCCATATTGTTACAGAAACTAATTAACGTTTAGATCATGTATTTTACGTTTCCGTCTAATTTTGCGTTAATTACTTAATTACAACTTATATAAAATCCTAGCTAGTTTTAAAACTGCCGCCACCATCTTTAAAAAATTCTACTGTGTAAACGCGTCTTTTCATTTTACTCATCCGCATTAAAAAATAGAGTATACTAAATTAAGCATAATTATTTCGCAGGTTTAGTTATCTCCTTAATGAGAACTAGAGAGACGCTACTGGTTACATTGGATGTCAATTAAATTGTTTCCAAACTTTATCTCTTTGAGTGTCATATATTTTTTGCTTGTAATTTATTTATAAGGAAAAAATGTTTTTGTAACGACTGTGTAACAAGGAAAAGTAGTTTTTTTATACGGAATGTTCTGCGTGAAGTTAGGTTATAATATTTAGGTCAATGCAAAATACATACCAAAAATAAATGTAAACAATTTAAAATTCACAATTTTTAATGAAACGTTTTTTATGTATTTACTCTATTTAATATTAAAAAAAGGACAAGTTACAAAAAGAATCCTGCAAGTACTGCATTGAACATAAATATTTCATAAATTTAGTTTACCCCTTTAATGAAAACTAATGAGACGCTACTGAGTGTATTAGATTTTAATTATTTTTAAACTCTACCTGTTTGGATGTCGTATCTTTTTTACTTATAATTTATTTATAGAGAAAGAAAGCATTTTTGTAACGATTATATGGCAGGAAAAAGTACTTTCTTTATGTGCAATGTTCTGAATAAAGTTAGGACATTAGACCGATGTAAAACGTATACCAAAAATGGACGTAGACAATACAAATTCCTGTATTTTGAATAAATTGTTTTCTTACACCTTTATACAATATTTTTAAAAATAAAGATCAAGGAAAACATTTCTTTAATTCCATATTTAGACGATAGATACCACTTTCAGTTTAGACTTTAGATCAACTGTTGTTGTTTACATATGGTATTTTCTTAAGGATCTAAAAATAGATCCTAATCCACCAACACATTGAGAATAGGAATTTCTGATCGATTATTAAAATAAATAAATACCTTATTGTTGTTGTTGTCAAACATCTTCGGCAATGAATGATATTCTTGCTGAACGACATTACTGAAGTTAATAAATCGAAACTTTCAACAGAAAAAGCACCACTTATTTAATGAACACAGTAGAGAATGTCTTTACGGTAACACAGAATACTCTATCACTTCGTAGCACTCTTAAACTTTGTCTCAATCGAATCTTACGAGCAATCTTCACTTTAAAACTCCTTATCGCTGAATGACAACAAAAAACAATCCAGACGACCTTATAAAGGGTCGAACGGCGGGAACCGACAGACGTTTTGTTTTGAGATTTTGTTTTCGTTTCGAAAAGTGCGTCTGACGTGGTTTAGATACGGTACACAGCATTTTTCGCAAAGCAAAATACGTCCATCGTACGGACGCCTATGCCTTACACGTGCCCCCGGAAATTTTGAACTAACGCCAACTTGATGTTATCGTACGATGTCGGGAAGGCCACGCCTTCCGCGATCACCTCATTCACATCACGTTTACGAGTAATAGTAGCGTTGATTTGGAAGATTTATTATTTTTTTTTAGGGCGCTTTATGGGGACATTCAACGGTTCCTCGGCGATTTAAAGCAAGTGGTATTTATAGACAATCATACGTTGAACCTTTTTATTGGCATACAAGTTAATTTTACTAAGAAAAGAAATGTGTAATACTTCGTACGATACTTTTTAGTAATCCTATATATTTGTAATTAGTATTTGTCAATATTGATGATTAGGTTTTGACGTGAGATGTATTTTGGTTTCTAGCGAGAAATTACGCGTCATAGAATAGCTGTTTGTATTTATTCACTCCTTCAAAATAAAAGTGAAACAAATAGTTGTGTTGTTGAATTTTTGGGCTTACTCTGGTAGAAACACGTGTGGATTTATAGTCTAAAAATATTTGTACTTCTAATAATTTAAGTTGTAAACAAAATGAATTCGAGATGACGATATGCGGATGTATTTATACAAATTGCATATTTTAGTTTAGTAAGCGTGTAACAGCAATTGTTTGGCATTGAAGAAAAATTTTATTTCTCTTTGTTCTTTTGGGGGTATTGCACTAAATTATTCCTGAATTTGTTGGCCGATAAAATGCCAGGATAATGAGAGTATGTCATAAATTGGGATCACCATGAAGCATTGGATAGGAATACAAAGTTTAAACAATTTAAAATATATTATTACATTCCTTTGGTTAATATGAGTGTAAAGATATTTCCATCAAAATTTATAATAATCCTCATTGAATCGAAAGAAATATGTAAATGAATCCACTCAGTTGATAAAATAGCTTATTTTAAGCTTATACAGTTGACCTTTAACACTTTTCCTTGATGATAAAGAATGTGTGGTAAAAAAAGAATCATCTGCTGTTTTCGTTACAAATTATAAGAGCAAAATTAAATTTTATTGCAATACTAATAGATAATTTTTTGACAAGGGTTAACTGCGAAGAAAATACACTGGCCTACACACATTTTGGTGCCTCGGATATCTTAAGCGTAATTAAGCAGTTTTGGGATGTCTAATCCAAAAATGCCGTCACTCTCTATCCTATTCAGCAAAAATTCGTCAAAATTACGAGGACGACCTGAAATGTTTTCGGAATCGCGTGAAGATTGAAGGTAAAGGCAACCTCTTTTATGGCAACTGTCAAAATTTCACACGTCTACTGTCAATAGTAGTTGCTTAAGAGCGCGTTTTGTAGAGCAAGTCAGGCCGTTTCGCAAAAATGGACAAAATCCAATTCCGTGCAGTGATAAAACACTTTTGGGTGGCTCGGAAAAAACAAGAAATATTTTGCTAGAGGTTCATGGCGGATGTACACTAAGGTGACAGAATAAAATAGGCACCTACTAATTAAAAAAAGATTCTATTCTCGTTATATATACAAATTAAATTAAATATAAATTTTTTATTTATTGCTTTTAGTTTTTTTAACGTGTTTCATATCGTTGGTAAACTGAAGTACATGTGCATTTGTTATTTATCTATTAATACAGACACCAGCCCCCAATAATGACGTTATAGATGAAATATGAAAGACCTTCTTGGCAATTTTAGACGACCTTATTTCTAAACTACTGTTAAATTCTGTGTCATATGCAGAGCTTTCATGCGTTCAAATATTCACACAAAATTGCATGCTTTGTACTTTCTTTAAAATGGTGTATAAAGAAAACTAGTTACGACCACCACTTAAGCTACTAGATTTCAGAACCATACTCAGCAGCCCTTATATAAAATACATTAGGGTGACAGAATAAAATAGACACCTACTAATTAAAAAAAAAGATTCTATTCTCGTTGTATATACAAAGTATTTTAAAATTTTTAAATTAGACTAATATTTTGTCGATCCACCTTTACTTGCGTGAAGTGCTGCGAGTCGTCATGGCATAGAATCTATTAAATGATTAATGGTGTCTTCTGGAATATTTAACCACTCTTCTGTAACAGCTGCCACAAGTTCTTCCTTATTGCTGGGTTTTCGGGGTCGTTTCGCCATATTTGTCTGGATTATGTGCCAAACATTCTCAATCGGATTCATGTCTGGTGATTGGCCTGGCCATGGGAAAATCCGAATCCCCTGTTCCTCTTTCCATGTGGTTGTTGTTCTTGCTTTGTGGCAGGGTGCTCCATCCTCCATAAAAGTGGCGTCTTCTTTAGATAAAATGGCGTTGTCGAATATCGGTAGTAGTCCTTCTGTTAATATTTGGATATATTTTGCCGCATTTATATTTCCATCGCAGATTACTAATTGCGATCTTCCACCATACCATATCGCGCCCCACACCATAATGTTCACACCGCCGTATTTCACCGTCTGATGCAAAAATTTGTCGTCCAGTTGCTGTGACGAACGTCTCCATATCCACGTACGACCACTATCACTGAATTGGCAGTATCTGCTTTCGTCTGAAAAAATGACAGACCGCCAAAACTCTTCGGGCTTCGTCCGCATTTCGATTGCCCAAGCCATTCGGCGCCGTTTTTGAAACGCCGTAAGGAGAGGTTTTTTCTTTGCCACCCTTTTATACATCCCCACACTGTGGAGGTATCGCACAACGGTGCGCTGACTTTTCTGTGAAGTTGCCGCAAGCTCAGCTGTACTTTTTCGCGGTTCTCTTAACACATCGCGCACAAGCACCCTTTTACTACTTTCAGAAGGTCCGGCACGACCTGGTCTCGGCTCCACTGTTGTTTTTTCCTTGCGTTTAAATTGTGTAATCACACGGTTAACTGTGGGGACAACGGAATATTTAAAAATTTACTTATTTCACGTTGCGAAGCGTTCACTCTGGCCAACAATGCGACACCCCGGGTGAAGTCCCTAATATCGCTCAAACCTTGTAAGCGAGGCATAGTTGTAACGATACTAAACTATAACGAATTCCTTCCGATACATCTACCCCTACCCTAATGACAAGAGAAAGTTCTTAATTCGTTCTTAGAATTTAGCTGTTTACATATTTATACCGCTTTACCTGGTGTCTATTTTATTCTGTCACCCTAGTGTACTTATTTTCGACCATCAGCTTGTCGGTCAGCGAGTTCAAACGTGGCGGCGCAAGCGCAAGTGACGAACTAAGTCGTGGACGCCCAAAAACCGCTACCAACGATGAAATGATCGACAAGATTCATGATGTCGTGTTAGCCGATCGTCGATTAAAGCTGAAAAAGATAGCAGAGACAACAGGCATCTCAGAAGAACGCGTTGGCCATATCCTACACGAAATTTTGCGTATGAAAAAGCTTTCGGCGCAATGGGTACCGCGTTTCCTTACACCGGAGCAAAAACGAAATCGGGTGACCGTTTCGGAGGAGTGTCTGGCCAGGGGAGGACGATCACGGGACAATACTACAGCAATTTATTGACCCGATTCGATGCAATATTGAAGGAGAAACGTGAGAAAAGTGTTTTTCCACCACGACAATGCACCGGCTCATTTATCCCGTATCGTCGTGTCCAAATTGAATGAGTTGCGCTACGAATTAGCCTCTCACCCTCCATATTCACCGGACCTAGCCCCTAGCGACTTTTTCCTATTCCCAAACCTGAAATAATTATTGGGAGAAAAGAGATTTGCCTCAAATAAAAACATCAGGAATATTTAAAACGAGGCGTGTGATATAGTCTTTTGCTTATTTTGATATTTCATGAAAAATTAAATCATTTTATATCCGTATCGTATTTAAATAAAATGCGATCTAAAAAACAAAGATATTTTTAGCTTGTTAAGTTCAAAATACTTTTTATTAGCATTTGCCTATCATTTTATTGTTGCCATTGACGTGATACGATGAAATACCAGCATCGTATCAGTTATGAATTTCTATTATTTTGGCTATTGTCTACGTATGTACAGTTAGGCGCACAAAAATAGCAGTGGTCTTAATTTTTGCTGTAATATTAATTTATACGTTAAATGAAAGAAATTCAAGTTTATTTAACCCTTTATTCTTATGTACATGTTACAATACTACAATAATAAATAAATAAATTCCTTTCTAAATATGAGAGACACTGACGATTGCAAGGACTGTGTGGATGTACAATTCACAGATATAGCAGTAAACTCCACTCACACAAATTAATTAATTATGCTGAACGCAGCGTTTCGAGAGCACGTGGGCTCCCATTGTCAACCGTGTTACCGACTGAAAGTAAAAACTGTATCACACATGCAAATTATTTTCTACGCAGGCTCTAAAATTTCTAAACCATATGATTATTTACAATCTACTAGGTGGCCTCATGCCTTTTACGGGAAAGGATAGACCGAAAGCGAAGTAAATTAGAAATAGAATTATACATATTGCACCTGAAATTAACAAAGAATTTAGACGAAAACAATTTTCAAAAATGGTGTGATTTCCAAAGACGTAACGTCGAACGCGTTAACAGAAAATTTAAATTAAAAATGGTAACTGTTAATAAAAAATTTAGGCGACTCTGTCCAAAAAAGTCAAGCAAGGAGAATGTGAATGTCATGGAGAGAACACCACTCGTGTACAACCAATCTTCTGAGACCTTTAATAAAGACGAAATGAACCTCCTAAATAAAGGATTAAAATATAGTATTCGCGGACCGAATGTTATATTGTAGGACATAGAAAATAATTAAGCATTAAAATAGCAGTCATTCCAAGATACTATCAAAATTCATTTTTACTTAGGTAATTAGATTGAAAATCTTAATATTTTATTGCTTGAATTTCATTCTTTACGAGGGTTGCTGCTTAAGTATCCGGAATTGGCAACAGTGATGTTGGTAGGCGCCATCTGACGTAAATATCGTAAGTTTAACATTATTTGAGTGTGTACGTATGATTTAAAAACTTCACCTCGTGCGACTAAGAAAGTTCTCTTTGTTTGCTTGGTACCTTTCCAAAAGACGTTTACAAATCAACATCCGATTTCTTTTTTGATCAATGGTTAACATTGGGGGCACCCATCTTGCACTCACCTCTTTCATATCCAATTCTTTAGTCACTATCTTATCCACCAAAGTAAACTTATGGATGCGTAAGATGGTGTGAACGTACTTTGATTAGCTTAATCGGAATTTCATCATTAATATCCTCCAGACTCCATATCACATTGAATACTTCAGCTGCAGACGTGGACCTTAAAAAAGAACGTTTTTGAGTTTTTTTCCTGATTTAGTGATAAAGGCAGATCTTTCTGCAACTATCTACAAGATATGTGTTTATATTTAGCAACTTTTCTTGCTTGATTATGTAATTTACATAAAAAGCGGAAGTCCCATTTTATAACTACGAAGCTGTCTTTACAAACAAAACAATTTAATCTTCAATTATAAGTTGTTTAAGCATATTGTGTCATATTATTGAATCTTATTGCCTTTACTGTAAACACAACAAAACTTATCATGCTTCTCATGACCTTCCGACCTATAAATAAGTAAAAAGGTTCTTTGAACTGAAAGTTACAACATTGTAGTCTCTAAATAACGCGTATACTGTGGATGCGATAACAAAATCGACCCAATGCTGTACCAGACAAAAAAGAGGTTATCTTAGTATCCTCAAGTTTTACCGCTGTTGAATTAGTTGTATTTCGGACATCGAAACACAATGGCGGAAGAGAGTTTTTTGATTAGAGATGAGGTACAAACTTATGTAAAAAAACTAATAGAATCGAAGAACATAACAGCGTATAAAATGTGTTTAACTCCCGCATGCGCTAAGGGTGACAATTACTTAGGTGTGATCGCACAAATCTCGATAGAAGGCGTAAGAAATGACGAACCAATCACTTTACATTGGATCGCCAAAAGTGTACCGCAAAACGAGACGTTTAGGAAATTTGCTGTGTTAGATAAAGTGTACAGAAATGAAATTTATATTTACGAAGAAGTATTTCCAATTTTTCGAAAGTTCTGCGCAGAAAATGGAATTCCGAAAACACCAATTACCCTAGCGAAACTGATAGGATCTCATACGGTACCGTTTCAGGAAGCTCTCATTATGGAGGACATGAAAGAAAAAGGTTTCATCTTGAAAAATCGTAAAGATCCGTTGGATTTTCAACACGTCAAGCTGGCTATGGAAAACTACGGAAGATACCATGCGATCTCATACGCGATCAAAGATCAAAAACCGGAAATCTTCAACGAAATCAAAACGGCGATTGCTGATGATTTCTTCCTTATGATTTCTGAAGAGGTAATTAAGAAACAGGAAGAAACTTACTGCAGTAGAACGTTGAATACTTTTGATCCGATCAAAGAAGCCTCGTATATAAAAATATTTGAAAAATATAAGATGAAGTCTTTCGAAATTGTTAGGGAAAAGCTGAGAAAAGGTTTTGAGGATCCGTACGCAATGGTGAACCATGGTGACAGTTGGATGAATAACATGCTCTTTAAGTATGAAGTAAGTTTGTGACATTAGATTTAATAATTTTGTTTAGGGGATTTTTGTTATTAACAATAGCCTTTTCTAAGGGATTATAACCGATAATTTTGCGTAGTAGCACACAAAAGGTGGTTTTTCGCGTTATAATATACGTGGGCCGTTCAGAAAGTAAAGAACTTCTTTTATAGTAATTTTTATTAGATATAATTAAACGAAACTGTATTTTACATAAAATTAGATACCCAAGCTAATTTTCCACGCAGTCATCGTTCAAATTTAGGCACTTGTCGTACCGCTTTACCAGCTTTTCTATGCCTTCTGCATACTCAGTTGCCGCCAAATTGTTGAATCATTGATTAACGGCTTCTTTAAGTTCATCATCACTTCCGCAGCATTGTCCACTCAAAAATCTTTTAATTTGAAGAATAAGAAATCACGCGGTCATGTGTGAAAACAAAACGTGGTTTATTTTTCAAATGGTCCTTGTATAATTACTTATTTATAATATTTTTATGTTATCAAATATAAAAACATCTTACTTATATAGAAACAACAAATACACTGAGGGAAGTAAGTAACAGTATATATGAATGCCCATATTTCCAGTTTTGATAGCATTTACAGATATTAATATATCAAAATCTTCATCATCTAGGAACAAGTTGGAGTTTTTATGTAATCGCATATTCTTCGCATTTGAAAATATACAATGACCCTTTATAACAACTTATATCTGAATAATTAGCTTACTAGCGCACAAAAGGTGATTTACTCCTGTACATCTTCCCCATAATTTAAAATATGTAACATCCCACTATTTTACTTTCAGGACGAAACTGCTCCAACATCACCAATAGACGTATGCCTGCTAGACTTTCAGTTAGCACGTTGTGGATCCCCAGCATTTGACCTGTCCTACTTCATATTTAGTTCCACGGAAAAGGAACTACGCGATCGTCATTACGACGAGCTTATAGACGTCTACTACCAGTCGCTGTGCAAACAATTGGTGGCATTGGGTAGTTCTCCGGAGAAAATGTTACCCTTTGACGTCTTGCAAGAGCACCTTAAAAGATATTCAGTGGTGGGTTATTTCTTGACCCAACTAGTGTTGCACATAATGCTCAGTGACGCCGAGGAAACGCCAGATTTTCAAAGTTCGCTAAACGACGATAATATCTCAGAAGCTTTGGATTACAAATCGAAGAACGAAGAATTTTATAGCAGAAGGATCAAAGATATTGCGGTTGATTTTGTTGAAAAGGGTTACTTTGATTTTCTAGATAACGAGTATAATTGTAGCTAAATACTTTCGTTGTAATATCTAAGAATGTTGCGTGAATACGGTTTTCGACCATAACAAGTAGTTTAAGAAATAATCGTCATAAAATGAAACTTCTTCAGTATTTTATAGACACTAGATATTGAGTATTTTAATACGGGAAAAGTGTGGATTTTGTACCATTCAATAAAATCAGGTTAAACAGGTTATTGTTCAAAAAGTTTGAGAACCATTGATTAGATATTCTTCATTGAGAAAAACTGAATTTCATGAAATATTGTTTGTAACTAATATTTAAATATATTTGTAATAAAATCCGAAGTTGTTTCTAATTGCCAAAATTAATAAAAAACGATAAAAATATGCTCTATAACAAAATAATTCATATTATTACGAAAGACGCGATTGACCAATCCACAATGAGATGATTTAACTGAAATCATCTTAAAAATGAGCACATTGAAGCTATAAACGTATTATAAATATACACGTTCCAATAATAAATGAAGACATAATCATTTTCACGTTACCAAAAGAAGTTACGCAGCCACACGAGAGATGGCAGCATCATCAAAAATAATAATAGAAAAATATTTAATTAATTAGTTTAGCTAGGTACGAGGGGAGGTTCAGAAGTTCGTGGAATGAAAGGGTTTTAAATAAAATAAAACAATAAATCTATTTTTCCTTTTCAATATAATCACCCTTAAGCACAATACATTTATTAGATCTATGAATTACTTTTTCTAAATTTTTTTACTTTTCTTTCCCTTTCGCAAAGGTATTCATGATTTTATTCTTATTTTTCACAATTGTACAAATCGTGGAATTAACTAACCCAAATTCGCGACACAAACCTGACATTTTCGATAAAGAAATCTCGATGTTTCACTCACACGATTCAAATGCCGACTAAGGAAATTTCTTACGAACTTTGCCTGGCGCATTGCAAGACACGGTAATATTCTTGGAATCCCCGAACGGTCGAACGTTGCAGGCTAGGTAGATTGCAAGAAATCTGCATTCAACGAACGGTAATATTCTTGGAATCCCCGAACGGTCGGTTGCAAGCTAGGCAAATACCACGAATTGAGCCATAAATGATAATATAAATATTTGTCGTTACATCAGAGGTTATTGACGCTAAAACCGGGTTTTTCCCTGTACGTTTGAATAGTAAATTACGGGACCGCTTAAAATTTGACGCTAAAAAAGGAGTGTCGTTACAGCCGAAGTTGTTATAACCGGGTTCTACTGTATGTATATAATGATTAGTATCTATAGCCGAAATTGTTTTATTAACTTGTCACATGTTTTGGGCTTCTGTCTCGATATTCATACCTAATTGGTATTCACTATTTTAAATCTAGAAATCGGTATATTTCTTAAGGAAAGAAGATTTTACCTACCGCAATTATTTCCGCCGTTATCTCACTGTGTGTTGTTTCTTTTAGAAATTTCTGAATTTGTTTTCGATAACCAACAAGTTAAAATTTGGGTAGAGATCTTCTTTCAAATTTAAAAATACTTTAATAAAGAAAACATAGTTTTAATCATACATTTGGCGGTCCACTGTATGTATATGTAAATAAATAATGTACTCATTGGAAGGTCACTATCCATCATCAACAAGTATTTGAATTAGATTTAGACGCATTAAAGACGCACCCAAAATTCGATTTCTTGACCTCGAAGTTAGTATGCTGAAGTATCTAACATTTTTTTCATATTTCTCTATTTAGTTGAGAAAAAAGTTTAGATAAAGTTGCACATTCATGCATTGCGTTGTTTAGAATTATGCTCTAAATCAAGGTTACGATGATTGCTTCCATGTATCCATGCGAAACAGCGTATAATTGTTGTTATACAAAAATCACACGTAACACGTGACATGACTGTTTATCCCACTTACATTCCGAAACATCAATTTAAGTTGGTTCAAAGATGATAATTGCGTTCTATGTTATTGCAGTTTGTTGAATGAAGTGGCGATTGACTGAGTGCAATTATGAACGCTCAAAACGACAGCGGCTCAATCGAATTGGACGTGGAGGTTATGAAAAGAATCGAAAACGAATTCAAGGAAAAAGAAATCAAAAATTATAAAATAAAAGTTTCCACCGGTGCTGGAAAAGGTGACAATTACCTGGGAGTGATCGCTAAAATCACAGCCAAAGGCACCGATCGAAATGGCCATGAAATATCCATCAACTGGATAGCAAAAATTGCTCCAAAAGGCGAAGGATTAAGAAAAGTTTTGGACATCGATATTTTATACGAAAGAGAAGTCTACGTCTACGAAAAGATCTTCCCACTTTTCGAGAAGTTCCAAGATGATCGTGCTGTACTAAAACCTTTCAATTTTTACGCCAGCTACGTCTTCTCGCATCTCCAACAACACTGCTTCGTAATGGAAGACATGAAATCCCTCGGGTACATCATGAAAGATAGAAAAAAACCTCTAGATTACAACCACGTGAAGCTAGTGATGGAAGCCTACGGTAAATTGCACGCCATCTCGTTCGCGTTAAGAGATCAAGATCCTGAACTTTTTGGAAAGCTGGCGGAATCCACTGTTGAAGCAGTTTTCAATAAGAAAGATATCGATAGGGAACGAAAGAAAGAACACATGGCTAAATATCATAATAAGGTACTTGAATCGTTGCATCCTGAGGAGGATTCTGTTGCTATTGAAAAGTACAAGAAATACGTCGAGAATGATGTGGAGATTTTCGCAGATTTATTTGATAATCAAAACAAATATAGTGTAATCGGACATGGTGACAGTTGGGTGAATAATATGTTATTCAGATATGAGGTATGTAATTTATGATAAGACTTTTTTCTCAGTAAACTTTAAATGTGTTTATAACTGGGACTATATTATTATTCTATATAATAATTGGAATATTTTTTGAAATTGATCTTATGGCTTTTATTGAGAAACTATTGGGTAGCAAAACTTTGGTATGTTTTACATTTCCATCAAATTTTCTTATAAGTGTTCTGAATATTATATACCCTGTTGAAAAATAATTTTTCCCTTCAACTTTTGATTATTCAAAATAATACTAGTGTTTATTTAATCTTTATTTGTTATAATTTACAAATGTTGTATTCTATATAAGCAACTATTAGAATATATACGAGGGGAGGTCCAGAAGTTCGTGGCATGAAAGGGTTTTAAATAAAATAAAACACTAAATCTAGTTTTCCTTTTCAATATAATCACTCTTAAGCACAATACATTTATTAGATCTGTGAATTATTTTTTCTAAACCATTCATAAAAATATTTTTTATCTTTCGCCTTAAAATGGGCCAAAATTGCCTCCTTTACCTCATTGTTGTCGGAAAACTTTCTTCCACGTAAGTCTTTTTTTTCAATTGGGGAACAAATAAAAATCACTAGGTGTCAGCTCTGGACTGTAGGATGGATGGATGGACTATTGATTGAAAGCCATGTTTGTGCAGAGAAGCCATTGCAACTTTGCTCTTGTGAACCGGCGCATTGTATTGCGAGAGCAACACACCCTTGGTCAATTTTCCTCGACGTTTTTCCTTGATGGTCTCCTTTCATTTTTCTAATATCGCTGCGTAATATTCTCCGGTAATGCTCCTACCTTTTTCTTTGTAATCAATCAATAATATCCCTTCACAATCCCAAAAAACAGTAGCCATCAATTTCCTAGCCGATTCTGACAGTTTGAATCTCTTTGGCGGTGGTGTCCCCTTTTTATGCCATTGCTCCTGTTTGGACTCAGGCTCAAAGTGATGAACCCATGTTTCATCTCCGGTAACAATCCGCTCCAAAATATGTGCAGGTTTGTCCCCGCACAGCTCCGAAAATTGTTTGGGCGCTGTTTCCGCATTCTCGGTACCCATCTTGCACTGACTTTTGTCATACCCAGGTGGTGATGTAGGATACGCAAAATTGTGGTATCTGATAGTCCAACTAATGCAGATAATTGTTTTTTCTTCAAACGGTAGAAATTTTTGCACTGGCCGTCCTGAGCGGGAGTCGTCTTCAATCGACTCCCGACCATGCCACTTACAAATCATTGATTTACTAGGGCACTGTTCCCATAAACGGTTTCCATTTCATTCAATATGGTTTGAGCATTCTTTCCTTGCTTTGCAAGGAACTTCCTCTATAGTTTCAGTTTTCTTCCGGATTGACTTGTTTAGCAGGCAACTATTCATAAACGACTGACGCTATAGGGCTGCAACTTAACTTATATACTAATGATGAGTCGCGAATCAGAATGACACCTAGCGAGTGCCCCTATCGCCACTCCATCCCCTCCATTCCAAAAACTTCTGAACCTCCCCTCGTAACATAACACTAACCTCTATTAACTAGTTACATTAATGAAATCCCCTAGTCATGTCCCGTCGATAAACTAGAAAACCTTATCTAATATCTCCCTTCTTAAATGATTATTAATAACTATTGTTCTTAATACTAACTATTAACAGTGCTTTTCTTAAGTATAATACATATGTTTATAAATCTATTATTTTCTACGTCGATTTTGTTAGTACCAGATTTCTGATCATGCAAAAAACAGGTTCTTGAGCAGGTTTTATAAACGTCTCATTTCGTCTAAAGATTTTATTGGTTTGTGTTTCAACTAAATATGAACTAGTGGGCAATTGTTTTACACTAATTACCTTTCTCGCGGTTTTTTGATTTAACGTCTTGAATCCTAACAGATTCATTAATTACAAAGTTTTCCTTTCTTTGCACACTTATCATAGTATTGCTTTTGATTTTTCTGATTATCTAACTCTTTTATGCATTGCTTCTCTATTAAGAGTATTATATTTCAACTGACTATTTTGAATAGGTAAATTAGAACGTAATATTCTATTCATCATTAACTCAGCAGGTTAGTATTCTAGGTTAGCAACAGGAGCATTTCTATAATTTAATAAATACAATTCCAAATCTTTATTCTCATCTGTCGCTTTCTTAAGCATACCCTTTGCTATGTCTACACCCCTTTTCTGCTAAACTGTTGCTTTGATGATAATGTGGACTACTTATATATATTTCAAAATTCCAATCACTGCGAACCTTTTTAATTCATAACTAGCGCAAGGCATATTGTCAGCTATTACAATTTTTGATATGCTATTAGGACTAAATATTTATTTTAGTTTTTGTATTATTGATGTACTATTTTTGCTAGTTAATTTAGTTACTTCCAACCATCTAGAATAATAATCATAGACTGCAAGATACATTTTTCCTCCAAACTCTGCAATATCAGCTCCTACTTTATAATTTGGAACATCGGGTATTTAATGACTAACTAATGGGTATTTACTTTTAGATTTACTAAATTTCATACAAATATTACAGCTAGATGCAAATGATTCTATGTCAGACATTATTCCTGGCCAATACAAATTAATTTTTGCTAGTTTTTTTTTAAATTTAATTTGAACCCAAATGAGTTTTATGAAGTACATTTAATAATTAAAATAATTAGTATTTCGTTATAATATACTAAACTATCTTCAACTGTGATATCATTTTTTACATTAACATAATTCGCTTTGAAATTTATTTTTATTAGGCTACCCATTTTGATAAAATTCTTTAATCAACTTAAGTACTCACCATTCGATGTTTGATTTTGAAATTCTCAAAGTTTGTCTTGACTCATATTTAGATTTGTTTAATCATCTTTACTATCATTTCGTTTCACTATATTTCTTGATAAAAGGTCAGCTATATACAACTTAGAGTCTGGCATATATTGCATATCCATGTCATATACTAGAAGCTTTAGTCTATTATTTTTTATTTTTGAAATATCTTTTTTGTGCAATGATTCTAAAGGTTCATGATCACTATAAACTCTAGCTTTATAGACATAAATATGTATAGTTATTATTTTGTAATGTTTAAACTTTATTTGTTATAATTTACAAATGTTGTATCCTACGTAAGCAGCCATTACAATATCTAATATAACACTAACTCCTATTGACTATGTAGTCAGTTATCAGATAAAAAATTCCCTAGTAGTAAGACAAATACCTCTGGTTTAAGAAAATTTCATTAAAGATTGGATAGATCCTTTAAGATAGCAATGCTTAGAAATTTTAATGCTCTTGTTTATTTCGCATAACCTACAATTTTGAGTATTTAAACCTGAAGAATCATCATACATTTCTAATGAATGAAAATTACGTGAATTGATCTGACACCTGGCAGATCTAATAGAATTTTATCAGATTTCATCGTTTTAAACTTGTTTTGATGTTTAATATGAAATGTTGCTGATATCATTCAAATTTTAACGGAAATAAAACAGTAGTTAGATAGTTTCTCGGAGTTTTGCAGTAAAAGTTTCTTGCATATGTATAAATATGGTAGACCAAGTAAATTAGAAACAATTTCAAAATCATCATAGATGCAACAATGAAATTAACAAAGATATTTAGTAATAATTTTGTAGATGATTTTTTTTTTATACGGAAGAGACCTTTCCTTTCGGTAGAGATTTCTACATTTTGATATAACTAATGGCTTTCTTATTTTTAAATTAGGAGCATAAATTAAACTTTTCATTCAAACATAATACAGTTGAACTTCTATATAATCAGTATAATGACCCTGTATACTGTAATTATCTGTTTATAGTGGCTATTTTATGTGGAACAAAACTACCCCAATCTAATCAACTTTGTATAATATATAATCACTTTCTTTCTATATAGTCTAAAGTACGGTCACTATATACAAATACAACTCTATTTTTATTTTGTTTTTAAGCCGCCTGCGTAAATATGTCTCATAATATTTTTTTTATTATCTCAACATTAATATTATTTGTATATGTGCTAGTATTTAGTGTGTTTTGCAATTATATAATTATTGACAAAAAAAAATTACATGTACATACATATAGCTGACATTTCGAGAATCCTTGAAATTAATAACAACGAAATATTTTAGTTTTGTACATACACTACCGTCCATAAATATTCGGCCACCTATGTTTTTTAAATTTTTCGTTATGAATTATCTACTACGAACAACGAGAACAGATACGAACAACTCCTATATCTATACACAGTATCAGTTTCATTAGCTCCATTAATGACAAATAAAACTCATATACCTGAGCTACGAAGGTGCCAACTCTATTAATGAGCTTTTCTTGGAATTTTGATGCAATTGTTCTATTCCATTTTATGATTTATGGTCTCTTTGTACCGTTGTACTTTGTGTTAGTTCGAAATGTACTATTGTTGAGGACACACACACACAAACGAATTGTTACTTTCGAATTTTGATATTTCTTAATTATTTGTGTTATAATGGCGAAAACTAAAGAGTGTAAAGAGAGTAACATAAGATATGACTTCCTATATACTTTTGGAACACACTGCATAATTAGAAATTCTTTAAAATTAATACGTATCATATCTTTTGATAAGGTACAAGATTTGCATTTAAATTTTTGTTTTCCGTTGAAGAAATTGAAAAAATTAAGAAAATTGAAAATCTGTGAATTTTCGAAGGGGTGTTATTTTCAAGTCCCAAAGTTTCATAAATATCTGAATTTGATACCTGAAAACCTTTCCTCTATAAGTACTATTAAATAATAATATGTAAAACCCTGCCGCTTTTTTAGATAACAATTTAATTTCATTGGTATTACCAACATTAAATTTAGTTAATTTGGGAAATTAAAAATTTCACGATTCCGGTAGGACTTGAACCTACAGCTTCTGTTCACTGGACAACGAATAAGAGCAAACATTCCGAAATATACACCTACATATATGTGATCTACATATGCCCAAAGATTCATATTTCTTTTTAATACCCTGGTACGGGATCATCCCTTGTTAGTGACGAAGATTGGAAATAACGAAATATATAATTATACAAAACAATTATTAACAGGTGGTTGTTTCGGTAGGTCTTCATTGAGAAGCAACAATTTTCTAAAATAACGATTCCATTTAAAAATTAAACTAAAGAAATTATTGTCAAAGAATAAAAAAAACGCGACACTTGTAAAAGTACGTCAAAATGTTTTCCATCCTTTCCATAAATATACTAATTGAAAGTTAGTTTTCGCAAGGCAAACTTTCCTACTTTGTATAGTGATATAGCTGAAATGGACTGGACTTTTTTGGAGAATCTTAATTGCGTTAACGAAGCAGTATCAGCTTTTTGTAATTGCTTGGACATTGTCATCCGTCGTTCTGTACCTTTGTCCAAACACCCTTCTCGAAGATACCCGCCTTGGTATAATTTCGAAACAATCAAGCTTCTTCAAATAAAGAATTATTACCTTTGTAGGTGGAACAAGAGCGGACGGGTGATTTACCACATTGAATTTAAGCGTTTGAGGAAATTAGTTAAAGACAAAATTAGAGTTGTATATGTGGAATACCGGACGGCGGCTGCAGAAGATATAGCGCAAAATCCAAAGCTAATCTGGCAGTACATAAACGCGCGTCGTAATGCATCAAGAATACGTGGATGTCTCACTTTGAACGGCTCCACTGTTGATGATCCCAGCAACATTGTTCAGACCTTCGCAGATGAGTTCTCTAGAGTGTTTGTGTCTGGTTCACAAACATTACTGGGGCCCCAGTCTCTTGATAGGAATCTCATTAGTGGTAGTTCTTTGATTGGATCTTTTACTGCACACGATATCTTAAAAGCATCTAAGAAGTTAAAATCTAATTTTACTGCTGGTCATGACGGCCTCCCCGCATTTTTTGCACGTGATTGTTGTGTAGTACTATGTGAACCTCTAGCTAGAATATTTAACTTGGCCGTAAGTTCTTCTACCTTTCCTGACGCTTGGAAGATTAGCAGAATTACACCCGTGTTTAAAAAAGGTAATCGTTCAGACTTCCCTAATTATAGACGAATAAATATTTTATCCAACTTTGCAAAAATTTTTGAATATCTTCTGTCGCACAGAATTTACGATAGGTCAAGCCTTACTTATCTTCGCGACAACATGGTTTCATTTTAGGAAGGTCTACTGCAACCAACCTTTCAGAGTTAGCACAGCATATTGCCGAATCCATGGAACGACGTCAACAAGTAGATGTATTATACACCGATTTTAGTAAAGCATTTGACACTATCAATCATTCCTTTATGGTATCTAAGCTGAGTAGTTTTGGTTTTCCTCCAAGTGTAACACAATTGATCCGCTCGTATTTAACTGATCGTTCATGCTATGTTCACTACAATGGATATACATCCTTAACATTTTCTGCTTGCTCTGGTGTGTGCCAGGGATCCAATTTGGGTCCCCTTTTGTTTAATATTTATTTGGATGATCTCCTACAGGGGCTGGACTGCAATGTACTGGCATACGCGGACGATCTTAAGATCTACAATACCATAACCTCCCCGGCAGATTGTCTGTTTCTCCAGAACTGTCTGGATACTATTGTTAGATGGTGTACACAGAATGGAATTCATTTAAATCTGGATAAGTGTGCTGTTGTAAGTTACTCTAGATGTCATAGACTCTACAATTTTCATTATGCTGTGAGTCAGGCTATTGTTCCTAGGCACTCGTCTGTGATGGACCTGGGCGTGCTGTTTGATGCAAATTTGTCGTTTGCAGACCACATATTATCCGTACGAAATTCTGCGATGAAATCCTTAGGATTTCTCATACGATCCTGCAGATCATTCAATAATCCTGCCTCGCTAAAAGCATTATACTATTCGCTTGTCCGTACTGGGTTGGAGTATGCCTCCATAATTTGATATCCTCACTATCTCCATCTGCAAGTACTACCGGAAAGAGTGCAAAAACGATTTTTGAAATACCTGTCCTTCAAAATTGATGGCACTTACCCTGGACGCGATGTTGATTATGCTGGTCTCCTGACGAGACACGGCTTTGTATCGTTATCGGATCGAAGGAAGGAATTTAGCAGCCTATTTCTACTTAAACTGATTAACCACGCTATTGACGCTCCATCCCTTTCTCTCCAAAATTAATTTTGTGGTACCTCAGTACGATACCAGATCCTTCCCTAATTTTAAGGTCACGTCATACAAAACTAATATTCTGCTTAAAGCACCCATTACGCATATGATTAGAAATGCCAATGAATTACTTGACGATCCTTTTTGTTGAGGTGTCTACATGGACATTATTATTAAATTTCCAACTTGGTTCTGTTACCAGTAAATGCGGAAATGCTTAAAAATTACATTTCCAACATATTAGCGTTTATAAACTACCTATCCTATATTATTATTATTCATTTTAAAATATTTTTCAAACCTGATTAGATCTTGATCAACACAAATCTAACCAAATTCGTTTCAATACGAAAATGTAGTCTTCATCTCGTTATTTTTACAATTTCTCATTTTCTTTTAAGAATTCCGACCATCCAGATCGACCAACAAGGATCTGCCTGCTGGATTGGCAACTTTGCAGGTACGGTTCTCCAGCTTTCGATCTTTCCTATTTCGTCTTCACCTGCACCGATGAAATCTTACGCCAAAGGCACTACGATAACATGATCAAACTGTATTACCATTCGCTCTGTCAACATCTGGCGGATTTGGGTAGCGATCCTGAGCAGCTATTTCCTTTCGAAGCTCTAGAATCTGAATTGAAAAGGGCATCCATCTTTGGGCTGTATATGAGCATCATGATAGTACGTTTAATGATGAGCGAAGTGGAGGAAATACCGGATTTGAATGATATCGATGAAAACAAGGCTGTTATGGACTATAAATCTGTTAATGATGACGTTTACAAGAAGAGAATTAGAGGCATGGTATTGGATTTTGAAAGATATGGATATTTAGATTTTTGAGCATGGTTGAAGGTGTTATAGGTTTAATTTTTGGATTTATATTTATTATTACGTTGAGGGAAATGTGATCTGTTACGCAGAACTTTTAATTGAAATTGTATCGAAAGTTAAGTATTAATTTATATGAATTTAACGTCAATAAAACAATATTTCGAAATGACATTCTCTTTCTTTATTTAAGTTAATGATGTCTTTTAATTTGGAGATACAATAAGGATTATAGGGACTGTCTGGCTGTATAATTCATAGGTATAGCAGTAAACTCCACTCACACAAATTTATTAATTATTCGGAACGCAGCGTTTCGAGAGCACGTGGACTCCCATTGTCAACCGTGTTACCGACTGAATGTAAAAACTGTGCCCCACATGCAAATTATTTTCTATGCAGGCTCTAGAATTTCTTAAAACATAAGACTATTTACAATTTATGGGTGGTCTCGGATATGTGTGTATTTTCAGGAAAGGGTAGAACGGGTAACACGTTTGACAATGGGAGCCCACGTGCTCTCGAAACACAGCATTCCGAATAATTAATAAATTTGTGTGAGTGGAGTTTACTTTTCATAGGTATAGCAGCCTGTGACTTGGAGATACAAGTTAAATAGTGCCAGCCAATAAGTGTACGGGATGGCCTAAATTCAGCCTAAATTCGCAAACATAGTGTAGGTTGTCGATGTCCAAGTTCTCAAGACAGATTTTGGCAAATTTTCTTAAACTAGTAACATATAAATGTATATATACAGTGAAATTCCCCTTTGCGGACACCGCTCTTACACGGACACCTCCCTTAAACGGACAGTTACTCATGGTCCCCACCGGCTCTCATATAATTTCCATTGTATTAACTCTTTCTTGGACGGACATTCTCTTGAACGGACGCGGACACGAGAAAATGTTCTTTTAACCGGACAAAAAATAAAATAAAGAGAAATAACCCCTTCTTTGGGACATTCTACATTCAGTGCTTCTTCTGGTTGGCTCAATAAATTTAGAATCCGCCACAATATAACTTTTAAAGCGATTTCGGAAGAAGGAGCTTCGGTTAATGCTGAAGATGTTTCATCGTTTTTAAAAAAATGTCCTTCTTTGATTAAGGGATATTCACCGAGAGACATCTATAATGCCGATGGGACAGGCCTGTATTTTAGAGCTCTACCCGACAAAACGCTCACATTAAAGAAGGAAAAATGTGTTGGGGGTAAGTATCCCAAAGAGAGGTTTACAATTTTGCATTGTGCAAATATGGCGGGTGAAAAAGAAAAACTCCTAGTCATTGGTAGGGCAGCTAAACCCAGAGCTTTTCAAAAAAAAAAAAAATAAGAAAGCTTGGATGACAGGACAAATTATGACAGAGTGGTTGCAAGACCTAGATTGGAAAATAGCTAAAGGAAACAGATTTCCTTATTGCTGGAGTTTTTCAGGGGTCGTTTCGCCATATTTGTCTGGATTATGTGCCAAATATTCTCTATCGGATTCATGTCTGGTGATTGGCCTGGCCATGGTAGAATCCGAATCCCCTGTTCCTCTTTCCATGTGGTTGTTGTTCTTGCTTTGTGGCAGGGTGCTCCATCCTCCATCGTCTTCTTTAGATAAAGTGGCGTTGACGAATATCGGTAGTAGTCCTTCTGTTAATATTTGGATATATTTCGCCGCATTTATATTTCCGTCGCAGATTACTATTTGCGATCTTCCACCATACCATATCGCGCCCACACCATGATGTTCACACCCCCGTATTTCACCGTCTGATGCAAAAATTTGTCGTCCAGTTGCTGTGACGAACGTCTCCATACCCACGTACGACCACTATCACTGAATTGGCAGTATCTGCTTTCGTCTGAAAAAATGACAGACCGCCAAAACTCTTCGGGCTTCGTTCGCATCCCCACGCTGTGGAGGTATCGCAGAACTGTGCGCTAAATTTTCTGTGAAGTTGTCGCAAGCTCAGCTGTACTTTTTCGCGATTCTCTTAACACTTCGCGCACAAGCACCCTTTTACTTCTTTCAGAAGGTCCGGCACGACCTCGCCTCGGCTCCACTGTTGTTTTTTCCTTGCGTTTAAATTGTGCAATCACACGGTTAACTGTGCGGACAACGGAATATTTAAAAATTTACTTATTTCACGTTGCGAAGCGTCGCGTTCACTCTGGCCAACGATGCGACGAAGTCGCTAATATCACTCGAACCTTGTAAGCGAGGCATAGTTGTAACGATGCTAAACTATGACGAATTCCTTCCGATACATCTACCCCTACCCTAATGACAAGAGAAAGTTCTTAATTGTATTGCAATCTAGTAACTGACAAACATATCTCATCATACTTGCGATTACCACTCAGTAATTACGAAAAGTATGCTGAAGACAGCACATTAGTAACTGAAACCTAAAAATAAATAGACACATTTTTGAATTTTGGTTTTTTCATTAACTTCTTTAGGGCAGTGACCTACACCTACGACCTACCTACGCCTTGATACAGCCTACCTACCTACCTACACTATAGTCCTGTACCACACATACTTACGACATCTATGTACAGAGTCAATATCTTGTAGGCTAATAACATTGAGGTAGATCGCCAGCATTTCAAATCTGAGCACCGCTGATTTATACCTATAATGCTTACTTCTCATTTAATAGTTCAATAGTTGTAATTTCCAAAGTGCCTTTTTGTGATACATTTAAATATCAACAGGAATTTTTCTTATTATCTTCAGTGCTTTTTGTAATCTTTTTACTATAATTTATTATTCTTGTCTTATAATTTAAATAGCATTAGTAATAAAAAAAAGATAGATATAAAATATATTACAATGACTTAAGTTATTCAAAAAAAGAACTGGACAATGCCGTAAGTTAATTAGAGTTTATACCTCCAATCTATTTGAATTTTCGAATATTTATTCCACAGATTTTCTAAACAATCGATGTGCCTCTAATCACGTCTGCTGCAGTTGATTCATATTTTCCAAAACCACCTTAATTCTTCATATCAGTTTTTAGAAACGGATTAGCATAGATCAAGCACTTAACGGCGCCTCGAAAAACAATGGAGGAAGGATATTTTTATGAGGCCATCCAAATTATAATTCATACACGCGAAAAAAAACCATATACATCTTATTCAGAATTAGTAAACAACTTGATTAATTGATCTTGCTTTTTATCGATAACAATAATCGAAACGCCAAACAAGGATTTGTCCGTATCGTATAAAAGGAATTAGTACAGATTTATGAGCACAATTAAAATAATTATGTAATGGAAATCGAGATATCTAATCTGGTTTGCGATTCCTAGATACTCATTCATGTGAAAAGTATTCGCGAATGCGCTAGTCGATAGGTGTTGCCATGAGTGACAAAAGTGAAAATATTAGCGCTACCTGTGAAAGGCCCTTGGAAAAGGGTAATACTCAAGAAACTGCGAAGACGATAGAAGAGACCAAATCAGAAGACAAGAAGTCAAGCGATGAAGTCAATAGCAAGGACCAAAGCGAAGAATCGAAGTCCACAGAAGAAGTTAAACCACCAACCGAAAGTGTGAGTGATCAAAACAATGATGCAGCTGAAAGTGATACATCAAAACCTGCTGAAGAAACTAAACCAGCAAATACAACTGATCAAAACGATGGTAAAGATCAACCTGAGGCAGAAGAAACAAAACCAGCAAATACAACTGATCAAAATGATGGTAAAGATCAACCTGAGGCAGAAGAAACAAAACAAGGCGATATTGTAAAGGAAGCAGGTGACGACAGCTTGAAAGAGACTCCCGAGCAAGCTGAGGTAGCTAAATCTGCTGAAGATAAAGCAGTGATCCAAGAAAATACAACAGAAAGTTCTCATGAAGCTAAATCGGCTGGTGCAGTAGAAGAAACAAATGAGATCAAAATAATAAATGAGAGTAACGAAAAAGCACCAACCCAAAAAGAAAATACTACACCAAGCGATGTAGAACTTATTGTTATTAAAGATGCTGACACTGAAGGTGAGAAACCTACACAACGAGATACAGATCTTAAATTAGTAGGTGATACTGTTGATGCCCCAAAAATAGAAGCAGAAACGACCGAAAATAAAGAGGTATCCAAAGCAAGCGATGAAATAGAACAAGTGCCAAAAGAAGAACAAAGCGAAGTTCAAACACTGCCAGCAGATAAAGTAGAAAGTGCAACATCAGATGCCACTACACCGACTCCAAGTGAAACTCAGGAAAATAGAGAAACACCAAAAGAAGATAAGCAGGAGTCCGCCCAGGTAAAAGAAGAAAACCAAGAACCGGCAATCTTAACTTTAACAACAAATGAAATTGTTGCCGAGCCAATAAGTAAACAAGAAGAACAGAGTGAAGTTAAGGATACCGCGCAAGAGCAAGAGAAACAATCTGAAGCTACCGTCGTGGAAGAACCTAAATCCTCACCAGTGAAAAACGAAGCTGAAGAAGAAATGTCGCAGATTCCCATTGAGGTTGCAACAGAAGCACTTATGGAGGAGGAGGTAGAACAACCTCAAGAAGCAAAAGAAATCCCTAGCGAAGCATCACCAGCAACCGAGACCACCTCGATCGAAACGGAACCTGAACCAGAAGTGGTAGAGGAAAAACCTCGAGTTTCCCAACCAATAACGCGTGATGGTCAAGAAATGGATCCAGACATCTTGAAACTCTTGGAGAAATACCTTCAAGATATTGGTGTCAACAATTACGATATCAAAATGTCGCCCGGAACCGAAGCCGGCGATAATTTGCTTGGAATTATAGCTAAAGTCCAAATTAACGGGGTAGATCAAAACGGTTCGAACGTAGAATTCCATTGGATCGTTAAGATTGCGCCAGCAGTTGAAGCGCTTAGAAAAATGATAAAATTAGATGCTCTGTACCAAAATGAAGTTCTCATCTACGAGTCCGTCTTCCCAGTATACAAAGAGCTCGAAAATGAAAGATCTATCATGCACGGTTTCAGTTCCTATCCAGAATATTTGTTCTCCAGCTTGGAAAATCAAAAGGAAACCGTAGTAATGACTGACATGACATCTCTAGGATACGTCGCGGCAAATAAGAATGAGCCTCTAGATTTAGAGCACGTTAAAGTCGTGATGAAAGCTTATGGCAAATTACACGCCATGTCGTACGTTTTCCAAGCAAAGTTGCCGAATATTTTCGAGCAGTTCAGCAACACCTTCCGCAGAAACTTGGCAGACGCCGTTGATGTGTTCCAGCTGAAGGAAACTCAACTACCGATTATGGAGAAGGCTCTAAAAACATTGGACCCGATCAGGGATAGCGTAGCTTACAAAAAATTCTCTACATTCGTAGAAAACTTCATGGGATTATACGTCGAGGCATCGAGGAATGTGAACAAATATTCCGTAATTGGACATGGCGATAGTTGGATCAATAATATGTTGTTTAAATATGAGGTGAGTAAATTTATTTTTTTAGTAATAGTGCAAGATTTTTCGTTAGGATCTCAAAGTTTCTAAGCCAAGATCTCTTTGTTAGGGATTATGCAAATATATTTGCTTCTCCTCTTTACTATTTGTTCAGTCTTGCTCTCAAAACATCCACCTTCCCACCTGCGTGGAACATACAAATTGATCCCTGTTTTCAAAAATGGTGAGAAGGTTCTATAGCGTTATTAAATGATTTTGCTAAACCTTTTAAGAAATGTTTGTACAAGTATATTCATGCTCAAGTTAGATCCAGGATTTCTAATGACCAACACAGTTTCGTTGCTCAACGATCTACAGTAACTAATTTTGCTACAATTACTCAATATACCTATCTGATAGTGTTGATGCTGGAAGGCAGATAGATGTTGTGTATACTGATCTAACTAAAGCTTTTGATCGAATCGACCATACCCTGCTTATTAATAAATTGGACAATATTGGATTTTCGTCTTTGTTTTTGTCTTTATTCCAACCGTATCTGCTTGATAGAAAGCAATTCGTGACATATATGGCATTTGAGCCTAATTACTTCACGCCAACCTTCGGAGTTCCTCAAGTGAGTATCTTGAGTCCACTTTTGTTTCTAAACGATTTGTGTTATCAACTGAGCTGTCCAATTTAAAATTATATACAATAATTAATAATTCTCAGGATTGCAATTGTTTGCAAAGCCAACTCGATATATTTCACACGTGGTGTGTCAACAACAAACTAACAGTTAATGTAAACAAATGCAAAATTGTCAGCTACACTCGTAAGACAACTCCAATTATCTATACCTATCACTTGACTGGATCTTCTTTACCTAGAGAGACCTCCATGAGAGACTTGAGAGTCGTCCGCAGCTCAAGACTGACCTTGACAGAGCATATATCCAGTATTTGTACATCAGCGTTGGGTACGTTAGAATTTATCAAACGTGTTACACGACCATTTCCTTCTATAACATCCATTCTTCGTCTTTACTTCGCTTTTATTCGGTCTCCACTGGAGTATGCGTTCTTGGTCTGTTTTAATACTAACGAGATACAAGGATTTGGTCACAATATCCTGCTAGAAATATTTCATATTGATTCCTTAGAACTACGTCGAAAACAACTTTACATAATTTGATTGTACCACGTTCAGGATCTAGGCACTAGACTGTTTCGCACCTAGAACAAATATCGCCACGGGGTCCCCAATACATAGAATGTGTACCAGCTTAACTCTATGGAGTTTGGGTGTGGAAGCTTACAGGCTGCTTACAGTTTCTTTTAGAATTGTGTAGATAGTAGATACGTAGCAGAATTCTTTTTCCATTATTATTTTTTCTTTTTAACCACTGGTGAACTTATTTTAAATTAGATCAAAGCAATTTTGATGTGACTATAGACAGTCATAGTATGATGTAGCCAGTTGTATATTTATTGTAGTTTGATCTACCTTAGTTTTATGTTTATTTATAGGTAACTTGTTTTTACATATGTACACTAATTATTAAATTTTGCCTTGTAATTGGATATTGTTTTATCTGTTGGGCAATAAATTGTTATTATTATTATTAAGACAAACATGATAGCCACCTATAAGTACTACAATTTAAAATTATTTTGACGCATACAAGGTCGACACGTCATATTTCTAATGTGCACTTTGTCTCAGATTAAGGAGTTTAGAAAAGGATTATAAGTCTTAACCTACTTTGTATATAGCTTACTTATTTACGTCATTCTGTTTTTCTCTTTATAACGGAAATGAAACAAGAGATAACTTTTAAACATTATTTTGATTGAAAAAAGTTGGGAAACAAATAAAATAAAAGTTAATAAAATAATAATTAAATAAAACAAGTTACTAAAAATAACCTTTACCGCCATGTGTATTGATAAATGGGATAAACAAGACAATAATAGAGAAAAAAGAAAAAAAACTTGTTCACTCTCGCCGAAGTAGTATGAGGATGAATTTTTATGCTGTACACCTGACAGCCGTACAATAAAACTAGAGTGGCGTTATACTTTTTATTTCCTGACATAGTCCCCCTCTACATTACTGCTCTTGGTCCATCGGTGTTCCAACATCGCAACAACCTTCTGGAAAAATTTTTATCCGACCTCTGCAAATCACCTCTCTACAACTTGTATCATTTTATAATTACTGGAAAATTTTTCCCCACGTAAGATTTCTTTTAATTTGGGCAACTGCCTGTAGTCACTAGGGGCCAGATCCGGCGTATATGGCGGGTGCTCCACTGGTTCAAAGCCCACTTGGTATACAGCAGCCATAGCAATACCAGATGTATGGCTGGGAACATTATTCTGGCGAAACAGCACACCATTCCTTAACTTTCCTCTGCGTTTCTCTTTAATAGCGTCTGTAATTTGGAAATCAATTGTGCGTAGTAGGCCTCTGTAATGCTCTGTCCATTTTTTCAAAATACTCAGTCAGGATGATTCCTTGAGGACCCCAGAATACAGATAGCAACCTTTCCAGCAGACGGCACGAGCTTAAGTTTGCGCGGAGGAGGAGAACCGTGCTGTTTGCACTCTCTACTTTGCACTGTGGTCTCGGGAGCATAGTGCACCTCATGGTCACATACCAACTAAGAAAGTTCTCTTTATTTACTTGGTACCTTTCCAAAAAATGCTTACAAATCAACACCCGATTTGTTTTTGATCAATAGTTAACAGTCGGGGTACCTATCTTGCATTCATCTTTTTCATATGTAATTCTTTAGTCAGTATGCTGTGCACCACATGCAGTATCTTCCACAATGTCCCTGATGCGTATTCGTCGGTCTTGCAGTGCGATAAAGTATACCTTTTTAATATTTTTGTCTATTGTTATCGTATTGAGAGGAGCACTGGTATGTTAGTTTTCGCAGGATGTTCTTCCGCATTTAAAATCTCGACACCAGCGTTTGACTATATCGTAAGAAACTGCAGACTGACCAATAATTCCCATTATGTCTTTATGGATTTTGAGTTGGCGTCATACCAGAGGTACTTCATTACGGTTTTGTGTTCTACAGGATCAATTTTTATGAACAATCACGTCAGACAATTCAAGAATTAGCCACTGCACAACACTTTCAGATGCAAAGTTGATGTTATGTAGATATGAGCTACAATTTTAGTGCATGTTGGCAATTCATTCCTTAAGAAAAATGAATGTATATGTCTGCGAATTGCAGCCTTTTGGGTATCGTCCAAGGTTTCGTAAGTTGTTATTCGTTTACAGTGTTTTGGAGGTGAACCAACAGTTCCTGTAGACTCCATTTCCTTTACAAAGCTCCATATGGTTACGTCACCAAGTCCCAGCTGCTTGGAGGTTAGCCTGATAGCTGCCGAATTAGAATTATTCCGTTTGCATTACTTATATAAGTTATAATGCATTAGCCTTTATCCACTGCTAATGCGATCCCCTTAAAGATTTTGCGATTGAAAAAATAACCAGCTACGTAGAATCTTTCTTCAGTATGACAACCCGAGCCATTTCTACAATGAATGTGTCGCCCACTGTGTCTTTTCCGCATAGACATCAGACTAATATTAAAAGCAGATTCAATCGAAAGCGTACACCCAAACAATAAATACGGTAAATCCCCGACAAACTTGGGAAAGTCCGTAATTCACGCCAGGCAGGAATGCACGACATAGGCTGCGTTTGCACCGAAAGATTAAAGTCGGTAAGTCTCCGGTTTACTCGGTGAAGTCCCAGCGAAATGGGCGCGCGGCGCGATTGAGAAATGCAATAGCATCTCGATATAAAAATAAGATAAGCCGTTTCTTTTTATTTTATTTTTTGTCAGGTTAAGATAACATTTTCTCGTGTCCGCGTCCGTTCAAGAGAATGTCCGTCCAAGAAAGAGTTAATACAATGGAAATTATATGAGAGCCGGCACCATGAGAAACTGTCCGTTTAAGGGAGGTGTCCGTGTAAGACGGATGTTCGCGAAGGGGAATTTCACTGTATATGGTCAATGATTTTCGACGCCAGAAGAACTGTTTGATGCGTTCAAAATACATGTTTTGGAGATACCTCAATCGGAATGGAAAAAGTGCTATGAAAATTGGGACAAACGTAAAAAGTATCGATCATAGCGGAGAATATTTCGAAAATAATGAAACCATTTTCAATGACAAATATTTATTTTTATTTATTATTCCGGATACAGAAATGGCAATCCCCGTATTGGCACCATTTTTGTAGATATTTTCAGTCTATTTGAAAAAATGAATCACTTGCTGGGTACTGGAAAGCGAGACTTCATATGAAAATTATATCAGCGTCAATTAACAAGGGATAAACCGATGATGATAAACTCCTTTCTGACAGACTTAATACAAATATAATTGTTTATGTAGTCGTTTATTTTGTAACATTTAATCTTTATTTGTTATAATTTACAAATGTTGTATTCTATCTAAGCAACCATTATAATATCTAACATAACACTAACTCTTATAAACTAGTCACATTAATCAAATCTCCTAGTCAAGTCCCGTCGATAAAATAGAAAACCTTATCTAACAATAATATAATATATAATATTTATTCTTTCTTCCTCAAAGATTTTGATCAATTTTCCTTTTAAATTTTCAGAACCCATCTAATCCAAACCTACCAACAGCCGTCTGCCTACTAGACTTCCAAGTCGTACGATACGGTTCACCAGTTTGCGATCTTTCATACTTCCTGTTCACCTGTACGGATAAATCATTTCGCGATCAACACTACGATAACGTCATCAAACTGTACTATTACAACCTGTGCACTCACCTAACCGATTTGGGTTTCGATCCTGAAAGGGTCCTACCACTCGATATCCTCGAGATGGAACTGCGGAGATTATCCGTTGCTGGCTTGTATCTGTCAATTCTGGCCTTAACGAGCATGACAAAGGAAGCCGATGAAATTGGGGATCAAGACGATGACAGCAAAAATCAGGAGAGGATTAGGGATGTGATACTTGACTTCTGCCAGAAGGGATACTTAGATTTCTTGTTTAGCAAGAGGAAGTAAGACTTTGAAAAATATTTCTGTACAAAAAAAATTTCATGTAGAAATAAATATAATATATATATATACGAGGGTTGTTTTTTTTTTTAACCAAAATTGTTCAAAAAGTTATTGGGTTACAACAGCAGTGTGAGGGCGGACATTGTTACGAATGAAAAGAACTCAGGATGCCTCTTCTTTTGTTTTGAATGGCTCTCCATATACTCGGCTTATTCTGTGATGAATTTCAGCTGCACTATTCTCTTGTGCTTGAAGGAATCGAATTACACTATGCAACTTGAGAATTAATTGTAACAGCCATGTTTACGTGTCTGCAACTCACACCCATTCGGCGTTCACACTCTAACAGCCTGTTATGAAAACTCTGGAATGCGCGGTGTAGCAAATCTTGTTGAATGTTCTCCTTCAGTTCGTGGATTGTTGCAGGTCGTGCACGGTACACTTTGCCTTTAAGATACCTCCACAGGAAGAAGTCGCACACACTAAGATCAGGGGATCTCGCAGGCCATTCATTGTCACCGTTACGTGAAATAATGCGTCTTCCAAACAATTGACGAACTGCTGCCATCGAATGTCGAGCAGTGTGTGACGTGGCTCCGTCCTGCTGAAACCACATGTTTTCCATGTTAAGATTGAGCTCGTACAGTCTCGGTGTAAAGAATGTTTGAAGCATTTCAACATATCGAGCGGATGTTACTGTCGCTGCACTACCATCCTCACGTGCAAAAAATAAGGGCCGATGATACCATGACATGATACGGCACACCATATTGTGACCTTGTCGCTATGTAGTGGTTGCTGGTGTAACTCACAAGGATTATCCTGGGCCCAATAACGAAAATTTTGTTTGTTTACGAAACCGTTCAGGTGGAAATGGGCTTCGTCTGATATCCATATGTTACCAACGAAATTCGCGTCATGGTTAATTTTAGCCAATATCTGCCTAATAAACTCCATACGTGACGCTGGGTCTCGTTCATGTAATTGTTGCACAATCTGCAACTTATAGGGATGGAAATGTAATTCGTGCAGTATTCTTTGTAAGCTTCGTCGCTTAATCCCTAGCGTAGATGCATGCTGTCGAACGGAGCGGCGAGGACTTCTCTCGATTGAAGCTCTAACAGCCTCAATGTTCACTGGGGTACGTACCGTTCGAATGCCACCTGGAGCTTTCTTTTTCAAGACAGATCCTGTTTCTTCAAAATTACGCACCCACGTTGTAATGGCATGCGCAGATGGGACACGTCCATGGCGTCCAAGCTGGTAATGCTGTCGAAATATTCTCTGCGCTGCAGTCGCACTATCACCATTTTTATAAATCGCTCTCACAGCTAGTGCACGTTCCGCACCAGTCCAACGATCCATGATTACTAAATGGCAATGCGTTCACCACAATTGTGCGACGTTACAAACAACTGTCGGCTGTACAGTGCTGACACCTGTAACGTTCAAAATTTCCCGTTCCCCTGCGCCACCCTGTATATGTATTTTCTTTATTCTAATTCATTCGATGGCAAAAAAAAACAACAGGTTAGTTACTTAAATTTATTTAAATACGTAGATTTTTTTTTGGTTTTAAAAAATATAAAAATAAATTACATTCAACATGAGGATTATCATTCTAGATAGTTCCCAATAGTTTTCGAAAAATTCGAGTTGTCCCAATAAATTCAATGCATATTTTGTTTTAAACGCAGAAGCTTTAAACAATCACAGTTGAGGTGTGCAACAAATGGGAGTCCCAAGACGTTAAATAAGTTATTACAGTGTTTACGAATATAAAAAAGACTAAGCTCTATTATATCCTTCTTAAATTCTAACTTAAAAACTAGATATCAAATCATTAAAAAGACTCTTCAATATAAATTATTCCTATCTCTAACTATAAAATAACTAACATTATACTAATATGTACACGACAGGATTACTGGTTGTCTTCATTTCATTTCTAAGAATTCGCAAAGATAAATATAAGCTAATCTTACGACAGTGAAAACGTTTTCAATCTATTTAAATTACACGAATACAAAAAATTACCGGACTATTTTCATAAATGCTGAGGAAGTTGTTTCAAAGTGTCTATCCAAACGTTATTTTAATTAAAAGACGATTTCCAATATACAATTTTCGACAACAGTTGTGTCAGCAAATTACTTTTTGAATAAAGACCTTGACTTTAAGCACTTAGCAGAAAATATATTCAAAGACCTGAGTGGTTCAGTGATTCTGATATATTTTCCAAACTCCTAGTTTAAGTACTATATGTGAAGAAGGGAATGGAAGAGTTTACTAAGATATAAAAGCAAGTGGTGGATATGGTTGAAACGTGTTGTGTAATTAATTTCTGCAAAATCCGTACATAGTGAATAAAACTGGTGGTGGTCGGAGGGTAAGTTGAAAAATTCCATAACTAACTATGAGATGGCGCAGTGTCAAAGCAATCTTTGACGCTATTGTATAGCTTGATGTTTCAATGACATACGTGTTAAACTACATGTCGCTCTGCTAAGTGGTTTGTCGTGTACGCTCATTCAACTCATAAACTGGACAATATTGAAATTTGCGATTTGTGATTAAATACCAGTAGAAAAAGTATTTTTTGCCCAAAGAAATTCTTGCTGATATGGTAAATGTGTTAGACGAGGATGCTCCTTCTTTTAAGACTGCTTGCAAATGCATGAATAAATTTAAAAGAGATCGTACGAACGTAAATGACGATCTCCATCCTGGACGCCCAAAAACAGCCAGTTTTGCAGAAAATGTCCAAAAAGTTTTTAAATATCTGGAAGCTGATCGCCGCTTAACATTGAAAGACATTGCTAAGGCTACAGGGGTCTCCAAAGAACAGGTGACGGACATTTTAAATGTTAAATTAGACATGTCTAAATGGTGTGTAAGATAGGTACCGCGTTTACTCAGATCACCACAGACACCCAAACGCGTGGAATGTTCTACAGACATTTTGGAGGGGTTTCAAAGTTCAACAAAAAAATTTTGCGCCAATTTGTAACACCACTACATACCGAAAAGTCAATAGCAATCAAAACAGCGGACTAAACGTGGTGAACTGGCTCCGAAGAAGGCCAAAGTCATTCTATCGGCAGGAAAGGTGATGGCTTCCGTTTCCTGGAATTGCTTATGGATTACCTTGCAAAGGGACAAACGGTAGCTGGACAATACTGTTCTAAACTTTTGGATCGGTTGAAGACTCGGAAAAAAGGAAATAAAGTCCTTTTCCATCAAGACAATGCGCCAGTTCGGAATTGTCGAAGTAAAATTGACCGAATTAAAGTTCGAAGTGCTTGAGCATCCTCCTTATTCACCGGATTTAGCTCCGCTGGACTATTATCTCTTCCCCAAGCTTAAGAAACACCTCGGCGGTGCGACATTTGCTTCGGATGAGGAGCTGATAGCTATCGTGGACCACTATTTTGAGGAGCTCGAGGAAAATGAGTACATGTGAAGGCATACAGAAACTTCAGCATCGACCAAATAAATGTATTGATCTTGAGCTAGATTATATCGAAAAATAAAACACATTTCATTGAAATATTGCTATTTGCTATGCTTTAGTTACCGAATTTTTCAGCTTACCTTCGTAGCTTGAAGTCAGCTTACCAAAATGACATGATTAATTACGTATTAGACTCGAAAATAATTTTCAATGAATGCTTTGCATGCACTCCTTCAATATCTAATTTATTTCGGATAAATATTTTGGAATATTCCTCTTAAAAAAATTATGACGTTTTGTATCATGTGATGCATTTAAAAATTCTATTTGTGAGCTCCAATGAATCAGTGCACAATCTCCATCAATGCATAACAATTAAAGATTCACTTACAGATTTAGAACAAAGCAAAATGTGACGAGGAAGTTGATATTTTTGTCAAGGAGTTGGTAGAGATGAAATAATTAGAGGAGTGTACATTACGTCATCTACATATAGTACAAATTTTTTAAGTTCTGTTGAACGTCATGAATAATTGATAATGAAATTATGTCCCCTGCTTTCTCGGCATTGCGAATTCGCTTATAAATATTGACACACCACACTAACCTATAATGCAAATAAACTAAAGCTAAAATCGAGTTTAAGAACGACCCGCAACGTCTAATATTTCCTCGTATAAATAACTACTAAAAGAAAAAATACGGTATGCGGCAAAATAAACAGTACTGAAATGCGCATCTGTCAAATGTGTATGTGTCACGTGCTGAAACGTACCGGGTGGTTATAACGTATGTCAATGTCTTTTTAATGTTAGCCGCTTCAGGATGGTCCTCACTGTTGCAGAAAAAGTTTTTATCGTTAATGATGATTCGTATAATTGGTTTTCCGATGAAAGCCATATTCATTTGAACTGATACATTAACAAGCAAACAACACGGTTTCTTGGTATATTAGGCCCGTATTTCATTGAAGCAGACGATGGAACGCCGTTAACCGTGAATCAGGAGCGCTACAGAGGACAGGTTATCACACCATTCTTGCGTGATTTTCAGCGACTTTGTCGTGCCAGGAACCTACCACGTAATCGACAATGGTTTCACCAGGACGGGAGCCTCTTCGAATGCTGCACAATAATTTTTGGGATCGCCTTATTTCGCGTGGCACTGATTTCCTATACCCATCGCACTCACCAGATGCGTACATATGAGGAATGCTGAAGGGGGCTGTTTTCCGTAGCGATCCACCGTCTGACATTCCGGAATTGCCGATTAAAAGTAAAGGTTCCTTTCGTGCCATGCCACAACCTATATAACCGTCTGTTTTATCGGGAACGTCGCCGCGGATAATGTTTGCAACGCTATATAATGTTAAAGTATCGCTATGTAATGTAAAGTAAAAAAATAATATACGTTTCATAATTTCAGTACTGTTTATTTTGCTGCATCAGCGTGTACATTGCGACAACACTGAAAACTTTTACTTGTTACCGTCGATCACGTAAAGTGCACTTCTCTAATGAACTCTAGATGATGGAATCACAGTTTGGAGCATTTCTTTTTCTTTGGTTTACGAAATAAATTACATTAAATAACTTATTTATACAGACTACGTTTCATGATCGGTAGTAGTTAGGGGCTCGGACATATCCTCCTAGAATTGACAAAAAAATAAAAAAGATATTAATAAAAAAATCTTATATCTACATAAATAAAAAGAAAGCAATATTTATTTATACATGCCTTATATAAACCCCAACCCCTCTTATTTGCACATCATCCAAGTATCGTTGCAAAAATTTAAAAGCATCGTGTAACAGGTCATGTAAATAATTTTATTGAAAATAAATAGCATCAAACAAAAACAATAACAAGAACATCACACAAAATGTATCATCTACGAATGTACATACATAACTTAAAAAAAGAAAATACCGAAAACCACGTCACCGTAAATGCAGCCAACATAAATAAAGGCAATTTAATATACCAGGTGTCTGGTGCCATAGATTCAATTATTTTTTCTTATTATTAGTATTATTTAATTAAAATGTTAGGTGTATAATTGCAACTTTATCATCCATTAACAGCTTCCGGTTTCGCCGGAAATACCATAAGTTTAATATTTCAAATAGAACATCCTGTATATTTTTGCATGTTTGGATTCTAGGTAATTTTCTAGAAGAAGCGAAACAGCATCACATTCATATTTTTCTATCTATAGTTTATTCCAACGAGAATTGTGATCATGGCACTCTAGAATAAGAAATAAAATTTTCAAAACCTTCTGGAACCTCTAGTGTGGTTAACACGTCGAGTTATCGTCCCACTTTGGTTCCCCTGTTTTCTCTTCTACTAAAGAAGCCTCCTACGACGGAGGCGAAACGTTGAGATCCCGCCTTTATCTTTCCCCTTGTTTTTTTGTTTTTTTTCTTTTTTCCGTCTCCCTCCACTCTTTTCTTCTCTTATTCTTTTTCAGCTTTTCCCACTTTTTCTTTCCTTTTTATTTCTTTGGTTTTTTCTCTTACTTTTATTTCATTTTCTCCCCTTATACCTTATCATAACACGGTTCAATTCCGGAAACACTTCGATTACTACCGACTCTGGGCGTGCAAGCCTATGTATTCCGCACAAAATATTACTGTGAACTTGTATTGTGAACAGCTTCAGCTAGTACAACGAACACTCCTTCAAAAACACGCTTCCTTAGTCAATCGAAGAAGATGGTATTCTTGCAAAATAACGGAAGATTGATCCGAACAAAAATTTCTGAATTTGGCTGAGAAACGTTACCGCATTTTGTCAAGTAATGGTTACCTTCTTTTATCTCTTGATAACTTGACAAATGTACGAGACATAGACAGTTCAAAACTCCAGTTCATGTAACAAATATAGTCCATCAATTTTTTGATTTAAAATCTATAGAGTTCGACAAAAGCGGCATATAAAAATTGGTGTCACGTTGGCAAACGGTCATTGAGTTGATGGTAAATATTTCGACGAATAATTGTGTCTCATTGTTTCTTAATAAGTATGTATATTTTACCATAAAAAATCGCACGAATTGATTTGGTTACCTAATATATGGGTGCTCTATTTATAATATTAAACTTAATGCTATTTCTGGCAGTATCGGAGGAGGTAGAAAGTTACTAAGCGGATAGAAAAAATTATAAAATATATATGGTGTAGGAGACTCGGTATAATGTATATTACTCTGAAATAAAAAGAAGTAAAAACTGTCCTCTAATGCAAAGTAATTTGAATTCAACAGCCAATGTGAATGTTTAAGAGCTCGTAACAGTAGAATTTTATTTATCACAACAAAAAGTAGAAAATACCCTTTAAAAGATTATTAGACTCATTTCTTTTAAAAAAAGGGAAACAGCACAGACAAACTAAAAAAATTTAGGTCTAGATTCAAGAAATTACATTGTTTATTGCCAAAAGATCTAAAATAATTTATAAATATTAACGTCTTGGAAATACCGCAATATCATAAAGTTTCTAGGACGAAAATGGTATTGAAATTGAAAACATATGTGTCAATTTAAGTCAGGTATTATAACTTGACGGTTTTGAAAATTATTTTGACAGGCACATTGCCTGTTATCAATTAATGTATTAGAACTGGGGAAAGTAAGTTTGAACAAGTTTGAGTAAATTCATGGTTTACAATGCAGTGCAAAAAAACATACATGATTGAAACCTATTTTCGAACTGGAGTGCTTAGTGATGGAATTGTAATTTCCAAAAACTTTTATAATTGCTTTTCGAATTATGGTGGTGTATTTCATGAAACTGGTTCTGTGGACCATAAAACACGTACTGGTAAGTCAATTCATCGTTCAGAAGAAGTTATAAATGATGTTTGTTAACGGATGGAAAATGAACCCCAGAAAACCTTTGAAACATCCTTCTCAAGATATTGGAGTTCCTCATGGAACATGCCAGAAGATTGTAAAGAAAAATGTACACATGCATTTTGTCCATAGACTACCCTAAACATCCAGCTTACGCCCAGTGGTTTGCAAATAATTTAATGCAAGGTGATGACCTGCTAAATTTAAGATTTTTCTCAGAAGAAGCGTCGTTCCATCTTTCGAGGAACATCAATTCCCAAAATACTCGGATGTGACGTAGTGAAAATCCTCATATATTTGTTGAATCGTTTCTGCATACTGCGAAATTTGGTGTTTGGGTAGCAGATTCTCGCTGTAGAATAGTTGGACCTATTCATTTCTAATTTTACAATTCGTGCGGAGAAGTATAGAAACATTTTGCATGAATTCATTGAACAGCTGCACGAAGATGAATTACAATATGGTTACATCCAGCAAGATGGTGCTGAACACAAGACGACACAAGAAAATATTGATTTTCTTTATGAGTTTTTTGATGATCGGATTAGAAGCTTGCATACGTGAGTTGAATTTCCACCACGATCACCTTGTTCGACAACTATGGACTTTTTCGTGCTTCCTCACCTAAAGAATCTTCTTCTTCTACCATGCGTGCTATTTCAACTTTGTTTGTTGCTGCTCGGGGGTATAAGGGCTGATGGAGATGTAAGGACTGATGATTATAAAGACAAACCAAGCCAAATGCCAACCTCACCTGCTCGTGGTGCTTACTGCTAGAGAACTAATGAGGCTTTACCGGCCGAATATCCGCCGGAAAAAGCTAAAGAGAAAAGGATATTCTCTTACCCATGGATCGATAAATCGGCCTTAAAGGTGGATGAACTAATAAATAGCCAACGACATGAGAACGTAAAAGGCAAAGAGAAAGCCTTACATTAAAGACCTACAATAGGTGTCTCTAGTAGTATCAGCATAACTATGTTCAAGGCTAAATTATTACCCGGAGTTTGAAGTTCCCCAATCGGATCTCCGGGGAGGGAGGGGGGAGGGGGAATGGCTTAAATACCTAAAGAATAGAATATCTAACACTCCTGTTGCTAATTTACAAGATCTGCAGCAAAGTGCTGCAAAATGCCTTTAACAGTATGAGAAGGCATATAAATTTGGGAATTCAAAACACCAACAACAATTTCAATATTTGCTTTAATTTCAACTTTTTTTATTAATAAAATCTTGAAAATCAACTGAGACACTGATAAAATAATGTTCAAAAGTTCAGGTTATGTTAGGAGTACGATAATATGGCTTAAATTCAAACACGTGTTTTTTTGTTTCAATGCCACCTAGAAATTTTATGATGTCATAGATTAGTTCTTGAAATATTAGAAAAAAAGTCTGGGGAAAATCTTGACCATATCTAGTTGAGCAACCAAAACAGATACTATACGAGTAAACTACAAATAGATTTTGGGATACTGTTTTATGTTAATGGGTGCAAAAGCTAAGAGTAACAACCGTTGGAACAGAGCAATCTTAAAATATGTTTGTATTACGTGGTTTTCGGAATTATTCAAAGATATATTTCATACAAGATAAAGCAAAAATAACTAAACAAAGCTAATACTTAAAAAGAAACATGCTGCCATGCCTAAATAAATACAAAAGCAATACTAAATAACAACTAAATAAATAAACAACTTGTGTACTAAACGAAAAAAAAGTGGAAAGCAAGAATGTTCAAGTACGTACTGCGTTCTTTTTGGCCTTTTCCTCCATCAACATGGCTTTCTTTGTTCGTTTGAAGAAACCAATCTGAAAGAATAAGATGAATTAATAACCGAGAAGAAGGAAAGTGGGTGTATTCCTATGATTAAATATTTATTTTAATGTCTAATACATACACCGCAACACAAACAAAAATAATTTTAAATTAGGTTTGGTACAATTCATGCGTCAGTTTTCTTGGGTCAGATCAAGAAACGCCTATTTTACTATGTTATGAAAATGTTCTCGAAAAATAATTCAAATAACATCTGTTACGAGGTACAGGATTCGACAAAATAAACAGTACTGAAATTATGAAACGTATATTATTTATTACTCATATATTTACTTCACATTATATAGCGCTACTTTAACGTTATATGGCGTTGCAAACATGTCTGTGAACACAGATTGTTGCATGGCATGAAAAAAACCTTGAATTTTAATCCGCGATTCCTGAATGTCAGCCTGCTTCAGCATTTCTCCTATTTACGCATCAGTTAGCTCTGGTGAGTGCGATGGGTATGGGAAATCAGTGCCACGCGACTCCCTAGCCGTGTGACAGGTTACCCTCCTGCTAAAACCATTGTTGATTACGTGGTAGGTTCCTGGCACGACAAAATCGCTGAAGATCATGCAGCAGTGGTATGATAACCTGTTCTCTGTAACTCTCCTGATTCACGATTAACGGCGTTCCATCGTCTGCTTCAATGAAATACTGGTCTAATATGCCATGTGCGGATACAACACACCAAATGGTAACACGGTCATTATGAAGGGGTTGCTCGACGATCATGTCGGGGCGTTCGAATCCAAGAAACCGAGTACAGCAAGACAAAGGAATGGAGTCCGTCGACTTGTCAGATCACGTGAGAACGTTGAGAGGGTGAGAATTTCAATCTTGGAATCACCTACGCGTAAACATGAGTTAGCTCTTGGACTTTTCGATCGCTCATTGAGGCGAATTTTATACAGTGACTTTCATTGCCATTCATACAAGGAATTGCCCATGAACTCTCTTCAATTCTCGGAGAAGCGCACGCTGCGGGCGCAGTCGAGTTTTTCGGTGATTTCCATTTGAGTGGATATGTCAACAAACAGAACATCCGCCGCTGAGCTAACACAATTGCACCAAAGGCGTTTGCATTTACCTAAAGCCACAGTGTGACAGCGATTTCCTCATCTGCTATTGTTAGTCCGCGGTTTTTTGAAGAAAATGAGGTTATGGTGACGGTAACTTCAAGCCGGTATGTGGAAATGTCGGAGGATTTTATTTTCCCATTATCTGAAGAATTGGACTCGAGTAGCATTTGGTTCTAGCAAGATGGGGCCACGACTCACACTTCCAGGATGTCGATGGTCCTTTTGAGAGAACGTATCCTGGTGCACCTACTCTCAATAAGGGGGGATTGCGCCTTTTTTGTAGGGTTTTTTGAAATCCCGCGTTTACGTCAACCATCCAAGGATACTACAAGACCTGAGAGTCAATATCCTGGTAGTAATTGCCGACATATTCTTAGCAGCATGTCAGCTGCTAAGAGTAATGAGAAACGCGAGAAGAAGAGATTGAGTGTATAAGTAATGCGAGGCGTCACCTACCTGACATAATTTTAAGACTAACTAAAACAAAATTGTAGCTATGTACCTACATTATTAAAAAAATAAACAATTTCTGATACATGAAATTAACATTTTCTGCTTCCTCTGGTATGTGCCAGGGATCCAATTTGGGTCCTCTTCTGTTTAATATTTATCTGGATGATCTACAGGGGCTGGACTGCAATGTACTGGTATACGCGGACGATCTTAAGATCTACAACACCATAACGTCCCCGGCAGATTGTCTGTTTCTCCAGAACAGTCTGGATACTATTGTTAGATGGTGTACACAGAATGGAATTCATTTGAATCTGGATAAGTGTGCTCTCTAGATGTCATAGATTCTACAGTTATAATTGCTGTGAGTCAGGCTATTGTTCCTAAGCACTCGTCTGTGATGGATCTGGGCATGCTGTTTGATGCAAATTTGTCGTTTGCAGACCACATACTATCCGTACGAAATTCTTCGATGAAATCCTTAAGATTTCTTACACGATCCTGCAGATCATTCAATAATCCTGCCTCGCCAAAAGCATTATACTATTCGCTTATCCCTACTGGGTTGGAGTATGTCTCCATAATTTGGTATCCTCACTATCTCCATCTGCAAGTATTACTTGAAAGAGTGCAAAAACGATTTTTGAAATACCTGTCCTTCGAAATTGATGGCACTTACCCTGGACGCGATATTGATTATGCTGGTCTGCTGACGAGACGCGGCTTTGTATCGTTATCGGATCGAAGGTAGGAATTTAGCTGCCAATTTCTACTTAAACTGATTAATCACGCTATTGACGCTCCATCCCTTCTCTCCAAAATTAATTTTGTGGTACTTCAGCACGATACCAGGTCCTTCCCTAATTTTATGGTCCCATCATACAAAACTAATATTCTGCTTAAAGCACCCAATACGCATATGATTAGAAATGCCAATGAATTACTTGACGATCCTTTTTGTTGAAGTGTCTACATGTATTTACATTGTCGTCCTATTTTGTTCTTGCATTCTGGTGTCACCGAGCTATTTTTATGTTTATGATTCAGTTGTATCATTTTCGATTAACTTTAATTTATTACTGCGCTGTATATTATTACTATATATGTTATGCTAGGTTACATTATTCTCGCATTATCCTGTAAATGGAATTATTTTCTGTTGGGCAATAAAAGATATTATTATTATTATGAAATGGGTTTTATTGTGTTTAGAAAAAGGTAATTAACTTGCCTCGCCCTTTATTTATAAGAAGTAGAAAAGAAATTTAATCTAAAAAAGAAATATAATTGATGTTTTTAATCTAAGCGATATAAAATTTAATATAGCTACTGTAACGAAAGGTAAAAGCAATAACAAATTTCAAGGGAAACAAAAATATTTTGTATTGTATTGAACTTTCTTTAACACAAATTAATTACAGGCAAAAATTCGATCTGACCCGCAAGAAACAGCTGTATACTTGTAATTTGTTAGCCAAAAACGTTTAACTTTATTGTACCGCGTTATCATTAATAACCGTTAAGAACTTGCATCATAATAAAAAATTGTTAAAGCAAACAAATTCGTAAGATCAACAACAAATCCTGAATAAACTAATGTTTTAAGGAAATGGGTAAGGAAATAGACTACCTACCTTATAGAGAACACCGGCCAATAAAGCCAGTAAAAGGATGCCACAAATTATTGCAACTATAATGATCCAAATTGCAATGGATTGCTCAGCGGACGGGCCAATGAATACGCTCGGTACTGATATGTCATGCCTGTAAATTTGAATACACAGTAGTATTAAATAAAAATGAAAGGTTATTCTTCAGTTAAAATCAATTAGGATTACATAATACACCATTGGCGTCAACTGCAACCAACGTTTATCTTTGTTCTTATATTTTGTCAATTTACAAACCCACAAAGCTTCAATTCTTTTCCAAATCTCAAAGTGCCCTGTGATTGCTTGTGAGAATGTAATAGACGAACTTGTAACTAGTAACACATGGGCTGAAAAGTCCCGGGCCTAACAAAGAAAACACGGTTTTCTTGGTTCAAAATTAGCTTTATTCATCAACGTAATCTCCATCAAGAGCAACGCAATCATTCCAGCGCCGCTCTAACATTTCAATACCACTTTTGTAGAACGATTTATCTTTTGCCTCAAAATAGGCCTCAGTTTCAGCGATAACCTCTTCATTCGTGCGAAATTTCTTACCGGCGAGCATTTTTTGAGGTCTGCGAACAGCCAGTAGTCGCTGGGAGCCAAATCTGGCGAACACGGTGGATGTGGGAGCAATTCGAAGTTCAATTCATGTAGTTTTGCCATTGTTTTGATTGACTTGTGACACGGTGCGTTGTCTTGATGAAACAAAAATTTTTTCTTTGCTATATGCGGTCGTTTCTTTGCAATTTCGGCCTTCAAACGCTCCAATAACGCTATATAATATTCACTGTTGATGGTATTTCCTTTCTCAAGATAGTCGATGAATATTACACCACGGACATCCCAAAATATCGAGGGCATAACCATTCCAGCCGATTGTTGTGCTTTCGGGAGCTTTGGACGAGGTTCACCAGTTGCTGTCCTCTCAGATAACGATCGTTTTGATTCCGGAGTGAAGTGATGGATCCATGTTTCATCCATTGTCACGCAAAAATTCCGGTTTGTTACGTTTAAACATGGCCAAACACTGCTCAGAATCATCAACACGTTCTTGTTTTTGATCAACAGTGAGCAAACGCGGCACCCACTTTGAACAGAGCTTTCTCATAGTCAAATGCCAATGCAATATAAAGCCAATACGTTCTTCTGATATCTTTACGATGTTAGCTAACTCACGCAACTTCACTTTTCGATCATTCAAAACGATTTTGTGGATTTTTTACCGCCTCATTTGGACGTCCACTGCGTTCTGCATCATCGGTGTCTCTACGACCACGTTTGAAGTCAGCAAACCAACGTTTTATTGTTGTTTCTGATGGAGCGAAGTCCCCATAACACTTTCCAAGCCATTGCTTTGCTTGAACGGTATTTTTTTCCCATCAAGAAGCAGTGTAAAATTAAAACACGAAATTGTTTTTGATCCATTGTTTTGAAAATAACAAAAGTAGCGTGACTCTTAGCACAATAACTCACAAACTAATGAATAGAATATCATGAAATTGTAACAGCTGTCTTTTGAAGGTTAGTACTAACTGAGAGAAAGGTGACTGCAATCAAACTAACGTCATCTATGTGACTTTTCAGCCCATGTGTTAAAAGCTCATAACTTATTAAAAGAGCTTGAGAAACTACAATAACTTACCTGTAGGAACTACTACTGCTCACTGTATCCGAGATTCTCAGTGATCCACTGGTCGAGACGATAACAATATCCTTATCCGGCTTATAATCTGCAAATTAACACGTAAAACTCCTTAAAGATTTTCTGCCAGCGTTTTTATTGAAATTCTAACGATTCAAAGAGACAAAGAAAAAAGGCGTACGAATCTGCGAAGGTACCTACCTGTCAGCCCTGAGATATTCAATATCATTTTGAATCTTATCTCGGCAATGTTCTTAACGTTCTTGAACGGACCAATATCACACGTTACAGTTCCACAAACGATACCAGTAGAACTCACATCGCTGCAGTTAAAATAGATGGTCCTATTCGAAGGGTACTTGGCTAGTTGTTCTTCTACGGTTACAACGTCCCTTCTCTTTCTCTTCTTCTTATCGGAATCGCCAACTACAGGAGCTTTATCGTCCATGATCGTTTCTATATTCGAATGGCAAGTGATAGGTTGACCGGCCAAGCTACCTTCCGGTGCATAAACGGAGAGAAACTTGACTTCTTTGTCATTGAGATTCATTGAGGTGGGTATAGTGACTTTAAGCTGGGCTCTTTGGATGGGACTGATGTCGTATTTTAAGATCTGGAACAGAAACAATTTACGAAATCATTATTTTTTAGTGGGACAAGTGGTTAAAGACATATATCTCTCATGTCATGTCGTATATAATATAATTACTGCCGAATTGAAGAAATTGTCTTCAAGATGGGTATCGCGAATGTTAACAGATGCACACAAGTGAACTCGAAAAGGCATTTGCAGTCGTCTTTCAACGCGGTATAGACACGACAAAGAAACTTTTCTTGCAAGATTTATGACAAAGGCTGAGTCCTGGGTCCATTATTATGATGTAGAAACTAAAATGCAAAGTAAAGAGTGGACATATCGATGTCCACCACCCCCGAGAAACTTCATGATGCAGTCTTCAGTAGGGAAGATCATGCTATTCGTATGACGATTGCAAGGATTGTGTGGATGTACAATTCACAGGTATAGCAGTAAACCCCACTCACACAAACCACACAATTCCAGAAACTCTGAAATATTTGATTGAATTTTTTAAATTAAATAACGTAGATGACGTGAAAACCGCGGAATATAAAAGGTTAACTAAATTATGCATGTCACAAAATTGTTTTCAAATAGACGGAAAATGGTTCGTACAGGTGGAAGGCACGGCGATGGGTAATCCTTTATCTCCTTTTATTGCGAACCTTTTCATGAGCAAATTTGAAACGAACCTGAAAAAAGAAACCAAATATTTCCCGAGAATTTGGCTTAGATGCGTAGATGATATTTTCGCGGTGTTTGATACCAACAAAGGAAACATACAAGATTTTCTAGCAGAACTGAACTCAAAATTTACCACGATCAAGTTTACTATTGAAGAAGAAGTGAACAATCGCCTTCCGTTTCTAGATACTCTAGTCATACGCAACAACAATAAATTAGAAATAGACATCTACAGAAAAGAAACTAATTCCAACAGATTCATCACGTTTGATTCGCACCATTGCGAAGAACAAAAAACGTCCGGCATTTTCGCACCATTGCGAACAACAAAAAACGTCCGCGATTAGTTTTCTGGTCAATAGACTCGTCAGATTTCCGCTAAACAAGAGCAGGTACGACAAAGAATTAAAGTATATCAAAGGTGTAGCGACGTACAATGGTTTCTCTTCTATGGATGTCGACCGTATTTTAAGGAAGGTCCAATACAAACAACACATCAGAAATTCCACGACTTTGACATCAACAAACACCGGTAATAAGAAATTTATAACTCTTCCTTTTCACCCAACAGTAAAAGGTTTAAGTAAAATTTTCCGACAACGAAATATGAACGTGTCTTTTGTGTGAAAAAACAACTTAAAGAATCTCTTAGGGAATCCCAAAGATAAACCGGAGATGATAAAAAGGTCTGGAATATACCAAATCGCATGATTGTGAGAAAGTTTATATTGGACAAACAAAAAGGAGTATCGAAACGAGGTTCAAAGAACATAGACACTATCGTTTCGACAAACCAGAACTATCAAGCATAGCAGAGCATATGGTAAAATCCGGACATGAGATTGATTTAAAAAATCTGACACTACTTAAAAACGTAAACTCGTACAAAGACTTAGACGCGTACGAAACGATATGTATGGAAAAGAACGGAAACTTATTGAACAGAGAACCACCCCCAATTGCACACTCGAGTTTGATTGATTTATTATCACAGGCCCTGTTAAAGATACGGTTCGCATTCGGTTCATCGTTTCCCGAAAAAGGCATTAGACCACCGAGTAGATTGTAAATAGTCATATGTTTTAGAAATTTTAGAGCCTGCGTAAAAAATAATTTGCATGTGTGATACAGTTTTTATTTTCAGTCGGTAACACGGTTGACAATGAGAGCCCACGTGCTCTCGAAACGCTGCGTTCCGCATAATTAATAAATTTGTGTGAGTGGAGTTTACTGCTATACCTGTGAATGCTATTCGTATTTTGGGATGCTAAAGGCGTAATTTTATTTCCTACAGAAAAGAGCTACAACTACAGGTGCTTATTATGCCAACTTAATCCCCAAATGACGTGATTTGACAAAAGAAAAACGTCGAGAGAAGTGCATGGCGCCGAATTAGTTGAGCATCAGCTATTTTCGCGAGATTTAGCACCCAGCGATTACCGACGCGATTACCATGATGTGATATATGAGGTAAATCAGTGAGCTTGAACAATCTTTTTCTCGGGAAGCACTAGAAATGCTAGAATATCGATGGGAAAAACATTTTAACCTTAATTTTTTCATTGTGACTGGGTCAAGGATGGAGCAAAGGGATCCACCCTCGTATATGTGATCTGCGTGTTCTCAGAACTTGATCATTTCTTGAATTTGAGATGCATATATATGCATATATATGTAAGATATAAGTTCTTATGTTAATATCTATACCCATGAGACACCCTGTATAATTGAAAACGCTTCAAAATCAACAAGGATGTCCAAGATGAACAAGTGTATTAATTTCTTTTCTACATTACTATAAGCTCTCTCATAAGAGGGTGGCGTTTAAATGTAACACCCTGTATATACCCCATTCCCGAGTCCTGAAAGACCTTTCGATAAGATACAACATTTGAATCTAAATTTTTGTTCTATCAATTTCCATTCGAGGATTAAATAAAAAAAACTGGAAATCCGTGAATTTTCGAAGGGGTGTTTCACCCCCTCAGAGTGAATTTCAGCACAAACACCCTGGAAACCTTTCTTTGTCAGCCATAACTAATGAAAAGGCAGCGTACGTTGTCAATGGAAATTGCATCGATTTTACAAAAAAAAGTAAAACAATTGAACATCATCCCCACCTTATAGGTTTGCTGGAAAGTCGCTGTGCCATAGGTCCTGTTTATGTAAGAATAAGTTTCTTCGCTAGAGGCTCTGTAAAAGAAAAACATCTTGCAAAATACTAATTTGAACAATATTAAACGTCATACCCTTTAAGTTCAAGATCGGCTTTCTTGATTAACCCCAGTGATAACGTCTTATGATCCTCGCCTGTATTGTTAGAGCTTGTCTTAACCACCAACTGGAAGTTCAATGGTTCGCTGTACTTCCCAGTATTCACTTCGTCAACGTCCAATTCTAACGATACAGTTTTCTAAAAGGCGAAAAGGAAGGTAAGAAATTTGGTAAGAATCCAGCAACCTAAGTAATTGTTATACATACGCTAGCACTCATCTTCAGTGGATTATCAATAGCGCAGGAGATTTCCGTTGAGGTCTCTTTGCAATTCGGTGGTATACGTTTTAGACGAACTGGTCGTGGTAAAGTAATCAACACCTCGGTTTGGAAGGCATTCTCGGCTGTGTTAGTAACGGTTGTGCTTAGAGTTATATAGTCCTTAGAACCGATTACGTATAGGTCTCTGTAACAATTTAATACAAACTCAATCAGACCCTATATTGTAATGACTATACGAGGGTTCCTATTTATGTATCCGGAATGATAAATAAAAATTTAATGCAATTTTCATAGCACTTTCTCCATTCCGATTGAGGCATCTCCAAAACATGCATTTTGAACGCATCAACTCCTTCTGATGTCGAAAATCGTTGACCATGTAATTTATTCTTCACGAACGGAAATAAAAAGAAATTGTTGGGTGTCGAATCAGGACTGTATGGCGGATGACTCATCAATTCGATGTTTTTACAGGGTAAATATTGAGTTGTTTGGGTGGATGTGTGAGAGCTCGTATTATCATGGTGAAGAATGATCCTGCATAGCTGGTTGATTTCTTCTTATTTCTTCAAAGACTTCTGGCAAACAAATGGTTGTGTGAATTGACCGTTCTGCGATTCTCTAGTGGCGCTGTAGCCACATACCCGTTTATCCAAAAAAAAAAAAACAGGTGACCGTTTGCTTCGAGGTGTTTCTAGTGCGAATAACTCCTGTTGGGTTTGGTTCATCTTAGAAGACCCATACAGTTGATTGCTGTTTACTTTCGGGCGCATGCACTAGCCGTTTTTAATTATGCGGAATCGAACGAGCGTAATTTTTTGTCACTTCTAAATGTTCGTGTAAAATTTTGTGTATGCTTGTCATACTAACTCACAAGGATGCCTCAATCTAACGGTATGTCACATGACGATCTTGCTTTACCACTTCGCACACAGAATCGATGTTTTCTGTCACAACAATCGATTTTGGACGAGCTTCTTTAAATTCATCCCTGAGTGAACAACGGCCACGATTGAATTTACTAAACCAGTGATATATAGTGGTTTTAAATGGTGCCTCATCGCCAATAACAGAAGAGAGTTGATCGATGCACTGTTGTTGAGACAATTCACGTTCAAAATCGTAGTAAATCGACGCAGGAAAATTCTCACAAGTTAATTCCATTTTTTGACTGAGTCACTTAAGTCACTAAACAACACAAATAGTATCCATATGATAAAACATTCTGAGTACGTATACAGTCGAATAATGTTAAACTTTACGATGAATACATCAGATGCCTCGTAGCCATACCATTGTTGCCAATTCCGGATACATAAATAGCAACCTTCGTATATCATAATACCAATGAATAATTTTTGTAATATCAATGAATAATTTTCATTATATAAATGAATATTTTTCATTATATCAATGAATATCTTTCATTATATTAATTAATAATTTTCATTACATTGATGAATAATTTTTATTATATCAATGAATAATTATGAAGGCTCTAAAAAGATTTAGAGCCTCTTCTTTTTACACCCTTCGTATAAATAACAGAAACGTAGCTCGATCGCTCGTATAAGAAATCTTTAAAGTATTAATTCACAATTCTACTCACTCTAAATCGTCGAATTTGGTGGATATTTGGAGGAAGGAAACGCAAACGTTATCGCTGCCACATTCCCTATTAAAATCGACGTTAATCTGCCTATCGGCATCCGCAGCACTCCTTAGGATGGCGCAATTGCTGCAGAATTGATCTAAGCCATCGACTGTATCCGTTACTGTAATCACTTGTTTGTTCTCAGGTCGCTTCACCAAATCCACGGACGCCCTGATCACGATAGGATCATAGATGTTTTGCGCGGTGCTCTGTAAGAATCGAATTATAGTAGAAATTTTGAGTCCAAAGAAATTCCAAAATTTTTCTGCGAGTAGGAGGCATTTGTCAGATGAAATTGTCTGTTCTTTACATCAGCAGTTCTCAACATTTTTCTATATATAACATAGCTGATAATTATCATATTACAACTGCATTAAGTGAATCTTCAATGGAAACAATATTAATGTTAAAACCTATGCCAATACTTTACCAGCGTACAATCAGCAAGCATGAAATATACACTGTTGCAGGCAAGTCCATTTTTTAAACGTATTTTAGCAACGTTTTATTCAACTTTGCAGTAGGATTTAGACCAATACGTATTAGGTAATGTATTGCTAAGACGAATATCAGCTGCAATTCAGGTAGAAGCAGGACACTACAAATAATAAACTACTTTTTCTTATCTCTTTGAGATCTGTTATTAACACATGGGCTGAAAAGTCCTGGGCCTAACATATAGATGACGCTAGTTTTATTGCAGTCACCTTTCTCTCAGTTAGTACTAACCTTCAAAAGACAGCCGTTAAAATTTCATGATATTCTATTCATTAGTTTGTGAGTTATTGTGCTAAGAGTCACGCTACTTTTGTTATTTTCAAAACAATGGATCAAAAACAATTTCGTGTTTTAATTTTACACTGCTTCTTGATGGGAAAAAATACCGTTCAAGCGAAGCAATGGCTTGAAAAGTGTTATGGGAACTCCGCTCCATCAAAAACAACAATAAAACGTTGGTTTGCTGACTTCAAACATGGTCGTAGAGACACCGATGATGCAGAACGCAGTGGACGTCCAAATGAGGCGATAACACCAGAAAACATCAAAAAAATCCACAAAATCGTTTCGAATGATCGAAAAGTGAGGTTGCGTGAGCTAGCTGACATCGTAAAGATATCAAAAGAACGTATTGGCTTTATATTGCATGAGCATTTGACTATGAGAAAGCTCTGTTCAAAATGGGTGCCGCGTTTGCTCACTGTTGACCAAAAACAAGAACGTGTTGATGATTCTGAGCAGTGTTTGGCCATGTTTAAACGTAACAAATCGGAATGTTTGCGTCGATATGTGACAATGGATGAAACATGGATCCATCACTTCACTCCGGAATTAAAACGATCGTCATCTGAGTGGACAGCAACTGGTGAACCTCGTCCAAAGCGCCCGAAAGCACAACAATCGGCTGGAAAGCTTACGGCCTCGGTATTTTGGGATGTGCGTGGTGTAATATTCATTGACTATCTTGAGAAAGGAAATACCATCAACAGTGAATATTATATAGCGTTATTGGAGCGTTCGAAGGCCGAAATTGCAAAGAAACGACCGCATATGGCAAAGAAAAAATGTTGTTTCATCAAGACAACGCACTGTCTCACAAGTCAATCAAAACAATGGCAAAACTACATGAATTGAACTTCGAATTGCTCCCACATCCACCGTATTCGCTAAACTTGGCTCCCAGCGACTACTGGCTGTTCGCAGACCTCAAAAAAATACTCGCCGGTAAGAAATTTCGCACGAATGAAGAGGTTATCGCTGAAACTGAGGCCTATTTTGAGGCAAAAGATAAATCGTTCTACAAAAGTGGTATTGAAATGTTAGAGCGGCGTTGGAATGATTGCGTTACTCTTAATGGAGATTACGTTGATGAATAAAGCTACTTTTGAATCAAAAAAACCGTGTTTTCTTTGTTAGGCCCGGGACTTTTCAGCCCATGTGTTATTGTTTCTAGAAAATTGGATGAATTAAATTAATGTGCAAAAGATTTGAACTCAGTGCGTTTTTAACAATTCCAAAAGGCATTTGTTTTGCTTTAATCTGAAAGAGATCTACTAATGTTTTACAGAACGAAAGTGTATCTTTGCCATCAACTAAAATCCACCATAACCTCTTTATTATTCATTTTAAGACAATAGTGTATTAACACTTCTACATCATAACTTAATATATCTTTCTAATTTTTTTTAATATACAGGGTGTTCGGCTAAAAAAAAATATAAATATCAAAATTTTGCAGATATGCGTTACGCAATTGTATTTTCGTATACTGCATACTGATCAGCGTTAAAAACACTACTACTTTGTTAACTTAACCTACTTCCTAGTGACAATAATAACAGGAATAGCAATTGTGTGCATTTATTTTGAATCACTCTGTATAGTGGCTAATCTAAAATTATTATCAGTATCGCTTGATTTTCTTTCCTTTTTAAGTAGAATGGAAAATTTTAACTACAAACTCCTGGTGATTCCTGTATACCTAGTGTTCCATAACCATTAGGATATAGGTGGCGCGCAAATAGATATATATGAACCCGGTACAACGTAGTTAGTCAATATATAGATATGAAGAATAAAACAGTTTTATTATAATCATACATACAACATCTAGTTTTACTTACTTTAATTCTAACAACGTAAGTTTCACAGTAGCTGGTATCGGCGGCGATCATCCTACTATTTAGGTTATTAGTGGCTTCCAAATAGGCCCTATCGGAAACTCCTTTGTCGATAGATAACGTCCTAACAACTTCCACCTCCCTAATATTCTGAATGTCGACGCCGCGGTATAAAACGCAGGAGGTAATGTTGAATGAACTGGCCAAGTTGGCGGCATTAATTTGGCTAACTGAGCTGGTTAGGTTATGTTCCAACGTAATCACTGGCTTTGCCCTAAGTAAAACTGCATGACCGGAATAGTAGGCACCAATAGCAAGATCTAAAATAACAAATTAATAGGCAATTGTAATTTTTAAGGTAACTGAAACAGGTATATTGGAAATTTTAAATAACTGTTATGAAAACACATATAAAAGAAAGCCTAGAAAATAACACCAAGATAAGAAAACGCTGTAAATACAGCTTTCTCATGGTATTAGTGAAATCAATTCACGAGAAAGACATGTGAGACGTAAAACGCTAACACACGGACATGTTTCTGCCCTCCCGGCGTCATCAGCGTGGTTTCGAGCAGTTTTACGCTAACACATGTAATTCTCTCGCTGTTTCTATCGCCATACTTAACTCTACGATACAAATGAATATTCTTGGCGCTAACTAGTGAAGAAGGAAACATTTGTCCGCAAAGTCAAACAGCGAAAAGAAGCGGGTACAGTTTCCCACCCTTCTCTCGTGCAATTCGTGGATAGCTCTCCCGAGAGGGCGTTTTTGCACCAAAGACAGTGCATAGGGAAACTGCACATGTGAATGATTTCTGAAGGCTTACCATGACGTATTTAAAAACACATCTAAAAGAATGCCTAGAAAATAACACCAGGATAAGAAAACCCTGTAAATACAGCTTTCTCATGGTATTAGTGAAATCAATTCAATGGCTTTCAATAGTCCACCCTACAGTCCAGGCACCTAGTAATTTTCGTTTGTTCCCCAATTTAAAAAAAGACTTACGTGGAAGAAAGTTTTCCGACGAGAATAAAGTAAAAGAGACAATTTTGGCCCATTTTGTGGTGAAAGATAAAAAATATTTTTATGATGGTTTAGAAAAATTAATTCATAGATCTAATAAATGTGTTGTGCTTAAGGGTGATTATATTGAAAAGGAAAAGTAGATTTATTGTTTAATTTTATTTAAAACCCTTTCATTCCACGAACTTCTGGACCTTCCCTCGTACCTCCTAGACAAGTAAACCCTTTTCTAGAGACAAATTAAGAAAAACTCGTAACGGTGATGAAAATTAGTAATTTAATTGACGTGCATGCAAAATCTTACCTGAATATCGATTTCCATCTACATCAGCAGGTTTCGAGAGACTTATACCGAAACCTCTAACGTTAGGGATGAAGTCTTTACCCTTGATAACCTGGGAGGGCTCCTTGATCAGTCCAGATTGACTACTACCTCTGAAGATGTATACAACTCCTGAGTTCTCATTGTCGTAAGGTGCAGCTACGGCAATATCTATAACGAGAAAATAAAAATAGATGTAAGTAGTATTTAATTAAATAGATACAGCCTTATTCTTAGTCAGACTTAGTGGCTACTAAGTTTCTACTAAGATGCTACGAAAGAAATTCGTATTCATAGATGCATTTAGTAGCTACTAAGACCCTATTAATTGAGTGTAGGCTTTCACGACCGCCGTCCATAGTAGAAATGTTATGTTGACGTTTCGCTGATCATGCTGTCAGCTTCTTCAGAAGGTTCCCACATGATGTGGGGTGTATAACGAGAAGCAAGAGACAACAACACCAGTCTTTAGAAACCTTCTGAAGAAGCTGACAGCATGATCAGCGAATGGTCAAGTAAAACTGTAAATACACGACAAAACCCGAAAAAGATTTCTACTAAAGACTCTATTAACTTTAGTTGGCCACTGAAATTTTACTAGCGCTGTAGGGTATGTTTTAAAATCATTTAAAACTAACCTAGAAAATAAAAAGCGCGCAAAATTAGATTGCGGAGATTGTGATCGCAATTTTTCGAAATATATCTTTTAAAAAGTTACTTTATAGCGAGCAACATGGAAATATTAAGTTATAGGCCATTTTTAGACGAAAAGACCGCGCTCTGGAAACGGATGACGTAGAGAAAGGCACCTTAATTAGAGATTTTTTAGAATCCGGATAATTGAAAACAAAAAGAAGATTACTGTATTAAGTAAAGATAAAATTAAAGCATGGGAGCACATTTGTAAGAACATGATACGAGATACAACGTATACAAAATGTTGTCTGTCCTACATGCAACCTACTAACTTTCTAACTATGAATAAGGCTGATGGTTTCCAGCTGATAACTTCAATCTTAAAAATGGAATTTCGCAAGAAAATACACCTCTAATCCTTACCAGCAAATCCATCTTTATCGATATCACCCAACGACATTAAAGCTTCACCAAATCGACCGCCATCTGTCTTTCCGCTGATGGTATTGCCTGCATCCTCCTCCAAGTTAAGCTGCACGAATAAGTGAAATAAAATACAAATACGAAATCTAAATTATCTTCTTCCTTACTCTCGCTCCAGTGTAATAGTAGATGGCTCCTCGATCGAACTTTGATTCGGGGGAGTCTCCTTTGCGGAAAGGAGCTCCAACAATCAGATCGTCGAATCCATCGCCGTTAATATCGGACGCCGTCACGGAGGAACCGAAATACTCTCCCACAAATTTACCTTCCTTTATTTCTTTCTTTTCGATGTTCGTGCCGCTGAAGGTGAATATGAAGACGGAACCTTTTAGAGAAGCTCTAGGGGCGCCTGTAACGTAGTATAGCACTTTGTCGCTGTAGAAACGACCGGAAGTTACGGAATATCCTGTAAAATAAATGAGGAATTATTAAAATCGATATCTATTGCGAAAATAACAATGAGCAACTAATGATAAAATTGTAATTTTCTTGTAATTAACCAACGTATTTGAATTTCTGAAAAAATATAAGTCACGGTGGGATTTGAACCCACAACTTCTGCGTTACCGACGCACTTGTAAGTACAAATCGCTTTTAATACCTAGATGTTACGATGTTTGTAATTATATCATTGTTCAATTTGCTTCGTATTAATTAAATTAAGTTAATTAAATAAATTTTATTGAACACAGCTCCAAAAATTGTTTGGACGCACAGACGCGCTGCTGTTTCTACAGCGGCGTGAGCATTCTCGGGACCCATCTTGCACTGACTTTTGTCATACCCAGGTGGTCGTCTAGGATACGCAAAATGGCGGTATCTGATACTCCAACTAATGCAGATAATTGTTTTTAAACTAAAACTGGCATCTTGCAGTAGAAATTTTTGCACTTTTTCGACGATGTCTGATGTGGTGTCCTCAACTGGCTGTCCTGAGCGGGGGTCGTCTTCAATCGACTCCGGAACATGTTTAAAAAGACCATGCCACTTGTAAATCATTGATTTACTAGCGCATTGTTCCGCATAAACGGTTTCCATTTCATTCAATATGGTTTGAGCGTTCCTTCCTTGCTTTGTAAGGAACGCTATCACAGCACGGTGTTCAATTTCCTCCATAGTTTCAGTTTTCTTCCGGATTGACTTGTTTAACAGGCAACTATTCGTAAACGACTGACGCTATAGGGCTACAACTTAACTTATATACTAATTATACAAATCAGAATGACACCTAGCGAGCGCACCTATCTCCACTCCATCCCCTCCATTCCACGAACTTCTGGACCTCCCCTCATACAACCTATTATTTGAAAACCCATAACTAAGGTATTATTGTCTTTTTATACCATCTTTAAGGATATACATATTTTGGTATTGACGGTATTTGTTAGATTCTATATATTGTAAGAATATATCACAAAATATTTTTTTTTGTTAAGGTGTAGAAAAAGTAGCATATAATAGAGATAATGTTGTGGTTTTATAATACAACATTTATATACCTACTCGATGAATTCAAAAAGTGTTATAAATGCATCTAACACAGTCCTATAACATATAATATAATAATATCTCTCTCTGGTAAACTTATGTCTCCACTACTGACAGTATTAAAAGAACCTGGCAGCAAGTTTAGGCCCTAAGTACATACAACAAACCCTATCTCGACCTACAAACGATGTTATTCAAGCTTCATCTTTTCAAACGTGAATATCCCGTCTGGTATGAATTCAATTTTCCATGTTTCTATTTTATGTAATGACAATGTTTTAATATACATAAGGTGCCTTCTAATGCTGGCATCAAACTATCGTGGGTAATAACATCAACAGCGTCTATACACTGGGACAAAATCATGAATGCAAAAACAACCTCATCAACATCAGAGAAAATCCTATTTCTTTTAATAATAATAATAATTCTTTATTTTTGTAATCAAAATATTACAAATAACGTCAATACAATAGAACAAGTTTAAATAAATAAATAAAACCACGTGCATATATGTGTATATTAGACTGGTTGACATGATGTATATAATAAAAATTATAACAATACAAGCAAAGCTATTCGTAAATTCCTTGAATGTGTAGCATTCCAATTCTAACAGCTGACGCTGACTTTAGCAAATTGTATAATTTGAAACCCCATAATTAATCCACTGTGTTCTGTGCGCTTTACAACCTATGGTTAGGTATTTGTAACTGGTTACGGTTTCGTGTGATATAGTTACATATGAGGGTACCCGTTGATACTATATTGATTCATGTTCCTATGGGCGTGAGTTAGGATGTGAGTAAATACACACTTATTAAAGTAAGTATTCTTTCCTTTTTGAAATTGCCTCCACAAGATTCCAAGTATCGTAGGTTGTACAAAAATTGAACTGCCTTCTTTTGCAGAAGATGATCAGCTCTAGCATAAGAGGGTGACACCTAAATGCAACACCCTATATATACCACATTCACGTACTCTGAAAGACCTTTCGATAAGGTACAAGATCTGCATTTAAATTTTTGTTCTATCTATTTCCGTTCAAAAATTAAATGAAGAAAACTTAAAATCTGTGAATTTTCGAAGGGCTATTCCACTCCCACAGAATGAATTCCAGTACAAACAAAAAATGTTCATTTTCAAGCGTCAACCGACTCTACTTACTTACCAAGTTTCATTAAGATCTGAATTTGACACCTCGGAACCTTTCCTTGTAAGACAAGTTGGTTATTAACAAGATTAACAAGATCTAATTCAAATGGATATTTCTTTACAGGTTAACCTTCGAATTGAAAGTGATATAAGTGTATATATGTATATATATTAACACATATATACATGAAGTATAAACTACAATATTAGCATGATATCATTAATTTTCTCTTTCAGAAATAAATAATAGCCTGACATCCAAGAACACCAATAAGAAAATCATTCCGTTTTCTGATCTGAATACAATTCATGTGTTTTGGAATGTAATTGTTAGTACTCCACACATCATTGTGACGAGAAAAACCCATTGTTAAAAACTTCTCCGAAAGGCTATTAAAAATAATACATAAAAATGATTGCTGTACAAAGCAAAGTGTGTATATAAATAGCAAGCAATTCAGGCATCATAATTCAATCTGATTTTGAACTAGTAAAGTAAGATTATTGCGTTTCAGTTACGATGATGAAGTACCTAACATCGGTCCTAATTGTGATAGTTTTGGCACATGCTGCTGTAAGTATCTATTAGTATACGTTTAGATTTTAGGTTTGTGTATTCATACTCGCTTCAATTCAAGGCTATAATACGAGGGGTGTTTTTGAAATAAGGACTGTTTTGTAATAAAAACGAAACAATCTATATTTTTATCTATTTTCCTTCATAGTTTCTTTAAAGATTGAATTGGTAGAATTCTGCGTCCTGTAACTTAATGTCGCAAGAAACTATTTAATTTATATGTAGGAAAATAAAAAAAATTACTAACCTCACAGTAGCTTAAACGGATTATAAACTGGGGTGCCTAGCAGGACGAAACCAGTAACCATAATTTAAATAAGTCTTGAGATACTGTGAGATTACTTCCTAGGAACTGGTGCTGGAGCTAGAAGAAGCTATAGGCATGTTAACACATGCTTGGAATGTAAGGCGATTTTTGAAGAAATCGGATCTACGTGGGTCTGTAACTGTCAGAAAAATGCTCAAATATGACCACCAAAATTAGACAGATGATGATGGGAGACAGGTATTATGGACCGACAAGTCTAAATCTCAATTACTTGGATCGAATAAGCGTCAGTATGTTCGATGATGTGTTGAAGAAGTTCTTGTAGAACCATGTTTACAATCTATTATCAAACATGAGGGTGGTAAGATTTGTTGTTGATGCCATTATTAAAATTGAACGGAAGATTTCAGAGGAGAAATATCGAACAATATTAGAGCAACATGACTCGATTGGTCAGAAACTAACTAAGTCAGCTACAAAAGGACGGAGTGGTTCGTATTGTTATCTGACCGCCACAAAGTCCGAACTTAAATATTATCGAACATGTTTGGAATTGTCTTGATCGTAAAAGGATTGAAAGGATGCCAAAGAATTTAAATGAATTGTGGAACATATTCCAACAATAGTGGTATCGAATTCCGGACGATTACTTCAGAACACTGCACGATAGTCTCCAGATTTGTGTAAGAGGCACTATCAAAAATAAAGGCTACCATACAAAATATTAAAAAACTAAAAGTACTGGAGATATTCAGTATACTATATACTGAGATTGGATTTCTACTTGATTCGATTTTTTTACATGAGTTTTTGGGCAAATTTTATTTGATTTTTTTTATTGCAAAACGGATCTTAGTTAAAAATAACCCTCGTAGTTCTAATGTGAACTGACCTAGGAAAAGTATCCTAACCGATAGCAAAAGAAATATGTACTTAATTAAAGAGACGAGCAAATTTTTAATTGCAGATAGTATACTAGAATGAATCAAATATGAACCGTACTTTGATTTTAAGACATTTATTGGTACAGTACTCTTTTATACACACATTTTTCATCGAAAGTTTTTTTAAATCCGTCATCAAAGAACGAATATGGTCGCGTCTGTCACCAATTGTACGTGAACATTTCCACACCTTCGTCGTCGTCAAAGTGGTGATTTTCCAATTCTTCTTTGAGCGGCCCAAACATGTGGTGATAGCCACACGGTGACAGATTGAGACTGTAGGGCAGATGTTCCTTTGTTATCCAATAAATTTTGTGCAACATTTTATCTAAGTATAATTTGTGTTAAGTTTACTTTACAAAATTTATTTTAACTAATTTACTCGTTGTGCCTATTTTTTATGACCGCATTCATATAACTCACAGTCACAGCAATCAAGGCGAATTACAGCAAATGTGGTTAATACTATTACCACTTACTTTGTACCAATTCTTTTTGTCCATCACTGTATATATCTTCCGGGAGCCTGACTAACATCGTTTAATCGCGGTGACATTGGTGTAATCAACAATTTTTTCAAGTTGATCTTCGATTTGTATGAAAACGATCTTCTCAATTAAAGAAGTAATCTTATATTTTTCAAGAAACATATTTTGTGACCTAGATTATTATAATTTCATTGGGATTCGTTTCAAAAATGTTATACTTCTGCCCTAGACAAGTGATGGTGATAACATCAATAAGGACGAAAACGTAGAGAGTTCCACCAATGCAGAGAATAACGACAACAATTCCGAAGAGTCAACTCATCTGGACGATGAGAACGATTCCCCAGTTAGAGCTGAAGTTGAACACGTTCTCGAAAGCCAGAAATCTCCTGTAGCTGCTGACGTCGTAGAAACTCGGATCCTGGCTAACGTGGACGAATTAGGATTTTAAACTAGAGTTTAGATCTATTTAGCGAAATGATTTGTAAATAATGTAAGATGATAATTTCAATAGATGAATTATTTTATTGTTGAGAACCTTTTTTTAATAATACCATATGACCGATTAAATTTACCCTCTAGCAAGCCATGATTTTTTTTTTCTTTAAACTTAGTCTGGTATAATACCTTTAAAAACGTGTAAATTGACTTATTCTATGGCGTTAGTGACTGCGTTTGGGTGTAGGTTCAGTTTATGTTACACTGTTGAGATGCGGTTTTCAGATTAGGTTTTGTTGTTTTGGCAAATAACTACAACCAAACAATCCAATTGGAAAAATAAAAAGAACTAATAATAATAAAGTATTATATAAAGTAACCACTCTTCATTTCACATGCATCATGCAGCACCCCTCAACTACTTCTCTACATTTGCAGATCATATCTATATAATATGAAGTTTGTATCTCAAAGTATTGTTATGCTCTAGCTAATTCTTGAATTGTGTATCGTGATTGTTCAAGAAATAGATCCTGTAGAATAAACAGCCGTAATAAAATACCTCCAGAAAAAGGGCATGACGCCAACTCAAAATTCGGCCTGCTATAAGATTTGATGCGGCCCGCGAGACATTTTGAAAAACCCAATTAAAAAATATTACACTACTTACTCATACTCAGTCCAAATGGGGAAGATCGAGTGATATGGGGTTTAAACGCGGCCTACGAACGTATTTTCACACTAAAGTTTGGACGCAACATGTCAAAGGTTGCCCATACTTGATTTAGTGCACTAAAACTTTTAGATCACAACTTCATATATCTTTTAAATTTTTTTTAAATATACAGGGTGCTCCATTTAAAAAAATATAAATCTCAAAAATTTCTCGGACATGCGCCACGCAATCGTTTTTTCATATACTCCGTATTAATCAGGGTTAAAAACACTATTACTTTGCCAATTTAACCTATTTTCTAGAAACAATAATAACAGATAGTAATGGTGCGTACTTAATTTGAATCAGCCTGTATAATAGAAAAATAACTAAAAATGCCTTCTTCGTATATTTAAAATAAAAATCAAGATAATACAAAAATACAAAATTCCATTTTCTAAACAAATACTGACAAATTTAACCTAAAAATAGCTTCTAGATCCATGACCATCTCCGTGTTCATTATCGTCAACAATAATACTTCTCTGCTCCAAATCTTTTGGTTTTTCTTCGTCGTTTGCGCCTAGAAGCGCTTGACGCAACATTCTAACTAAATCGATTGTTTCGTCGGTAATTCCAGTTTTCTTTTCTCCGTTTTCTGCAGGGATTTCCTCCATCACGCCCCTAAGAAATCTCCCTGCTGTTTCAGCTTCTTTTGGAGGGGTTTGTTGCGGTAGAGCTTCATCATCACTTCTTACTACACGTGATTCGATCATTTTATAATAATGATCGTTGTTATTGGTCAAATCTTCGATAAAGGAAATGTCAACGGTATCCCTTCTTTCAACACTGACAGCCTTGAAGTCGCCTCCCTGCACAGACATACCCCGGACTATTCTGTGAAGCGAACTTGGTTGTTCAGATTCCTTCGGCGAAAGGATATCGTCGCTATTCCCTGTGCTTTCCAATGTGCCTTTTTTATCGTCTTGTCTAGCTTTTCTGATAGCTTGGACTTGCACTTGCGGTGCCGGAACTGGAGGAGCTTCTTTATTGGGAGCTTCAGCGTCATCTCTTCGGTTCCTGAGGGCGATCTTTTCTTGTACCTTCTGATTTACGAGTTCGGTTTGCCTGGCCTCCCTATGACTTTTAGCTGGCGATTGGGGTTTGGATTGAGGTTCTTGCGATTCGATCTTAGTTTCTTCTCGGATATTCCTCAAGGCGCTAGGTTGCTCTTGCTTTGGAGTTTCGTCTTTTGGAGCTTCAGGATTTGCTTGATTTTCGGGAGATGTCTGTCTGGATTGTCTTAAAGCTTGGGATTGATTTGCGGGTGACGCTTGTTCCTCCGGCTTAGCTTCTTGCCTGGTTTTTCTTAACGATTTAGATTGTTCTTGATGTTGAGACTGATCAAGTACCCCTTCATTACTTTGTCTGTGCTTTCTTAAAGATTTAGGTTGATCCTGCGCTTGGGGCGCTTCTTTAGATTGGGTTTCTTCCGCACCTGGAGGAGTTTGCCTACTTTTTCTCTCTTGGGGTTGGGCCTCTTCACGGGCGGCTTGCCCAGGCGTTCTCAAAGTTTTCGGTTGCTCCTGAGATTCCGAATCTTGTTTCGGTGGTTCCGCTTGTCTATATTTCCGTAAAGTTTTAGGCTGTTCCTGCGCTTGAGCTTCTTCTTTTACCGGTTCTTGATTCTCCTGACCCGCTGCGGTTTGCCTTGCCTTTTTTAAAGCTTGAACTTGCGGGGGAGCTTCTTGATTTTGTGGTTGATTGCCTTGTTGTTGTGGTTGCGCGTTGGGATCGCTTTGTTTCTGCTCCGCAGGTGCATCTCTGGATTTTTTCAAGCCCATAGGTGCTTCCTGCTCTTGAGCCTCAGTATTCGCTTTATCACTTCCAGCAGGGACGTCCCTTAAGTTTTTGTTAAAGGCTCTGGCTTCCTCTTTAGCTGGGAGTTCATCGTTCTGAGCGAAATCCAAGTTAAGGTCTCGAATCCTGCGAAAACTTTTGCCTTCCGGAACACTACCGCTGCCTTCTTCCGATGGAACAGCTTTCAATTTCCTAAATACTTTTGGAGCCTCGGGGTTACCTTTAGCGTCGGTCTCTGTCGATTTAGGCTCTTCTTTACCAATCTCCTCGGTGTCTCTGGATTGTCTTACATTTTCGGCCGGCTTTACCTCAGAATTCGGATTGGTATCGTTTTGTGGAGCGTCTCTAACTTGTCTTAAAGTTTGAGCAGGTTCTTCCTTCTCTGGAATGGGTTGGTCAGCCTTCTCCTCGACGGGTTTATCGGCTTGTTTTCTTATACGATGGATGCGAGCCAATTTGTGGTCGTGGTATTCATCATCGATTCGAAGAGAACCGACGGTGGATACCTAAAGTTGATTTACATTAAATAAATTTGGGAATGGCAAAGTAAAACCCTTACTTACCACCAGGCAAATTATCACAAACACTACTGTACCGATTAACTTCATAGCAACTAGATATTGTCAGCGACTGAAGAGTATAGCAATAGGTGCATCTTTTATACCATTTCTTTATCGTTTAACTTTGAAACCGTTCGATATCGAAGCTTATTCATCAAATTTATCGCGAAAAACGAATAGTCTTCAGGTTTTTATCGCCATATACCTCGCCTCAAATTGCCGCTTCTATTATTGTAGTTATCTATATTAAAGAATGTCTATATCATACTATAGAACAATGGACAATATACGAAGGCACTTGTTTTCTTCATTCAAAGAAAAAAAAAGACCTTATCGCAAATATGCCTCGCTTCACTATCAGCTTTAGTACGGACATTGGCCATGATAGATTTCTGCATTTAACGTGATAAGAAGCGATACATTATTGCTCCATGAATATAGCAATATTGATGAGTATTTCCCAGGTAAGATAAACGCAAAATGTTGTTTGATAAGGGAATTATCTTTGATTAATTGCGTTGTGTATGAATTAAAATTCTACACAGAATTATCAACTTCGTTTTAATTTGAAAAAACCACTACTTTCTAAAATTACTATCGTTAGCCTGAAAGAATTGAGATATTATACAGGCTGCTTCAGATAACATCTCCAAAATGACGAACTTATTTAGGAGATAATTTCTTTATTATAATAACCAATGCACTGTTCGTAATTAGATTTTCATGGAGACATCTTTTCATGTAGAACTTGGCTACCTTTTGTTTACCTTTGTATTTTTGAATTCAAAAACCTAAATTTCAAACAAAAATCACTGAATAAATATACATTACCGCTCAAAAGTGTTTAGACACTCCTGTTTTCATGGATTATTCATATAGTATTATGTTTACCAAAAAAACATTGTAATAAAATGAAATACGTATTTAAAATGTAGTTCAGTAACCATTATATCGCATAAGGTTTACTATCATTTACCTGCACTTGGTCGGATTACCATAAACTGTTTATTGCGGTGCAATTACAATAACAATCCCTCTGAATTTACTGGGTAAATTTAGTCATCCGTTAGATTGTAGGTAATAATGTTTAAATTACCTTCCTAGAAGATTATAGTGAAATCTGTAACCTATGGTCAGTTGCAGTGTGGTATTTACTCTGTTCACGTCGTGACCGAAATATCATGTGACAATTTTTTAAAATGCCTCCGCGAAGAGAAATTAGTACGGAAACACGATAAAAGTGGCATAAGTAATCGACAAATTACCAAAAAAATGAAAATACACCACGCTACGGTTGACTATAACGTAAAAGAATATCGGGAAACTGGCAGTTTACTTAATAAAAGACGGAGTGGAAGGCCAAAAGCGATAACATCTGCAGATGATCACAGAATAGTGGTTACCAGCAAGTTAAATAGACGCAAAACAGCCCCGGAAATCACCGCAGAATTAAATGTTGGTCGCCAAAAGCTAGTCAATGTTTCTACAGTCAAACGTCGCCTACAGAAAGCCAGGCTCCATGGACGTATTGCGATGAAAAAGCCATTACTACGCAAACAAAACAAGCGCAAGCGACTTAAATGGGCTCGTGAACAGCAACACTGGACTATAGAAGAGTGGAACAACGTCCTATGGACGGATGAGTCCAAATTTGAGGTGTTCGGAACCCGAAGACGCTTATTCGTAAGAAGATCTGTGGGTGAACGTGCCAGAGAAGAGTGTATTGCTGCTACCGTGAAGCATCGTGGAGGTTCTATCATCATTTGGGACTGTTTTGCTGACACTAGTGTAGGGGACATTGTGAAAATTGACGGTATATTAAAAGAAAGAAGGCTACCGCGAAATTTTGGAGAACCACGCAATACCTTCCGGAATTCGACTTTTGGGTCAAAATTTTATCTTCCAGCATACGTTTTGAAGCCACGACTTTTGTGTTACCGGCGCAACGTGTTAACCAACTGCTGCGCGACACTCAATATTTGTTCAAGTCGCTTTTCAATGATTTAAAACGTAATAAAGAAAAATACAAGGAAATCGTAAGAAAGAAAGATATCTAAAGCTCCTGTTACTAATTTGCAAGGCCTGCAGCAAAGAATTATCAAAGAATGTGCATTAATAACGCCTGCAAATGCTGCAAAATGCCTTTAACAGCATCAGAAGGTGTATACGAAGGCGACCTAAAATGTTTCCAGAATCGGCAAGTGATGCCGCACAAAGATTGAAGTGGATTCATTGGTCGGCAAAGGCAACCTTTTTTATGACAACTGTCAAAATTCCAGATGTCTACTGTCAATAGTTGTTGTTTAGAGGTTCATGGCGGATGTATTCCATCATTTTCGACCATCAGCTTCTGGGTGAGCAAGTTCAAACGTGGCCGCACAAAAACAAGTGATGAACAACTCAGTGGACGCCCAGAAACCGCTACCAACGAAGAAATGGGCGTTAAGATTTATGATGTCGTGTTAGCCGATCGGCGATTGAAGCTGAAAGAGATAGCAGAGACAACAGGCATCTCATAAGAACACGTTGGCCATATCCTACACGAAATTTTAGGTATGAAAAAACTTTGGGCGCAAAGGGTACCGCATTTGCTTACATCGGAGCTAAAACGAAATCGGGTGACTGTTTCGGAGGAGTATCTGGCCAGTATCCAACTCAATCCAAGGGATTTCTTCATGCGTTTCGTAACCCTGGATGAGACTTGGATCCACCACCATATATCGGAGACCAAGGAATAGTCGGAGCAGTGGACTTTTCCGGGCGAATCGGCTCCGAAGAAAGGCTGTGACGACCATTTTTTCGGATTCCTAATATGTGACTATCTGCAGAAGGGAAGGAGCAATACTGCAGCGATTTATTGACCCGATTCGGTGAGGAATTGAAGGAGAAACGGAAAAAAGTGCTTTTCCATCACGACAATGCACCAAATTGAATGAGTTGCGCTCCGAATTAGTCTCTCAACCTCCATATTCACCTGACCTAGCCCCCAGCGACTTCTTCCTATTCCCAAACTTGAAAAAATCACTGGGAGGAAAGAGATTTGCTTCAAATGAGGAGGTCATCGCCGCTACAGATAGCTATTTTCCAGACCTCGAAACATCCCACTTTTCCGACGGCTTAAAGAGAGTGGAGCGCCGTTTGAAAAAGTATATTGATTTTCGAGGAGACTACTTCGAAAAATAAAAATAAAAATCCATACCAATACCGTGTTTTTCTTGTAGATTCCGGAAAAATTTCAAGTCACCCTCGTATAATACATTTAACTTACTTTTCTCAAATAATTGTTTTACCTAACATTTTCAGCTTCTTATCAAATATCACTGCATCAATTTCACTGTTAGTCAGTATATATGTATGGTATATTACTTAATACTTATGTTTCAAAGTTAATTGTAAAGCACAAATGAAATGATAATCTAAAGCAAACGAAATCACTATAGATGTATTAAGACAAAATCCGTTTCTTCATACTGTCTACCAACTTGGCCAATGTTCAAATAGGAACCTCATTTCAGTATCCTTTTATAGCAGATTTCAATTCATTGACGTTATTCTGTTACCTATTATTGGCATATACCTATCTTGCCAATATTCCTCAGAGATTTTCAATGGGGTTCAAGCAAGAAAAATTGAGGTATATAGAAAAAAATAGAATAGCTGTATTCCAAATATTTATTGATTAATTTCTATAGAACAAAGATTCCTAGATTTAATAGCCACATAAATTGTCCAACAAGTTTTACTCAAGGTCAACCTATTAAAGCGAAAATGTTGCCATCCTTGGAAACGGACTTTTTTCGTCTGGTTTGTCCTCAAGATCGGATAAAGGAGTCGTATCAAGGTATCGAAGCATTGAACGATTCAGAACAGTGGAAAACTTGGCAGTCACTTCTGGAATATCCGAAGCGACAGGACTATTCCCTTTCGCAAAGACCTGTCCATTGGAAAATTATCCATTTATAACGAAATATATCAGTAAAAAAAGAAAATGACAGTGACCTATTTCCCTATGATTATGATATTCAAGTGACAATTGCCGTGCCCGTACGTAGGCACTTTCAAAATGGTGGCCGTGCTCAAAGTATGTACGGTGCAAAAGATATTCATGTGTTTGTAAAGCCGTGTATACTGGGTGTATGCATAAGTTTTTTTCCCGGTTTCTTTGCTAAAAAGAAACATGTAATTTTTTTATTCCAAATATTAATCATCGGCTTCTACTCATTTCATCCAACTTTTAGGTAATCTATGGATACATGCTAGAAAAACTACTTGCCCGTTACGGCAAATCATTTCTCGAGCCATCGTCTCGACGCAGACGGCTGCGATGGAGACTATTCTTAGATTTCCCCCACTCCAGCTGGTGCTGAGGTCAAAAGCAACCCTACAGAGTCAAATGTAGTGGGTGCAAGGGATTCTCCTGCAAGTTCGGAGATCACACCAGCATCTTCAATAACGTCCAGACATGCGCGGAGAAGTCTATGGACTACGCACATGACTTGGAAGCGGTGGAAATCAGGTTTGACTCCGAAGTGGTGTTGGGGTGCCATATAAGGCTGCAACAACTGGCGGAACACTGCAGTGTTACGGTGAGGTAGGTGCCAAGTCACTCGGGGATCAAAGGAAACAAAGTAGCTCACTTACTAGCAAGAGATTCCAGTGGATGACCTTCTGCAGAGGGTCGAAGAATGTATTACTTAGATGAGACTTGAGTTAATGCAGGCCACACCAAATAAAATGTATCTAAAGATACAACAATTCTTTCGGCAAGTTAAGCTCTTATTGGAAGGGTAACAGCGGGATTAGAAAATCCATCTGGAAAAGGAAATAGGCTGAATAATACTGCATATCGGGAGCGATAATGGTTTTATAGAGAATGGATTGCTACATTTTGAATCGAAAAGAACTTCAGATTATCATGAAAGAATTAATGGTGAAGTATTTACAGAATGGATGAAAAACGTTCTACTACTTTTAGAACCAAATTGCGTTATTGTAATGGATAATGCGGCTTATCACTCTGTCAAGGTATAAAAAATACCAAACGGCTGCATTGAAAAGAAATGCTTCCCACAAGGAAAAGAGTCAACAAAAGGAGCGAATAAGTCGTCGAGAATGCAGTATCCTTCAATTAAAATAATTCTGTGGAACAGAGATGTTTATATGGAGACAAACATAAAAATATATAATTCCATAACAATCTCAATAATAACGTATGCGTGTGAAAACTGGACATTGCGGAAGAGAGATGAAGTAAAGATAAATGCAATGGAAATGGTACATCTAAGGAGAATAGTGGCGAAAACAAAATGTGATATAAGAATGAAGATGAAAATGCAAAAATTTCTTAAGCAACAGAAAACTGCTCTAACAAAAGTTGCCTCAAAGCATTGATAGAAATGTTAAACAAATTAAATCTAGATGCATATACATTAACACTGTTACATATTGACATAAGTGGTGACTGAGAATGGTGGCGCGTATTAGCCACGGGAAGATAAAAACTTAAACTATTCCTACTGTTAAGTCTCGGTATATAAAAATTCAAAAAAGACAGCAAATCCGGAACTTGTAAATCACCGTTTACAATTCTATGTGGAATAATTATTTGTGATACAACACGACGATCCGCCAAAGAAATAAATGCAAATTCTTTTAGAAGATTAGTGTATAGATAGCCATGTTGCAAAAAAAGTGGTGTTTACGGAAATATAAGGTTACCAAAAATTTCCGCTGTACCATCTCAAATAAATTGATATATTCATGATATCCCGGATTCCATACAATAGAACCATATTCTAATCTCGCTCGAACAAATGCATTATATGCAGCAACAAGGGCATCACTACTCAAATGTTTAGTATTGCGAAACAGAAAGCTTAACGTTTTAAGAGACTGTTGACATATACTTACAATAAGCTTGTTAAATGTTAGCTTAGTATCAAAAAATATACCAAGATCTCTGTACTCTTCACAACGCGTTTAAAGTTCACCGCCAACATTGTACGCATACCCCACTGTATCAGTTCTACGGGCAAACGTCATCGCTTTACACTTAGCAATATTTAGTGGTAAATGGTTCTCTAGACACCAAAGGTGAATAGATAGCAGGTCACCCTGCAAAATGTCACAATCTGCAGTGGAGTATATTCTGCGAAAAATTTTAAGGTCATCGGCGTATAGTAAGCATTTAGATCTAAGCCGGTCAGGAAGGTCATTAATGAAAATAATAAATAGGAGCGGTCCAAGAACAGAGCCCTGTGGCACACCTGAAGGAGACTGATATAAGCCGGACCGAAAACCACGGTATTCAACGTAATTGGTACGCCCACTCAAATAGAATTGCAACAACAATATCAGATCGTCAGAGATACCCCACATATTCAGCTTACGTAATAGGGTTTGATGTTCAACCCTATCGAAAGCCTTAGCAAAATCTGTATAAATGACATCTGTCTGAAGACGTAGTTATAAAGCCTCAGACACATCATTAGAAAATGCGCACAGGTTGGACACTGTTGATCTGCCTTTAATAAAACCATGTTACACCGGGGACAGCTTAGCAGCAACGTGCGAATATATATATTTATATAAGATAATTTCAAATACTTTAGCAAAGTTACATAATATAGATATCAGGCGATAATTCCGAATGTTATTCCTCGACCCGGACTTAAAAACAGGTGTAACACGAGATACTTTCCAACAACTTGGAAAAACTCCCTGTCTCAATATTAGATTGTAAATGTGAAAGAGCGGTCCACAAAGAACGAATCTACAGTCCCTAACAACAAAATCTAGAACGTTATCAGGACCAGCTGTCATTTTCCCTTCAATTAACACATGGCTTGCAAGACATCTTCCTCGTTACATTCTTTAAGAAAAAATGAATCGGAACCGAAGGTATCGTTATTGGAATGGATAGTAGTGACATTTGCTTCAGACATGGTATCCGAGAAATACGAAGCAAAGGCGTCAGTAATCTGTTCAGGGGACGAAAAGGTACTGTTGTTATCTGTCATAATACCTGGTATACGTGTAGAATTCAGTTTAGTATTAATGTAAGGCCAGAGTCTGTTGGGGTCCACCTGAATGGATAGGTCAATATCCCTAATATAATTATCCGAATCCCGTTTAACAGATATTTGAACATATCTTCTGTATTCTTTAAATTTATTATTATATAATTGTAACCCCGTGCTTCTATATTTTTTGAGATAATGGCGCTTAATTTTAATATTTCTACGTGTTTCACTAGAGAACCAAGATGGAAATACCTTCCTAGGTACTGTCTTTAGAACAGTCTTATCAAAATAATCCGATAATGTAGAATAAAGTTCATTACAGACACCCTCAACCGAATCACAACTGATCACTGAATCCCATTGTGTGTTAAGCAAGAGTTCATAAAGGTGTACCAGATTGGCACATCTGAAATTGAATCTCGCGACGTTAGTCACTTTAAAACGTTTTTCTGTTACCGAGGCACAAGCAACATCAAATGTAAGAGCGGGTTAATAAACATCCTCAGCCACCAGCAAAACATCGGCCCGTTCAAGATCATACCTCAAAATCCTAGAGCAAAAGATCAGATCTAAGCATCTATTATTACAATTTTTTACGTTATTCATCTGTTGAGCAGCAAATGAAGTAACAAAATTATTTACAATTATTGATGAGGTAAAATCAGCACAATCTAAAGTCGGAAGGTTAAAATCCTCCGCAAGGATAATATAACTGCTAGATAAAAGATATTAGAAAAATAACAAAGCAAGAATCAATAATAAAACAATAAGAACCAAGCAATTAAATTGGTACATTCATATACCAAGAAGTAAGATACAATTATAAGAAAAATAATGGAAATACGACACCTAAAACAGAAAAGAAGAGGAAGATCTATGAGAAAATGGATCGACCAGATAAGAGAAATGCGTAGAAGAAATGAAAGCAATGGCAAATGATATAAGAGAGTGGAAAGTGGGTACAAAAAGAACCGGAATCCTTACACCTAAAAAGGTATAAGGTATAAGGATATGAGAAGAAGAAGAAGAAGAAGAAGAAAGCTACCTACTGCTTTATTCCAACCCTATATGAAAAACTTAAGAGATAGCCCTCGTACTAATTTAAAAACTTTACGTTCAATAATTCACTATTACAATTTAGAAAGAGTTTTTTTGCGTACAAATCTTAACAAGGCAACTACACCAGTTCGAAAAGTTATTTTCTTGGTATAGTATCTTAGTTAAGCAATACTGACCACCTTATCACATGATTATTAGTATGTAATAAAGTTAATCCTGCCCAGAAAAAAAAACGTAAGAAAAACATTTCAATAAAGATTCTAAATATAAGAAGAACAAATATGTAACAGACATATTTTCGCTTACCATCATGAAAAAGAAAGCTAATAAACATTCTAAAATTAGCTTCATCTTGGATATTTTTTGTGTACGTGTTGTTTTTGAAGCTGTAGATTGGAAAATGTTCATTTCTGCATAACAATTTATATTTTCCTTTAAAAAAAAATTTCATTTACTCAGTCAATGGCCTGTACGAAAAATAAACGACATATTTAAGTTCCAGACGATTGCCTCCCTTTATTTTGATTTAAAAACCAATTAAGATTGCCTCTTTCTCACAAATTTCACAACAGGATAGTTATTTGAAATAAGTTGCACTTGGAACTACGAGGGCGGCCTGAAATGTTTCCAAAATCGACAAGAAAACACGGTATCTAACACATGGGCTGAAAAATACCGGGCCTAACACATAGATGACGCTAATTTTATTGCAGTCGCCTTTCTCTCAATTAGTACTAACCTTCAAAAGACAGCTGTTAAAATTTCATGATATTCTATTCATTAGTTTGTGAGTTATTGTGCTAAGAGTCACGCTACTTTTGTTATTTTCAAAACAATGGATCAAAAACGATTTCGTGTTTTAATTTTACACTGCTTCTTGATGGGAAAAAATACCGTTCAAGCGAAGCAATGGCTTGAAAAGTGTTATGGGGACTCCGCTCCATCAGAAACAACAATAAAACGTTGGTTTGCTGACTTCAAACGTGGTCGTAGAGACACCGATGATGCAGAACGCAGTGGACGTCCAAATGAGGCGGTAACAACAGAAAACTTCCACAAAATCGTTTTGAATGATCAAAAAGTGAAGTTGCGTGAGTTAGCTGACATCGTAAAGATATCAAAAGAACGTATTGGTTTTATATTGCATGAGCATTTGACTATGAGAAAGCTCTGTTCAAAGTGGGTGCGTGTTTGCTCACTGTTGACCAAAGACAAGAACGTGTTGATGATTCTGAGCAGTGTTTGGATATGTTTAAACGTAACAAACCGTTTGCGTCGATATGTGACAATGGATGAAACATGGATCCATCACTTCACTCCGGAACCAAAACGATCGTCATCTGAGTGGACAGCAACTGGTGAACCTCGTCCAAAGCGCCCGAAAGCCCAACAATCGGCTGGAAAGGTTATGGCCTCGGTATTTTGGGATGTGCGTGGTGTAATATTCATCGACTATCTTGAGAAAGGAAATACCATCAACAGTGAATATTATATAGCGTTATTGGAGCGTTTGAAGGCCGAAATTGCAAAGAAAAAAATGTTGTTTCATCAAGACAACGCACCGTGTCACAAATCAATCAAAACAATGGCAAAACTACATGAATTGAACTTCAAATTGCTCCCACATCCACCGTATTCGCCAGATTTGGCTTCCAGCGACTACTGGCTGTTCGCGGACCTCAAAAAAATGCTCGCCGGTAAGAAATTTCGCACGAATGAAGAGGTTATCGCTGAAACTGAGGCCTATTTTGAGGCAAAAGATAAATCGTTCTACAAAAGCGGTATTGAAATGTTAAAGCGGCGCTGGAATGATTGCGTTGCTCTTGATGGAGATTACGTTGATGAATAAAGCTAATTTTGAACCAAAAAAAACCGTGTTTTCTTTGTTATGCCCGGGACTTTTCAGCCCATGTGTTATATCATCTGTGGCGGCGATGACCTCCGCATTTGAAGCAAATCTCTTTTCTCCCAGCGATCTTTTCAGGTTTGGGAATAGTATCACATCTTGGGAATCCCAAAAAATGGTCACCATGATCTTTGTAGACGATGGAACGGTTTTCTTCGGAGCCGATTCGCTCGGAAAAGTCCACCGTTTCGACTGTTCGTTGGTCGCCGGTATAAAGTGGTGGATCCAAGTCTCATCCACGGTTACGAAACGCACGAAGAAATCCCTTGGATTGCGTTGTATCCTGGCCAGACACTCTTCCGAAACGGTCACCCGATTTCGTTTTTGTTCCGGTGTGGACAAACGCGGTGTAATTGGTACATCGTTCTATAAATGTAATTTTTGTAGCTATTTTGAGAAAGAACTATTAATTTATCTCATAAAAGTCTATTTATATGTGATTTATAATAAAACATTAGAGTTTAGAATTGCTTTCAAAGAAACTGACAATTGTTGTAATATAACTGATATTTCACTTCTAAATCACCCGGTATTATTTATGTAAGTTTTGGCAGTGTAATACGGACGCCAATAGCAGCGCTATCTACTACATTCTTAAAGTCAATGGACTATAGTGTTGGATCTGACGTGCATAAAGTTTACGTTATGAATTTCATAATTTCGTGAACTTGCCAACCAGTGACACCACACTGGAACCACTAAACCATGAAGTCCTTAACGGATAATCTATGTGTGAGTATAGATAATCTACCAACAAAATCCTATACATCATCATTTCATTAATTACATTTAATATACTAAATGTACAAAAAATCCGCATTTATTGTAAAAGAAAACAAAAGTAATCTTTTTCGCCATTTTTATTAATACAATACACACGTTACAAACGCTTATTTTTCTAAACGGTATTAAAATTGAAAAGGAAACCATATATTCTTAAGTTTTATCAATGCTTCAAGCCCTGGTGACTACCAGAATCATCATCTGAATCAAATGAAAATTGGTCAAAATTGGAAGTACCTCTAGGCTTCCTGATGTTGTTATGGTCATCGTGATGATCATCCATATGATGATCACCATGATCCTGATCAAGACTTCTCGCTTTTCTTAACTTGAACTGGCTATGATGATCATCATGATCGTCATCTAAACCATACCCATCATGATCCTGGTCATGATCAAGACTTCTCGTCTTTCTAAGCATAATTCGATCGTGGTGATCGCCATGATCATGATCATCCTCGAAATGGTAACTATCATCATGATGGTGGTCCTTGTCAAGGCTTCGCGTCTTCCTGAAACTACGACCATCCTGGGACAAACTGCTTAGTCTTCTGGTAAGGCTGTGATGATCGTTATCATGTGAAGTGTCGTCAGCTTGTAGGACGCCTCTTGCCTTTCCAATGTAAGCGTCCAAACTATTTACCTTTCGAACAGAAACCAAAAGATTACGTAGAAGTTACAGAGGCATTACCACTGTCAGTACAATGGGAAGGTTGTATGGCAAAGTGCTCAAAAAGGGAATAGAAGAGATTAAGAACTAAAGTGGATTTCGAGCAAACAGGTCGTGCCTGGATAATATCTTTGTGTTACAGCAGATATTAGAAAAGAAGGAGAGAAACCTACCAACACATATGGTATTCATATATCTAGAGGAGGCATGTAATGTGGTGTCTTGAATAAATTGTTGCAAACCTGGACTAAAAATGGTATTAATAGAATGTAGATACAGGCCGTTTGGAATATGTATAGGTAGTGTAAAAGCGTAGTCAAATGGAAAAATTATATTTCGGAAGCTTTCTCAATTACAAAAGGATTCAAACAACGATATTGTTTGTCCTCAATCTTATTTAAAATACGAGGGCGAATCTTCATGCCCCACCCCTCACTTATTTCTAATGGGTTGTTTAATTAACGTTTTTGACATTTGTAGATCACATCTACATGATATCAAGTTTGTATCTCAAAGTGTTGTTGTGCTGTGTAATTCTAGAATTGTGTATCGTGTGAAGTAATGCAAGCTGCAAAGAGGTGGTTTGCAGAGGTCGGACAAAAATTTTTCCAGGAGACTGTTGAGATGTTGGAGGACCGATGGACCAAATGCATTAGTGTAGAGGGCAACTATGTCGAAAAATAGAAAATATAATGCCGCTCTAGTTTTACTATAAGGGGTACAGCATAGAGATCCGTACGTGTACAGGAAGTCTTTGAAACCTGGAGGAAAACAAAGGGTATACAAAAAGAATAATTTAGCGAGGCTCCTGTTTGCAGGCGACCAAGTAATAACTGCCCATGATGAGGAGGGCGTGGATTGCATGTTAAGGAAATTTGGAGAGGAATATAGAAAGAGAGGATTGACCATTAACATTATGAAAAACAGAATACGTTAGAATAAGGGAATACCTACAGGCGAACCTATGGACTTACAAGTGAGTAACAATTTTGAACTATAGGAAATACAAATATCTCGGTTGCATCATATCACAAGAGAGAAATATAATGGATATTCGATTCTTGAAGTCATTACTATGGTCAAATAACATAAAGTTAAATACTTTTTCTCTTCATATCCCTATCGGATGAGGATTCCGGCTCTTTTTGTACCCAGTTTCTCCATTGCCTTCTATTTCTTGCTATTGCTTTCATTTCTTCTTTCTTTTAAATTTTTTCCCTTTCTTCTACCAATTTCTCCTATCTGGTCCATTCATTTCATTCTAGGTCTTTCACTTCTTCTTGGTTCCTTCCATATTGCTTTTAACATCTCCCATATCCACTTTCTTTCCTCCCTGTCCTAGCCATTTGATCATTTCTGGTAATATGCCATCATCTCCGCCTGCTTTTCCTATTTTTTTTTTTTGTATGGCTTCTTCCACTTCTTCTTCTGTTATTTCTTCTTGTTGGATCAGTTCTTCTCTGCTTATCCTTTGTTCGGTATTTATTGCGTATATCTTTTGTTCCTGTATGTAGTCGATTGCTCTTATTTCCTTCCTTTTGATTCCTTTTAATTTCTTTATTCTTGTCCAAAATTTTCCGTCGTCCACTTTATACGTTTTTGTTATCTGTTTCTTAAATTCGTTCAATGATTTCTTTTTCTCTTCCTTTATGGTGTTCTCTACCAGGTGTCTCTTCCAACTGTAATTTTCTTTATCTTCTATTGTTTTTGTTTGTATGTATTTTTTCCAAGCAGTTCTTTCTCTTTTATCATCATCTTTATTTTATTGTTCCAGCAATTCGTTCTCTTTATATATTTATTAAACTTTCTTTTCCTCTGCTATTGTTTCTTCAATGTCTAATCTTTTGAATACTTTGTTTCTTTTGCATATCTATCCTTATTTTCTTTCATGTTGAGTTTGTGTATTCCTAAGCTGCTGCATTCTTTCCAGTGAATTTCTACTAAGCAGCTTGCTACTACTAATCTGCAGCTTCCACTTCTTTAATAACAAAAATTTCTATTCACAAGACAACTGACGTTGAAAGGGAAGATAACCGTAGAATCTACTGCAATGGACGTATGAAGATCATGCCAAAGATCAAGGAAGGAGCATATTCCGGATCAGGAAACAAGAAGAAAGAGAGTTTGGACAAGTCTGTATGAAATCGAAATTAGACAGCTGATTTGGTTCGGTCATGTAATGAGGATGGAAGGGCACCGTTGGTCAAAGAGTACTCTTCAATTTGTACCACTTAATCTAAGAAAGGGAGGATAAGCCGTTACCGATCAATGCACGAGATATAGAAGAATAGGAGGAGATGACTGAAGGGACAGAGAAAGATAAAAGTCAAAATGCGGAATGCGCCAAAAGTTGTAAGACCCAATAACAATAAAAATAAACAAATATTGTATGAACCTACAACATCTTTCGGGACGCCCATGTTAGTTTACCACGCGTCCGATGGATTAACTGGCAGTATGCCAAATATATAGGGAAATACTTAATGCTAAAAAAAGCAATACTTACCATTGCGAAGAGCAACAATGCAGTTCCAAGAACTAACTTCATGTTGATGAATGATAACTTTTCTTTATTCGTTCCCAAGTTGCAATCACTAGTTATTGCACAGACTTAAACATCAGTTTTTTCTTTGTTATATAACACCGTTTATCGTTGCTTATTATTGTCAAGAACAATGTTTCCTAAATAACTATTTGGAAACAAGCGTTATTGATCGCTTTTGAGAGAAGTTCATAGTTAGAAAACACTATTGTGAGCGAAGTGAAAAAAAAAACAATTGAGTTCGAACAATACATAAATTGCATAAAAAAGAAATACGGCTGCGAGCAAATGTTATAGGTAGGGTAACTTTTTTAACGTTACGATAAGACGAGAATCTCAAAACTAAAAAAAAGAACACATAATTCAGTTTATAAGGTTCTTCTATTAAATAAATCAATATTTAATGCTGCCTCCTCTAGCCTTTATTACAGCTTCAATTCTTTTAGGCATGGTAGCTACCAGTTTTTAACATGTTTCTAGGGAAATAGACGCCCATTCCATAAACACTGTTTCCTTTAGGGCTTCTTTAGAGGCATGGTTACATTTACGAACCCTGTCCTTCAATATATACCATAGATTTTCAATAGGCGAGAGGTCAGGAGATTGTGGGGTCCAGTCCAAAATCTTCACTTGGTTATCGGTAAACCATTTCATTACAGGTCGAGCCTTGTGGCAAGGGGCATTGTCTTGCTGAAAGTAATACTCCTCTGAGTTCATATCATAAAATCTGCCAATTGATGGTTCGAGAACCTCTTCCAACATCCCGATGTAGCGTGTCCCATTCATGCGGCCCTCGCACACATGGACTTCGCCTACACCTTGTGCAGACATACACCCCCAAATCATAATGCTTCCACCGCTGTGTTTAACAGTAGGGAAAATACACTCTGGGGAAAATGCTTCGCCGGACCTCCTCCGAACATAACTTGATCCGGAAACGCTGTGCACCTGCACAGGATAAACGAAGGACGTTAACTTTTTCAATATTTCTATTTTGATGAGAAAAGTAGGGGCGCTGAGTTCAATTATGTATATTCCAAGGATTGTGAAATATTTTTAAGCACTTACGTCTATATTAGATTCATCGGACCAAAGTACTTCGGCCCAGTCATCTATAGTCCAATGTCGGTACTTCTTTGCCCACGTAAAGCGTTGCTTGCGGTGTAGCTTGGTCAGCAAAGGCTTGTGTCGCTGATTTCGGGTACGTAAATTCGCCGCAGTTAACCTTCTTCTTACTGTATGTATGGAGATTGGTGCGCCTCGTTGAGCTCTGCAGAAATCGCTATCGCGGATTTGTGCCTATCCCGGAGCGCTATACGCTCTATCAATCGTTCTTCTCGCACAGTTGTTACACGTTTTCTACCGCTGTTGGGCAGATTATGACAGTCCAGTCCTTTGACATTTTATTGTCTTCCTTGTTTGTGCAATAAAATTATCTGGCCTCGTAAAGCCTCAGATATTTGGGTCTTTTTTGGTATATTGTGTATACACAAACTTACAAAAGAAGGTCCGCACTCTAAATGAACTTTTGAAACCGACAAACGACGTTTCTTTCTCTACGCACAATATATTACTCAACCTAAATTCTGTTTTATATAGCTTCGTAATTTATATTTTCTAGGAATTTCTACTGTAGATAACGACCAGGTATAGGTTCGCAGTACCCTTGTTCTAAGAAGCGCTACCTGCTGCGCGAAACACATATTTGATTAGGGTGCCTATAACATTTGCTCGTAATATACAACCAGTTTAAACCTGTCGTTTTGAATTAGCACCTTTTTAATGATTTTAGCACGTAAATTTAAAACCAAATTCAATATGACTTGGTAACAAATCCCACTTTTTTAATATATATCATTACATAGATCTCAAAAGAGACCAATTTTCTATTTAGATGAAACTTGATTGAATGAGGGCCATACAATACAGAAAGTATCGATGGACACAAATGTTTTAAGTCGTAGACAGGCCTTTGTGGATGGACTTACCACAGAATTAAAAAATCCATCCGGTAAGGGAAGTCAGCTTATAATATTACATATTAGCAGTATAGATGGTTTCGTTGAAAATGGTTTGTTCCTGTTTTAGGGGAATAAAACATCTGATCACCACGAGGAAATAAATTCCATAGTTTTCTAGGTGTGGTTTACTAAAATATTACATTACCTACCAAATAATGCTATTGTAGTGATGGATAATGCACCGTATCATAGCCAAGCAAGGTTGAAAAGACACCAACAACAATGTAAAGAAAAGCGGACATACAAAATTTGTTACAAAATAAAGGGATAGAGTATGAAGAGGATATGGTTAGAGCAGAATTGTTAAATTTGGCGCATATGGTCAAAAGTAAGTACAATTCATATGTAATTTGAAGAAATTGCAAAGTGAAAGAACACGATTGTTCTTTGTTTACCTCCATACTACTGTGAGCTCAATCCAATTGAACTTGTATGTATGGGCAGAAATAAAAAATGTGGTTGCTACATACAATATAACATTTACGTAATGCCACCAATAAAGTAACTGGAACAATTTAGCAGAAGTGCATAAATTACGTTATCAGAAAAGAAGCAAATATGAAGGACCTTGATGGAATTATCGATGAAGTTATAGAACCATTTATAATTTCTGTTGGATCATCAGATTAAATTCAAAAATCCTCAAACAGTTTATAAAATTAAATGTTATTATTAACTTGGTCAATTCTAATTTGAAATAATTGTCATGCATTGTTACGGTTGTAAAATCTAAGCTATTTTCAACTACATTGCTTATCATGTATTACAATATATACATTGTTATCTATGTGTACTATTTGAACTTTTTTTTTTTCAACAAATAAATGAAATATGTGTTCCTTCTAGATAAATTTATTTACTTTCATCTGTTGCAACTATTACATTTACCGTTCTGTTGTTCTAATTGTAGAATTATCTCTGAAGAATCCATATACTATTTTATTTGGTACTGATTTAATATTTCAGACAGATGTTCAAATTTAAGTTTACCGCTTAAAATTTATTTCACAAATTTATAGGTTGTAATTTGGACTGGAGGTCTGTTCAGAATTTTGTCCCTCCCTTTTAGGAACAAGCTCTTTCGGTATTTGTTCTTAAGTTGTACGTTGTTTTCAAACCAAGGTGGATAATATTTATGCCTATGCATACATTTTATACTTATCGATAATATGCAATCAAAGCTCAGCTCAAGCAATATTCACATCGTAAATAGATATCGCCATTCCTGATATCTACAGTCTGTAAAACAAGAGAAGATGGAGTGTAAGAACATCAAAACAATATAAAACCTAAAATATGTGTATTTAGTAGGAATGTACATTGTAATACCTAATGCGCACTACACTCAATATGGAGTCCAGTCTCCATCGTTGTCGATAATCGTATGGCAACGACGCCCCATGCTCCCAACCAAGCTTTCGTCATAAGAAGCTGATAACGATCTCCATATCTGTCGATAATTGCTTTAGTGTGTAGCCACGTTTACGTTGAAGTTTGTGCTTCATTATTGCCCACACATTTCCAATTGGATTTGCATCCGGACTCTGGGAGGGCCATTCCAACGTCGAAGTATGATTTTCTAACTTCCACTCCGTACAACGTCTACTTCGATGCTTTGGATCATTGTCCTCTTACAGAATCCACTGATTATTATTCTGTCCAAACCACTTCCTCACAGATGGAATGAGACCCTTTTTGTACAGTTTCACCATTCTTTCTGCATTCAGGTTCTCTGTGAATACGCCCGATAATCCAAAGGCGCGTACATTAAAGCATCCCCACACATGGACTTTAACTGGGTGCTCTTCTGTGCGTTGTACAACTCGGTGGTGTTGCGTAGACCAAGCTCTTCTTGTCTGTGGTCATGCATAAAAAGAAGCCCCATCTGTGAAAACAACATCAGACCAATCTCGATGACTGTTGTTACTCGCAGAAACGCGGCGCGCTTCTCGATGTCGGTCCGATAGCAGCGGTTTCATTATCGTACTGCGGTGTGCTATGCTGTCTTCACGTAGGCTATTTCTAATCGTCATTATGCTTATTTTAATTTGCTTTTTTTGTAACTGATACTGTCCCTGTCTCAACGTGTATTCCGAGTTTGTTTTAAATAAATTAACTATCGCTTTGTCCTGCTTTGTTGTGATTTTTCGTTCTTTACCGCGACCAGGGAGATCATATACTGTTTTGTTCGCTTTATATCGGTCCACCCATATTTTTACAAACTCCTCCGACTTTCGCATATATCTTGATGCGGCCGCTATCGACATTTTAGGTGCTTTGGGGTGAATGCGAAGAAACACAGCTTCGTACCGTTTTAAATACACAGCGCTCATAACTACGCTGACTCTGTTTTCTTCGGCTGACAAAGCGAAACCGCTATTAAATGAGTAATGCGTATTACGCCCAAGTACGCCTTATCCCAAGCTCACATTAATCACGTCCGCTATCTTACCATAAGCAGGTAGCGACCCCTCTTCTTTTGTTTTACAGACTGTATTTACTATGTGAATCAACTTCACCAAGTCCAGTGAATAAAGTCTAGGAAAATCAGGTTTTTTTTAAGTTGTGCAATTTATTGCACTGGCAATGGAGTAGAGAGGGAAACTCCGCTTGTGAATTTTAGGCAAACCATAGAATTCACGTGATTTAGAATGACGCTGTTTTAGATGTCATCCGGAATGGAATAGTGTTTTATTATGCTTGTTATTCCCGTTTGGATGCGTGAAGTCGCGTAGTAGGATAAGGGGGCAATCATATCACCATTGCCAGTCTACAACAAGATATACAACAAATTGCCTTTTAAAATGCTCGTTTATTACTCTTTCAGAGACACTACAGATTTATTCGATAATTCCATATATTACATAGAAGAGGGTGAAAAATTAAACTATGACAATATAGAAATCAAAAAATTAATATTCGTATTCCTGGTAGAACTCGGCATCTTCATCACTAAGCTCGCTATCCTGGTCATCGACACTCCTTACATTCCTTCTGGGCTGATTACTTTCGGTAACTCCATCATCGTCGTTATTTTTGTTGTTCTCATCATCGTTGTTCTTCTTTTTGCCGCCATTATTATTGCCATTGCTGTTGTCGTTTTCACCTTTACCGTTACCATTATCAGCCTTCCTTACAAATCTACTGTTATTGTTGCTGTCTCCGTTATTTCCATTATCACTCTGATTATTTCTATTGTCGCTGTCAACATTCCTTACAAATCTGCTATTACTGTTGCTGTTATCGTTACCTTGATTATTGCTGTTGTCCTTATCGGCATTTCTTACAAATCTCCTGTTATTTTTGCTGTCACCGTTACTTCCATCATCACCCTGATTATTGCTATTGTCGCTGTCAGCATTCCTTACAAATCTGCTGTTATTTCTGCTGTCACGGTTACTTCCATCATCACCCTGATTATTGCTATTGTCGCTGTCAGAATTCCTTACAAATCTACTGTTATTTTTGCTGTCACCGTTACTTCCATCATCACCCTGATTACTGCTATTGTCGCTGTCAGCATTCCTTACAAATCTGCTGTTATTTTTGCTGTCACCGTTACTTTCATCATCACCCTGATTATTGCTATTGTCGCTGTCAGCACTCCTTACAAATCTACTGTTATTTTTGCTGTCACGGTTACTTCCATCATCACCCTGATTATTGCTATTGTCGCTGTCAGCATTCCTTACAAATCTGCTGTTATTTTTGCTGTCACCGTTACTTCCATCATCACCCTGATTATTGCTATTGTCGCTGTCAGCATTCCTTACAAATCTACTGTTATTTTTGCTGTCAGCGTTACTTCCATCATCGCTTTCATTGTTGCTATTATCGCTGTCAGCATTCCTTACAAATCTACTGTTATTTTTGCTGTCACTGTTACTTCCATCATCACTCTGACTATTGCTATTGTCCTTATCAGCATTCCTAGCAAATCTCCTGTTATTTTTGCTGTCACTGTTACTTCCATCATCACCCTGATTACTGCTATTGTCGCTGTCAGCATTCCTTACAAATCTCCTGTTATTTTTGCTGTCACTGTTACTACCATCATCACCCTGATTATTGCTACTGTCGCTGTCAGCATTCCTTGCAGATCTACTGTTATTTTTGCTGTCACGGTTACTTTCATCATCACCCTGATTATTGCTATTGTCGCTGTCAGCATTCCTTACAAATCTCCTGTTATTTTTGCTGTCACTGTTACTACCATCATCACCCTGATTATTGCTATTGTCGCTGTCAGCATTCCTTACAAATCTGCTATTATTTTTGCTGTCACCGTTACTTCCATCATCACTCTGACTATTGCTATTGTCCTTATCAGCATTCCTAGCAAATCTCCTGTTATTTTTGCTGTCACTGTTACTTCCATCATCACCCTGATTACTGCTATTGTCGCTGTCAGCATTCCTTACAAATCTACTGTTATTTTTGCTGTCACTGTTACTTCCATCATCACTCTGACTATTGCTATTGTCCTTATCAGCATTCCTAGCAAATCTCCTGTTATTTTTGCTGTCACTGTTACTTCCATCATCACTCTGACTATTGCTATTGTCCTTATCAGCATTCCTAGCAAATCTCCTGTTATTTTTGCTGTCACTGTTACTTCCATCATCACCCTGATTATTGCTATTGTCGCTGTCAGCATTCCTTACAAATCTCCTGTTATTTTTGCTGTCACTGTTACTACCATCATCACTCTGATTATTGCTATTGTCGCTGTCAGCATTCCTTACAAATCTACTGTTATTTTTGCTGTCAGCGTTACTTCCATCATCGCTTTCATTGTTGCTATTATCGCTGTCAACGTTCCTTACAATTCTCCTGTTATTTTTGCTGTCACCGTTACTTCCATCATCACTCTGATTGTTGCTATTGTCACTGTCCGCATTCCTTAGAAATCTCCTGTTATTGTTGCTGCTATCGTTACTATTATTGTCGTTATGACTATCATCATTATTTGCATTTCTTACTAGCCTCCTGCTGCTGCTGTCAATAACACTGCCGTTATTACTGCTACTCCTTACAAATCTTCTATTGTTACTACTTTGATCGTGACTGTTATTATCGCCATTACTGTTGCCGTTATCATTATCAGCATTTCTTACGAATCTTTTATTGTTGTCTTTGCTATCGTTACTGTTGTTATCATCGTTACTGTTGTTATCATCGTTACTGTTGCTATTCCTTCTAATTCTGAGACCATCGGAGTCGTCGAAATCGTCTATACTTCCGACGGATTCATCATCTTGCTCATAACTAGCCGAAAGGCTTCTACAGCAAGCGCTCGTGAAGACCTACAGGCGATTTAATTGGGAGATAGTATTAGCGAAATAGATAGGGCGAAGTATATCTTACAAGAAAAAGAATAGGATACTTACCGCTACAAGAAGTAGAAGAATTGCTGCCGGAGACACTTTCATCTTAATGCGAAGGTTCCTCTTTCGTGATTGGCCTAACCGATGCGAGAATCGCGTCTTTTATAAGGGGTCTTATCGAAAATCGAAAACTATTTACGAAAACACCAAACGAACGACAGCGCAAATGGGTTATTGTTAGCGTTAGGAGGCAATTGTACGCTAGGGTAAATAAAAAATTATTGCCCTTTGTCTTGGTCCAACGATTAAATAAGCTATTGTTGGAATTTTCGGAAAAATAACAACAGATTACGTTATTTCATGGCTGTTAAAATGCCTATTCATGGTCCTGAGAAGGTAATAAATAGTAATTGGTACATATTAATGAATTGTAAACGGAGCTATTTCGGATTAATATAATTTCTTTGGCTAAAAATTTTTTGTTGGTCTACCATTTTTTTTTAATTTGCTGTTTAAAATCGTTTATTTACATGACGAGCTCGAATACTTTGACACTGAAACACTGCAAGACTTTACCATCACGTATCGATTTTTAAGTTATTATCTTCAGCAGTAAAACTGAACCAACAAACTAAACTGAAACTCAATTCTTTAAAATGTTTATTTTTTTTTAATTTCCACGCTTTCACGTCGATTTAAATGTAACAATGCATATTTAAATTGTTCTTAACTTTATATCATAATAACAGTGATTGAAATAATAATAACAGTTTCTATTGTCAAGACAATAATAGGAACAAAACGGTTAAGATAGCAAAACACTCAAATTAAAATATACACTATTTTTAAAGCAATCTCAAGGCGAATCCCAGAATAGTCTGCATAAACTAATATTGTACATGTTGAAAACCAAAATTATAAGAACCATCAGCATAGCACTGGCTATTACACTGATTAAAACTAATTAGCGCAAGACGTAAAATATAATAAATAAATACAATAAAATACACTACCGTTCAAAAGTGTTTAGGCACTCTCACTAACAGCAAAAATGTATAAAAACTCAGCAAAAATGTTAATAATATTTATTTTTATGTACAGATAAATATAAAAATATATTAAATAAATGTGAAAATTAAAACGTTTAATTTAAATGTTGCTTTCATCTATGTGACCTCCTCTTGATTTAATAATTGCAGCACACAATCGAGGCATTCTCGCATTAAGTTTTGCCAGAGTTTCTTGTGTTATTGAGGTCCAACTCGATTGCAATTTGTTCCACACGTCAGTAGCTGATATCGGAGCCGATTTCCGTACTTCCCGATCTAGTTCTTCCCATAGTAACTCGATTGGATTCAAGTCGGGGCTCTGTGGAGGCTATTCCATAATTTTGAGAGTTTCTTCCTCTTCTAAATGACGTAAATAGTCTTTACATAATTTAGAGGAATGTTTTGGGTCATTATCTTGCTGGAAGATAACATTTTGACCCAAAAGTCGAATTCCGGAAGGTATTGCGTGGTTCTCCAAAATTTCGCGGTAGCCTTCTTTTTTTAAGATACCGTCAATTTTCACAATGTCCCCTACACTAATGCCAAATGACACAGCAAAACAGCACCAAATGACGATAGAACCTCCACCATGCTTCACGGTAGCTACAATACACTCTTCTCTGGCACGTTCACTCACAGATCTTCTTACGAATACGCGTCTTCGGGTTCCGAACAACTCAAATTTGGACTCATCCGTCCATAGGACGCTGTTCCACTCTTCTATGGTCCAGTGTTGGTGTTCACGAGCCCATTTAAGTCGCTTTTGCTTGTTTAGTTTGCATAGTAATGACATTTTCACCGCAATACGTCCATGGAGCCTGACTTTCTGTAGGCGACGTTCGACTGTAGAAACACTGACTAGGTTTTGGCGACCAACATTTAATTCTGCGGTGATTTTCGGGGCTGTTTTGCGTCTAACTTGCTGGTAATCACTATTCTGCGATCATCTGCAGATGTTGTCGCTTTTGGCCTTCCACTCCGTCTTTTATTAAGAAAACTGCCAGTTTCCCGATATTTTTTTACGTTATAGTCAACCGTAGCGTTTGTGTATTTTCATTTTTTTGGCAATTTGTCGATTACTTATGCCACTTTTATGGTAAGCTATCATAAGCGCACGTGTTTCCGTACAAATTTCTCTTTGCTGAGGCATTTTAAAAAATTGTCACACGATATTTCGCTCACGACGTGAATAGAGTAAATAACACACTGCAACTGACCATAGGTTACAGATTTCACTATAATCTTCTAGGAAGGTAATTTAAACATTATTACCTTCAATCTAACAGATGACTAAATTTACCCACTAAATTCAGAGGGATTGTTATTGTAATTGCACCGCAATAAACAGTTTATGGTAATCCGACCAAGTGCAGGTAAATGATAGTAAACCTTATGCGATATAATGGGTGTTTATCTTACTGAACTACATTTTAAAAACGTATTTCATTTTATTATAATGTTTTATTGGTAAACATAATACTATATGAATAATCCATGGAAACAGGGGTGCCTAAACACTTTTGAGCGGTAGTGTATATGCACTTTGCATATAATCCGGTCTCTAGTTATAACTTAGATTTGCCTTAATTTGTCATGTTTTCATTTTTTTTTGATTTTGATGTTTCATATTATTGATATTTATTATTTAATTATTTCTTATTGGTATTTCATTTTCTTTCCGGTATTTACTTAATATCTGTTTTTAATGCATTATATATATTACCTTTCATTTAATATTCTGTTCATTTTTGGATGTTCATCTGTTGGGCATTTAACAAATTATTATTATTATTAAAAGCTTTGCGGAAAAGTGTCTGTCTACAGTAAAAGATTTAAAGTTAATACTAATAATAGTTCATCCCAGTTTATCTCTTTCTTTTATGGTGTCATATCCATAAACACAATAGTTAATAGGACTGCCCTTTTTAAAGAATTTTTTTAGAATTTCCCAGGTTAAAGCCGCGAAATTACAATTTCTGCATATTGTAACATTCCTCACAGAAGCCAATACGAATTTCGATGCAACTGAGAGCGAAACATCAGCAGACTCATACAGCCTCAATTCTTTAAAAGATAACAAATACCACGAAAACCTACAACATAACATATATGGCTGCCACCTTTAACCATGTTACTAAATCTATAACACTATTAATGGATGATTGAAAACCCATTTTTATATAATTAAAATATTCAAACAAGAAGAAGCCAATGGTTTCGTAACCACACATACATCTGTGGGGTTAATATACAAATTGCTCCGCCATATCATCTATCATCGGCATTTTTTCCACCTATAAAAGACAAGGTACAAGAAATGCTGCACTCAGTCTCTCAATTTTTGCTCATATGAAGCTATTCACGCCATGTATTCTTATTTAAGAACGCCCACAACATTCTGTTTCAGATTTCTTAATTAGGCAATCATTCGAAATGTATCGTTAAAGATTGCCTTAAATATTAAGGCAAACATCGCAACACTAGTTATCAGGTACTAAAGTTCCAGCTAAATTTGTATCGTTATCTAATGTAAAATACTCATCGAACTTACCCGCAAGATCGAAGTACTTTATCTCGTTCGCATTGATGACCTCCGATACGAGGGTCTCCCCTAGATCGTCAATACTTCTTCTCCTTCTCCTCCTAGATGCTGGTGGACGTTCTCTTTTGCTGAGCAGGCCCACGCCTCCTTTCCAATTTAGTAAACCGGGCATTCCGATTAGAAGATCGTTCTAGAGATAGTGAAATTAGCGTTATTGGAGACATTTCTATGATAAACTTTGTTTCGATCGATATGACCAAAGATTACCTTGTCTTTTTCCTTTACGAACTGCGCGGAAAATCCCATTTGGGCCATGGCTAGGTTATATACCCGTACGCGACTGACCATAACTGTTTGGGGATCTAAATGGATGAAAAGTAATGATAAGAAAACGTGCGAAAAAATATGTATGGTGTATGTAAGGTTCAACGCAAGTACTATGAGAATATACGATCATATGTACAGCAACAAGGTCGATACTAATATGATAGCATTGGCTAATCTCTCGTTCAAAGGGAAATAGCAAATTAAGTTTCGAAAACGTTAAAATAATAATAAACGAACTACTTCCGGAATTGGACCGTGCCATAATAAGATATATAGAAAAAAACAAATAAGAGTAAGAGAAGAAAGAAAAAATAAGAAGAAAAAAGAGATAAAAAGAAAGGTGACAAGAGTAAGAGAAAGAAAGAGATAGATGGGGAGGGAGGGGAGAGGGATGAGAGAAAAAAGAAAAAAGGGAAAAGAAAGAGATAAAAAGGGCAAGGTGGAATCTCGACGTTTCGCCTCCCACTTTGGCCCCTCTAATAGATAGGTGCCTCACTTCGCCCTACTTTGTTTTCCAAGGAAAATCCTTTAAACAAATATCAAGAGCCGCCATGGGTTCGCCGCTTTCACCTGCTGTTGCAAATATCTTTATGGAATCCTTCGAGTCCGTCGCCCTGGGAAACTCGGAGCTAAAACCGAAAGCTTGGTTTCGATATGTAGATGACACCTTCATCATTTGTCCCCACGGTAGGGATACTTTAGATAATTTTCTTGGTCATCTTAACACCCAACACCCCGAGATAAATTTCGCCATGGAAGTGGAGAAGAACGGTGTAATTCTTTTCCTTGATGTCCTCATAACACGGAAACCCAATGGTCGTCTACGTCATTCAGTCTACCGAAAACCCACGCACACGGATCGATATCTACATGCCGAATTCCACCATAATCCGGCGCAAAAGTTAAGTGTGGTAAATTCCCTGGTACGTCGTGCTGTTTCTATTTCTGAACCAGACAGCTTGTCGAAAGGACTACAGCACGTTAAGTCATCGCTCCAAAACAATGGTTACCAATATCGGAATATACAATAAACATCCTCCTCCCATGCAGACAGGCATCATGATTCCAAAAACTTCGATGGTACGGCATATCTTCCTTTCATTCACGGTGTTAACGAACGCATCGGCAGAACACTCAGAAAACAAAACATCAAGGCAGCGTTTAAGCCTCCTTCGAAAATTGCCAACATTCTCCCTTCTCCTAAGGATCAGGTTCAGACCCTATCTTCAAAAGGGGTCTACAAAATCCCCTGCTCTTGCGGTCTAGCATACATAGGTGAGACAGGTCTTTCAATAGAAACCCGCATTAAAGAGCACAAACGTTATCTAAAATCGGGGCACGTATCATCGTCTGCGGTAGCCGAACATCATCTGGAAACGGGTCACAATATTTTATTTGAAGAAACCCCGATCATCGCGAAAAATCCTCATTTCTATGGTAGAAAAGCCAGGGAGGCAATGGAGATTCAAAAACACCCCGGTAATATTATTCGGGATGATGGATATCATCTATCCGCGCTCCTGCAAGCCCCCAGGACTCTACCCGACAAAACGCTCATGTTAAAGAAGGAAAAATGTGTTGGGGGTAAGTATCCCAAAGAGAGGTTTACAATTTTGCATTGTGCAAATATGGCGGGTGAAAAGGAAAAACTCCTAGCCATTGGTAGGGCAGCTAAACGCAGAGCTTTTAAAAACATTAATATAAATAACCTGCCTGTAACTTGGAAATACAATAAGAAAGCTTGGATGACAGGACAAATTATGACAGCGTGGTTGCAAGACCTAGATTGGCAAATGGCTAAAGAAAAAAGAAACATTTTATTATTTTCAGACAATGCGGGATCTCATTCGAAAGACACTCGCTTAAATAATATAAAAATATTATTTTTACGCCCTAATTGTACATCAGCTTGTCAGCCACTTGACCAGGGGATTATGAAGAATTTTAAAACTTATTACCGAAGTCTAATACTCAAACATCTGCTAGTAAACATTGAAACTGCTGGTACAGATTTTGAGTTAATAAAGAAAATTATTCCACTGGATGCAGTTTATTTGGCAAAAACCGCTTGGGACCAAGTAACCAAAGAGACAGTTCAAAATTGCTTCCACAAAGCAGGATTTAATCATGTAAATATGTAAAGTGAAGACCAGTTAACTGAGGCTGATACATCTGACCTAGAAGATGATTTGTCTTTTAGTGTACTTTCAGATATCCTCAAAAATAATAATTTATTGAAATTGACGGATAATGAAAACCATAATGATTTTTTGAACGTAGATGAAGGTTTGTATGTTGAAGATCCAGATTCAGAACAAGAAATTGCAAATCCAGTTGAAATACAAGAACTTTCGGAAGATTCTGATGTCGATGAGGTTCCAGTGCCAACAGAATCTATCCCAAATTATGGTAAAGCTATTACCCTGACCAAGCAGCTCAAAAGTTTTGTCGAAAATCACAGAGATACAGAGTCTTTGGAGATTCTTTCTAAATTAGAAATACGATTTCAAGACGACATTTTAAATAAAATAGAAGACACACAACTATATATGAATTTTTGCGTCCTTAAAGTGACTATTCATTTCATTGTTTTGAATTACATACTACATCTATGTATCTATGTACATATATTATACTTTGTATGTATATATCTAAAGGAAATAAACTTTTTTTCTTAAGTTTAAAGTTTCTTATTTATTTTAAAAACATTTATATACATATACGGTTTAAATGTGCCAGTTTCTTTAATATATTCATTTTTCGTTAAAACACGACTTTTGTTGTATCTACTAGATATTTCTTTTATGCGGACACCCTTCCTGAACGAACATCTTCAGTTGGTCCCGTTGGTGTCCGTTCAAGGAAGATTTCACTGTATTTTCTAAAAATATTTGTAAATTCATGGAACCTTGTTTTTATTCGCTTTATTGATATTAACAATCTAACACGTAATTTTATACTATCATATTTTCATCAAACCTCCACTCCCGAAATAAAAGAAAAACAATATCTCACATTCTCAAATACTTGTGCAAAAAATTCAACTTACTTAAGCGATATAAAGAATTAAAGAATTCCGTTCGGTTCTCGTTCGTCTTGCCCGCAAAACATGCACCTTGCATGTAGTAGTCGGCACCAGAAGTTTGCACCCACCTGTGACCGCATGCCTATAAACACGTTTGTTTTTATTGGCGTTACGTTTTAAGATTCTTCCAGCTCTAATACTTACAGCAAATATTGATTGGTCCTGGCTAATATCCATCGAGTTTCCGAAATATGCCTCTGCAGCATAAGTATCTGCAATGCAAAAGATTCGTATGTATACACATATACAGCTAAGTCGAAAAAACACCATGCAAGCCTTCGGTGATTATACAAGTTAAACGGAAATTATTTGATGAGAAATGAGACTGCTACTTAAAAAAAATAAGTTAAAAAATTCTAATTTGAAACTAGGTTTTTCTACAATAGATTTATCTGGAAATCATAAAATCACGACGTTTCAAACGAGCATGGACAAAAATTCGGTGGTATAGAGGGGAAATTTTTATCAATATGGAGTATCCTAAGAGACTCCTTTAAAGCAAATTATTCATGACAAACAAGAGAAAATATATGAAGCTTTTGTTTTTTTACAATATACATACTTACAACACATTTATTTTATTTAAGTTAGCTAATATAATAAAAACTAACGTAAATAATAATAATATTTGTTCTCCAACGGTTAAACCATTTACAATACAATTTAAAGTTAACACATGAGCTGAAAAGTCCCGCGCCTGACACATAAATGACGCTAGTTTTATTGCACCTTTCTCTCAGTTAGTACTAACCTTCAAAAGACAGCTGTTAAAATTTCATGATATTCTATTCATTAGTTTGTGAGTTATTGTGCTAAGAGTCACGCTACTTTTGTTATTTTCAAAACAATGGATCAAAAACAATTTCGTGATTTAATTTTACACTGCTTCTTGATGGGAAAAATACCGTTCAAGCGAAGCAATGGCTTGAAAAGTGTTATGGGGACTCCGCTCCATCAGAAACAACAACAAAACGTTAGTTTGCCGACTTCAAACGTGGTCGTAGAGACACCGATGATGCAGAACGCAGTGGACGTCTAAATGAGGCGGTAACACCAGAACACCAAAACATTAAAAAAAATCCACAAAATCGTTTTGAATGATCGAGAGTTGAAGTTGCGTGAGTTAGCTGACATCGTAAAGATATCAAAAGAACGTATTGGCTTTATATTGCATGAGCATTTGACTATGAGAAAGCACTGTTCAAAGTGGGTGCCGCGTTTGCTCACTGTTAACCAAAAACAAGAACGTGTTGATGATTCTGTGCAGTGTTTGGCCATGTTTAAACGTAACAAACCGGAATTTTTGCGTCCATATGTGACAATGGATGAAACATGGATCCATCACTTCACTCCGGAATCAAAACGATCGTCATCTGAGTGGACAGTAACTGGTGAACCTCGTCCAAAGCGCCCGAAAGCACAACAATCGGCTGGAAAGGTTACGGCCTCGGTATTTTGGGATGTGCGTGGTGTAATATTCATCGACTATCTTCAGAAAGGAAATACCATCAACAGTGAATATTATATAGCGTTATTGGAGCGTTTGAAGGCCGAAATTGCAAAGAAACGACCGTATATGGCAAAGAAAAAAATTTTGTTTCATCAAGACAACGCACCGTGTCACAAGTCAATCAAAACAATGGCAAAACTATATGAATTGAACTTCAAATTGCTCCCACATCCACCGTATTCGCCAGATTTGGCTTCCAACGACTACTGGCTGTTCGCGGACCTCAAAAAAATGCTCGCCGGTAAGAAATTTCGCACGAATGAAGAGGTTATCGCTGAAACTGAGGCCTATTTTGCGGCAAAAGATAAATCGTTCTACAAAAGTGGTATTGAAATGTTAGAGCGGCGCTGGAATGATTGCGTTGCTCTTGATGGAGATTACGTTGATGAATAAAGCTAACTTTGAACCAAAAAAAACGTGTTTTCTTTGTTAGGCCCGGGATTTTTCAGCCCATGTGTTATATAACATTTCAGGTCGCCCTCGTGCATTATGTAATACAAAAAAAAACAAAAACAAGTCTTGTTCTAACTCGTTTCTATAGTATGAAAAAAGTAAATATAACAAAAGCCAAGTTATATAAAATTAAAATAATATTGCATAATAATAAATTTAAATTTTTCAGTGGATATGCTTTCTTCCTCCCCCAAATGATACCATTAATTTTATTGACCATTTCCGAAGTTACTGCAGTATTTAATAGTCTTAGTAGCACATCATTTCCGTTGCTCATGTTATCACATTTGAAATGCACAACCCAACAACAAAGTTCGGTAGCAGCCAGGTCTCAACGTAGAATAAGAACAAGCAGGAAGTGGAGTTGCCCCGAGGAGCATTTAATTAGTTAAAATTCTTCGCTTACCTTCAGTATAAAGTGGTCTCATATTAACGTTATAGCAGGTCGACTTGATACCGCATCTAAAGACGACGCCAGTAGTCTCATTGTCGTTGATAGGGTTTGAACCTCTAGGAGCACCAACCTGGATCCTAGACAATAAAATAAATTCGACTAAACATAATTATTTCTATAATATATGTTGCTACAAAGAACAAAACTAAAACTAAAGTCAAAAATGTTTTAGAACTTCCAAAAGTCCTCCTTAATACTCGATAGTACATCGATTTGGTTTGCAATCTTTTAGAAAATTAATGAGGTATCATTAAACATGAGTAAGTTTTTATTTTTAGGTGTTCATCGTAAACACTACCAAAGTATTTTCCAAAAGTGTTAACTATAGCTACAGCTGCAGAATATTCTCTATCACCAAATCCCAAAATTGAAGATATTTTCAATGTCATCAAGATAACTTTTATATGTTAAACAACCGAAACAAATTTTGTGCAATCATAATCACAATACTTATTATTTTAAGCATAAAATCAGTCGCTTCGTTTAATCTGAACAAATCCTTAGTGGAAACAGTCTGCGTTTCATTTTGTTCACACTATTGAGGGCTTACTGTATTAACATAAAAATACTTGTGGCTTAATCTATAAGGCAATTCGAATTCGAATGATAGTTGATAAGGTATACAAGTAGCAAGTAAAACTCGAAACTATTTTCTAAAATTGATTCTGAGTTTATTGAATATAACTCCAAAATGAAGGAAGGTAAAATTAAAAGTTGTACCATGTTTAAGAGTCTTTTAGAATACGTATACATTGGAAGGAAGTTATTTTGGCTTCATCTAGATCATAAGTCTCTATGCCCCTTAGCCTGAGGGCCACACTGACTCCTCCTCTATGTTATAGGGGCAAAGATCTAGCTAGCCCAACATTGTAACATGTCTAATGTAGTTTTGAATTATGCAAGGGTGCTATCATATAATTTAGTACAAACACAAGTAATTCATTATTTGAATGTAATTAAAAGTGTTTTAAATCTTAGACGCAAAACTACGTATTCCATTATTAGTCGAAAATGATGGAGCACATCCGCCATAAACCTCTAGCAAAATATTTCGAATTTCTGTGACCGTTTTCCCAGCTATCCAGAAGTGTTTTATCATTGCACGAAATTCGATTTGATCCATTTTCTGCGGAACCGCCTAACTTGCAACACAAAATATTGACAGTAGACGTCTGAAATTTTGACAGTTGCCGATTCGGGAAATATTTCAGCTCGCCCTTGTATAAGACTAAACATTCACAGAATTACTCCAAATCTACCTACGGTTACAAGAATATGAATCTTTGAAATGCAAGTCGAAATCTCGGCAATTATTTCCGCGTGTCTCATTGAATAGCGTAACATAAACAATCGAAACAAATTTTGAATCTCGAATATTTAAATTTGTCGCGATAATCTGTTTTGTGCTTTTGGTATTTAGTAAGTAAAAAATCAATAATCTGGCTATCGTACCATCCATCGACAATAGTGGCGGCGCTAAATTTTAAAGGTTGAAATTTAGAACCGATACAGCAAACGAATCATTCAAAATATAGAAAATTCAACAAGCTTCACCATCGTTGTTTACAATGTTGAAAGCAGACCATTCAATAGCGGGAAGTGCCTTTATTTTAATGAAGTACGAGGGGAGGTTCAGAAGTTCGTGGAATGGAAGGGATGGAGTGAGGATAGGGGCACTCGCTAGGTGTCATTCTAATTAGCGACTCATCATTAGTATGTAAGTTAAGTTGCAACCCTATAGCGTCAGTCGTTTACGAAAACTTGCCTACTAAACAAGTCAATCCGGAAGAAAACTGAAACTATGGAGGAAATTGAACACCGTGCTGTGATAAAGTTCCTTACAATGCAAGGAAAGAACGATCAAACCATATTGAATGAAATGGAAACCGTTTATGGGGAACAGTACCCTAGTAAATCAATGATTTATAATTGGCATGGTCTTTTTAAACATGGTCGGGAGTCGATTGAAGACGGCCCCCGCTCAAGACGGCCAGTTGAGGCCACCACATCAGACATCGCCGAAAAAGTGCAAAATTTCTACTGCAAGATGGCCGTTTGAAAAAAAAAATTATCTGCATTAGTTGGAGTATCAGATACCACCATTTTGCGTATCCTACATGACCACCTGGGTATGACAAAAGTCAGTGCAAGATGAGTACCGAGAATGCTCACGCCGCTGCAGAAACAGCAGCGCGTCTGTGCGTCCAAACAATTTTTGGAGCTGTGTGGAGACAAACCTGCACAGATTTTGTAGCAAATTGTTACCGGAGATGAAACATGGGTTCATCACTTTGAGCCTGAGTCCAAACAGGAGTCCATGCAATGGCATAAAAAGGGCACACCACCGCCAAAGGAATTCAAAGTGTCAGAATCGGCTGGAAAGTTGATGGCTACTGTTTTTGGGATTGTGAGGGGATATTATTGATTTATTACAAAGAAAAAGGTAGGAGCATAACCGGAGAATATTACGCAGCGATATTAGAAAAATTAAAGGAGACCATCAAGGAAAAACGTCGAGGAAAATTGACCAAGGATGTGTTGCTCTTGCAAAGTTGCAATGGCTGCTCTGCACAAGCATGGCTTTCAATCAATAGTCCATCCACCCTACAGTCCAGACCTGGCACCTGCTAATTTTTATTTGTTCCCCAATTTAAAAAAAGACTTACGTGGGAGAAACTTTTCCGACGACAATGAGGTAAAGGAGGCAACTTTGGCCCATTTTATTTGAGGCGAAAGATAAAAAATATGTTTCTGATGGTTGAGAAAAATTAATTCATAGATCTAATAAATGTATTGTGCTCAAAGGTGATTATATTGAAAAGGAAAAATAGATTTATTGTTTTATTTTATTTAACACCCTTTCATTCCACGAACTTCTGGACCTCCCCTCGTATATCTAAAGTGCGAATCACAGTAAATAATGGAGGAGTTTGGAGAAACTAGTTAGAGGTCATGCAATTAAAAAGGTATGCAGTATTTGTAGCATATAAAAATAATAAATTCTAAGGTAAATTAAGACAACTAGTGAGGAGTAATATTGTTCGAAGAATGCTTGTTGCTTGCTTAGAATCAAAGTAGCCGAAATACCGAAAACATCTAGTAACACAAGAATTAAATCTCGTTGAATTAGATAGCACACCATTTATCTATGGAAACATGCAACTAAATTAATTATTCGCTTTCGTTATAAACGCCCTGTATACTTGAATCGCAAATGATCAGTTTCCGGATTAATTACGCCGTCTAGTCTTCAATGGAAGACGCCCACATTTCCGGAGAATCCTTTCAACTTACGTTAGACAAAGTAACTGCATATTCACTCTACAAGAATGCGTGATGACCTATGATTCACCGGCCAACTTGTCGGTTATGTATGTATGTAGTATATATTTACTTGTGTATATGTGTAAAGGTGGAGTTCTTATTGATGTGCGTCATAAATTACACACAATCACCATGAGTAAGATTGGTCAAGTACGTTGCTTTATAGAAATAGATGGTGAGTGTGTTTGTACCTCTAGGGAAAGAGAAGTGGGTCAAGAATGTTTAACAGAGTAAATTATAAGAGAAAACAACAATAACACACAATAATACACAGGGTCTTTTCAAGATCGAATGTAGATTTCTATACGAGTTTCAAATTGAAATGTTAATTGTTTTCGCGATATACTGTTGGAAAGATATTGTTGGTTAAAGTGAAGACAGTAGAAGTACTACCAAAGAGAAATTGCTCTAGGTTTACTACTTGATTTCGAGAAAGAACTAAAGAAAACACAACAAAATACGAGGTCAATTCCAAACGATATTTTTTCACTTTGTCTTAATTACAAAAGTCAATGAGAGTTTCCCTAATACAATTTTGAAATACTAACATATAAAAACGTGTGGCTTAACTTATAAGAAAATTCAGATTTCAATAAAACTTGGTAACCGCTGCTCCAGTCTCTTCAAGCCGTCGGAGGAGTGGGATTTTTCGAGCTCTGCAATATTGCCCTCTGTAGCGGCGATGACCTCCTCGTTTGAGGCAAATCTCTTTCCTCCTAGTGATTTTTTCAGATTTGGCAATAGAAAAAAGTCGCTGGAGGGCTAGGTCCGGTGAATTTGGAGGATGAGAGACAAATTCGTAGCTCAACTCATTCAATTTGAACACGACGATGCGGGATGAACGACCCGGCGCATTGTCGTGGTGGAAAAGCTTCAATATTGCATCGAATCTGGTCAATAAATCGCTGTAGTATTGCCCCGTCATCGACTTTCCCTTCTGCAGATAGTCAATGAAAATCACACCTTGGGAATTCCAAGGAATGGTCGCCACGATCCTTCCGGCCGATGGATTGGTTTCTTCGGAGCCCGGGAAAGTTCACTGCTTCGACGGTTCCTTGGTTTCAGGTATGTAGTGGTGATTTCGTGTAGGATATGGCCACCGAGTTCCTCTGAGATGCCTGTTGCGTCTGCTATCTCTCTCAGCTTCAATCAGCGATCGAATAACAGGGTATCATGAATCTTGTCGACCATTTCATCGTTGGTAGTGGTCGTTGTCCCAGCATCTAGAAGTGTTTTGTTACAGCACATAACTCGATTTTATCAATTTTTGCGAAACCGCCTGACTTGCTACACAAAACACACTCTTCACAACTATTGATAGTAGACGTCCGAAATTTTGACAGTTGCCATAAAAAAATTGCCTTTGCGGACCAATGAATTCACTTCAATGTTCTTGCGCCATCTCCTACCGATTCCGGGAACATTTCAGGTCGCTCGTATTGGAGGGGTTTCTACCCACCTCACTTACTTTGATAAAAAAGCGTGTACAACCTACTGATACATGTTTCCATCAAGTTCCATTCAAATCTGAATTTGAAAACCGGGAACCTTTCCTTGTAAGATATTTCCCAAAGGAGACTACGTAATATTCTATAAACACTGTTACGTTCTCCTGGTTTGAAGAACAACGCCGCTGTAGCCTGCTCGTAATTTCCTAAATTACTTGACCAATACTTACTTGTAGAGTATGTTCGCTTATTTACTAGAGGAGAGGTTGTACAGTGAAACTCAATGCGCATGCGCAAAAAAAATATACTTAAAAATGAAATGATTACACGGTTTCCACTCTTGCCTATGTACATGTACGATGTACGTAAGATATATAGATTTGCAATAATTGCAGTTATTCGAGCTCTCTTATACATGTAATGTACATTAGCATTTGTATATGTATTTTCATTGGTAGCAACATAAAGTAATGCCTCAGCATGTACGTTGCAAAGCCATGTCTTAATTCTGTTTAAAAGGTTAAACTCTTATATGCTTCCGCTGAAGCTTTGTCAGAGGCATGTACTAATGCCTCTATCTGTTTGCATGCACCACTACCTTTTTATAGGGGAGCCAACCCTATTTATTTCTTAAATTTATAAGCGCACCTCGGTGCTATGCTTATTTATATGTCCCTTTCCGGGAGCCTAATATACTTTCCTTGTTTTAAATTTGCCTAAGGGACTTGGCCCTGTATTATTGGCATGTATTTGTACTTGACCAAATACGTTTGTTATATTCACATTTATAGGGAACCCACCCTATCTCTTAGAGCTTGAACGCCTGGTCGAGGGCGACAGTAGCGATAATAGCCGATCTCAATACAAAAGTAATGTCACAGCTACCCAGGCGTTCTCGTTTGAAATATTACGCTATGTGCAATCTTTAGCTCTATACTACTGCGCCCCAAAGAAGGGAAAAAGCCAGTAACCAGCAAATGTGCGAACTGCGCACCGACAAGTAAAACGGAGCGATGATGCCGACATTACATAAGAAAACTGGTCCGTGACACTCGTCCGCTACGACGAGCAACTAAATGAAAAATTTCTAAGTCCCGATACGACAAGGACCGAACAAACGTACAAAAGACAACGGGCGCTGCGGCCGCAACGACCGTCAGCAAGAAGCGGAGTGATCGTACTTGTAGAGGAGGTCTATACATGCGCGCCGACAATCTCACCAAAATAATTTCCGACACAAACTTAACTGAAGACTAAAAATATGTATAGACGACAATGGACACAGTAGCCTCGACGTACGATGATAGAAAATCCAGAATTTATACTTAAAAAAATCTATACATGTGGTCCGACGACGTTACCAAATGACTCCCGCCAGAAATAAATGTATAGACAACGTCCTCGACGATTCCCGCCAAAACTAGAAAAACTTAGAAATCTCTAATAATCTTACGACGACGTTACTGTACACGTTACGACGAGGCACGAAAGGTGACCGAGAGTGCACGATCGCTAATACCTCGACTGTCGCGCTGGAGACGACTGCCTATGCTTGTGTACCTTAAATTTCAAGAAAACTCCCATTACATATTCGACGACGTTGCAGTGAATGATTTCTAATTAGGCAGTTTTAGCTAGCGTAATGCGAATGGCTGACTTGCATACATATACAATGCGTAATGTACATACATATTAAAATAAAATTGGATATAAGAGAACAAAATAAATAAATATAAGAATGAAAATAAATAAATATAAAAATGAAAATAAAGTAATATTCTAAATGAAAATAATAATGCAAAGTAGATAAAATACATAGTAGTAAAAAAAATATAAAATATAAAAAACAATGTTAAGTCCTTAACAAACACTCAGTATATTATCAGCGAAAATTAGTTAAAAACTTATTTTAGGCATACACTGCAAAAATATTCCCTTAATTCCCCCAGATTATGTAGCGTTATTTAGCAACATTTAGATTATATTTATCGCAATACCTATTGTTAGTAAATGTTATCATTTCAACTGTTGATGTTTAAGCTTTTATGACTGCCCATTATTTTTTGGTAAAAGCGAATTGCTCGATGCATTATTCAAACAATCCATTACATTTAAACAATTACGAACGATAACACCACAATGCAGGTATAAATATAATCAAGAGCGTGTTATTAATTCGTATAACAAACGAAAATAATCGTACTATACGAATTACAACGCAGAAGTGACATCATTCAAAAACTGGTTTTTGATGACTATACATAGAACAAATTAACATGCCTGCGTTGGAATGAATCAACCTACTTTATGTGGAAAAAGTTATGCGTTAAAATATCAGTGATATGTTATTATTTAAAAAAACCTTCAAGATTTACAGACTTTAAGCAGAATATAATGGGAATTCTAAGTGATACTATACTTATTTTTCCATTGATATTCCAAGTAGAGATTTATCGATTTTGGTTTGATATTCCAGCAAATCAGCAATGACTAATTTTATTTATAACTTTAATTTCAACTGTGGAAAAATATTTTAGAGTTGTTTAACGTAACACTAACTCTACTTTAGTATTTTTAGATTCCTACGGTTGAAAGACGAGACCGGCTTGGAATATAATACAACAGAATTGTTTATTGTTATACAAAACGTATTGCAAACGTATAATATAAATCAAAAACACTATGTTAGGTAACATGATATAAAAACAGTATTAGAAATTATTGTAGAAGCTTTACAAATAGCATTATTTTACATTTAATGATCAACTTTATAAACAAGAACTTTCAGTTCTAATTGAATTTCCTATCAGTCTTAATTTAGCACTAATAACACTGGATTAACTTCATTAACAGCTTATCATACCAATTACCCTTCATATATAACTAATAGATATAGAAAAATATAATTCAGATACCAAGGTTGCCTATTGTGTTTAGCATGTTGAACTGGTATAAACCAGTAGATACTCAACAGAATACTAATCACAGGACAAAAAATATTATATATGGGGGCATTATGCAAAATATTAGTTTTTGGAATAGGTACATGCAAGTGCATGATAACAAATCGCCGCAATCAAAAAATCCATTTATTAATTTCCAGACAAATTAAGAGCGACAAGTCTCTCTGCGTTCTTTAAGGGAATGCATGCCATTATGCTCCAGCAAATAATGGTAATCAGTTCCTGTATGAGGGTATTGATCATCAAGTTTGTATGAAAGGAATTTAAGAAAACGACATTGAACTCGTTCCAATGTAAGCTGATGGCAGGTATAATAGGGGGACCAAATAATAGAAGGGTATTCCAAACAACTCACTACAAAGGCAAAATACAAGAACTTTAACATACACTAGGGTGACAGAATAAAATAGACACCAGGTAAAGAGGTATAAATATGTAAACAGCTAAATTCTAAGAACGAATTAAGAACTTTCTCTTGTCATTAGCGTAGGGGTAGATGTATCGGAAGGAACTCGTCATAGTTTAGTATCGTTACAGCTATGCCTCGCTTACAAGGTTCGAGTGATATTAGCGACTTCATCCGGGATCGCATCGTTGGCCAGAGTGAACGCCGCGGCGCTTCGCAACGTGAAATAAGTAAATTTTTAAATATTCCGTTGTCCACAGTTAACCGTGTGATTACACAATTTAAACGCAAGGAAAAAACAACAGTGGAGCCGAGGCCAGGTCATGCCGGATCTTCTGAAAGAAGTAAAAGGGCGCTTGTGCGCGAAGTGTTAAGCTAAGCTTGCGGCAACTTCACAGAAAAGTCAGCGCACCGTTCTGCGATACCTCCACAGTGTGGGAATGTATAAAAGGGTGGCAAAGAAAGAACCTCTCCTTACGGCGTTTCAAAAACGGCGCCGAATGGCTTGGGCAATCGAAATGCGAACGAAGCCCGAAGAGTTTTGGCGGTCTGTCATTTTTTCAGACGAAAGCAGATACTGCCAATTCAGTGATAGTGGTCGTACGTGGGTATGGAGACGTTCGTCACAGCAACTAGAAATACGGCGGTGTAAACATCATGGTGTGGGGCGCGATATGGTATGGTGAAAGATCGCAATTAGTAATCTGCGACGGAAATATAAATGCGGCAAAATATATCCAAATATTAACAGAAGGACTACTACCGATATTCGACAACGCCATTTTATCTGAAGAAGGCTCCACTTTTATGGAGGATGGAGCACCCTGCCACAAAGCAAGAAGAACAACCGCATGGAAAGAGAAACAGGGGATTCGGATTTTACCATGGTCAGGCCAATCACCAGACATGAATCCGTTAGAGAATATTTGGCACATAATCCAGACAAATATGGCGAAACGACCCCGAAAACCCAGAAATAAGGAAGAACTCGTGGCAGCTGTTACAGAAGAGTGATTAAATATTCCAGAAGACACCATTAATCATTTAATAGATTCTATGCCACGACGACTCGCACCACTTCACGGAAGTAAAGGTGCATCAACAAAATATTAGTCTAATTTAAAAATTTTAAAATATTTAGTATATATAACGAGAATAGAATCTTTTTTTAATTAGTAGGTGTCTATTTTATTCTGTCACCCTAGTGTATTTATGTCACTAAATTGCCGGTTGCTTCGCACCACGAAGCCAAACCTTTTAGAACAAGTTAAGGAAAGCTCTTCAATATGCTGAACAATGCTTAAACTGAAAATAACTCCCAAAACCTTTAAATGATTCAACCGTAGGAACAATCTCCCCTTTAATTGCATAGAACGAATTTAAAGGATTCGTTTTGCGCGTGAAGGTGATATGCTGGCATTTGTTGACATGAATCTATTGATTGTGCACCAGGCGGTTATAAAGTCAACATTTTTCTGAAGGAGTGGAACATCTTCTTGGTTAGAAATAGGTCTTAACGTCATCACCATAAGCCAAAGGCGGAAAGGAAAGGCTAAGCAACAGGTCATTAATAAATAATAAAAGCAATAGTGGTCCTAAGTTGGAACCCTGCGGCACACCAGAAGTAGATACAAATTCTTGCGACCGATAGCCATAATAAGCTTAAGAAACGAAGAAATAAATCCAAAACAAACCAGCTTATTGAGCCGAATTCCATGGTCGATTTTATCAAATGCGCACGAAAAATCTGTACATAGTACATCAACTTGACCACGATTATCAAGTATGTACCTCACTAATATACTGCGTGACAACTGCCAAGTTGGTTATTGTAGATCCTCCAGGTAAGAAGCCATGCTGACGTTCAGAAAGTGTACATGTGATGCTATTAAGTATACTGGAATAAATAACATCTTCATAGACTTTCGCAAAATTATATAAAATGGCTATCGGCCTGTCATTATCAGTTACACAAGAATGACCCCCTTTTTTATGGACTGGTACTAAACGGACACGTTTCCAGAGATCAGATAAGGCAGATGTAGATAAAGAAAGATTGATGATTTTCATCATTGGCTTCGCCAAAACAAATCTTGTATCATGGATTAGGGAGCTCGGAATTCCATCATCACCCGCAGTACGCTTAGCCATTATTTTAATCAGCTCATCTTCAGTCGCCAGGATAGCTTAATGGCGAGCTACTCAAAATCTGCGTGCCTAAAAATCTGGCAGCAAACGCATTCAGAATATTAACTGGCTTATTGATATTTCCATCACCAGCACGAAAGGAGCCTGGAATTCCGGTACAGCCTTGTTTGGTGCGTATGAGACGAAACAGCTCCTGAGGATTAACAGGTATAGTTTCCTGAATATTCGTCAAATATATTTCATATGCTGAAGAAATCTACTTCTTAAATGCTTAAATTCCTCATTATAGAAATTGCATCTTGCAGTTTTCCATTTGCGCCTATAGTATTCTTTCGTTTTCAATACAGATATTGTAGTAGAATTAAACCAGGGAAGATACGCACACCTCTCACGCGACACTAAAGGAACAGACTTAGAAAGAATGAGATTCAGATGGAGATAAAAGGTAGATAACGAATCGTTAACATCACTAAATTTATCAAAGAATAACCAGTCAGTGGAAAAAATATCAAGATAAAGCTGATGGAAGTCGGTTCTGCGGAAATTGTACTGTGCGTTACCTGCAGATGAAAGCGGTACTGAATGGTAATCACACATGGATGAAAAGATTTTATTCTTTTTCGAGGTGTTCTCCTTGAAGATTAACACTTTTACGTGTGCTCGAAGCAACTCTGGAAGCACACTCGTTTGTTGGTGCAGGCCAAATTGCGTTTTTGAAAGCATCGACTGCTCTTTCTGACGACTGGAAGCATTGACCACGCAATTCGTTCTTGATTTTCGGAAGGATAAAGAAACCGTTATTCACAGCAAAAGAGGCAGAAAATATTATAGAAAGATTCACTTTCTTCTCTTAGATCTATTAATATGGAACGCTCCCATGCTTTATTAAAGGGCTGACGAAAATATGGATTCACCTGATTTCAAAGGCGTACAGATGTAATTAACGAGAGATAATGTTAGAACAAATCACAGTGTACTTTGCTGCATTCGCACTTGTGTCTTAACACCTGAAGCAAATTGATTATATGAAGATTTATTTCGTTAAACTAAGACATAAATATATGTTGCAGTGTTCTTTAAAAAATACGTCAAATCAAGAATTTCGTTAGACCATTGCTCTTATAAAATGGTTCCACTACGTTTTTGATAACTTATATGCTTTAATCTTTTCGCGGTCAAGAATTTCCAATACATTATCTTTGAGGTTTTCCATAATTTAGCAATACGTTTAAATCTTATTTTCTAGCGCGATTCGGTTAACGAAATTTGCCATAATGTAATTTAGAATGTTTAACTCAATATACAGGATGTATCAGATAACATTTTTGCCGTAGAGAAATTTATTCCAGATAAGAGAAATGGGGAAAAATGGAAGAAGAAATGAAAACAATACAAAAGACTCCATTGCGTGAAATAACAAAATCTTTAAATGTTGGCAGAAGCATCTACATTTCAACCGCCTCCAGTTATAATATATGATATATATATAATATATATCAGGGAATATCTTATTTGACAACCTTGACAACAAAAAGCTAAGTGTAGCTAAACCTTATTCATACATTACATCTACGACCATGGGTATATGTATACATGCGCAACATTAATTGCATGTAAAAGAAGTTGTAAACATGTTGGTATTTTCGTATTCTTGGAAAATACTCTTTAGCATTGTCTAATTAAGCCTTTGCAAGAAAAAAGGTGGAGAATATTCCGAAAAACCATAAAAACTTTAAATGTTAAATGTAAAAGAATGGGTACAGAAAGAACTGGAATCATCATCCAAAACCTGAAGAGGCATAAGGATATAAGAATAGGAAAAAGACATGACACAAATGCTTTAAGTAGAGAAATTGTTCGACAAAGTGTTGCGTGCATGGGACAATTAAAACAAACGAACAGACCAGTAGGTTTCAGAGCAGAAAGAAAACTGAAAGGCCCAGATCAACGACAGGACGAAGCGACCAATACATCGGAGTGATTTCCCTAAGAAATCGACGCCTCACCACAAATTGCAGCAACGTGACGACAGTAGAAGAAAGACTAATAAAAACCGATCTAAGGGGTCCTGTAGCAGTAAGAAAACCACGGTTAAATTCTGTACACAAACGGAAAAGGCTAAATTGAGCAAACACTTATGCAAACTCAAGTGTAAGTGATTGGAAAAATGTGGACGGATGAATCGAAAAAAAGATGAAAGAATGACAAAAGATGCGTATTTGAGAATCCTAGAAAACGATTCGGTACCAACTGGATGTGAATCAGTAAGGGAGGGCTCCATTTATCAGCAAGACAACGATCCCAAATACACCGTAAAGGTGGCGAAAGCTTATTTTCAAGACAAATCTGAAGCAGTCCTATCCTTGAAGTGGCCTCCATATCTCATGGAGGTCTTGTAGAATCACTTGGATCACGAGGTCCGGAAAAAGTCCCCAACTGGCAAAGCAGCATTCTGAAACGCTACAGATGAATCGTATTTGAAGCGATTAGTTCTAAGGATGTCGTCTATCTGTCAGGCAATTATTAAAGCGAAAAGGGGTTACTTTGAAAGAACATTATAATAATATGTATTTTATTAGAATGTACTTTTTGTAAGTAAAACATTTTAAGTTAACTCTTAATTAATATATGCTTCTATTTAGGCTATTCATGTAAAACTGTTATTGTGGATATATGTCACAAGTGGTTGCAAGAAATGGACAAGGTAAATGTTGTGTTTTTGGACCTCCGTAGGGCTTTTGAAACTATTGATAGAATACTATTAATAAAGAAATTAGAAATGTATGGTATTTTTGTCAAAGTTAAGGACTCGTTTGATTCATATTTAAATAAAAGAACTAAGAAAGTCAAATATAACAATAGGATATCTAATAGTTAAAATACAAATAATGGTGTTCCGCAAGGGACGGTGTTAGGTCCCTTATTGTTTAACTTATATGTTAATGATTTAATGTTGACAATGGAAGGCTGTAATATGTGTATGTTTGCGGATGATACAATGTTAATAATAATAATAATAATAATAATAATAATAATAATAATAATAATAATAATAATAATAATAATAATAATATTTAATGCCCAACAGATACAAATATCCAATTACAAGGCAATGTTAAATACTGTACACATGCAAATATAAATAACATAAATAACATAAAATTAAAGTATGTCAAATTACAAAACTTAGTAACTAGTTGCTTTAATTTAAATTAAAAAAAAAAGTAGTTTACCAGTGGTTAGGAAAAAAGAGAGAACGGAAAAAGTATTCAACTAAGTGTAACGCACTATGGTCTACATACCGTCAAAAGGGACGGTAAAGTGCAGGTATGTATATCCAACTCGGCAAACTCCATAGAGTTGAAATTGCTACACAATCTGTGTATTGGGGACCTGATGGCGATGTTTGTTCTAGGTGCGTAACAGTAAAATGTATTTGTTTGCCTAGATCCTGAACGTGGTACAATGAAGTTGATTTTACTCAACAACTCAGGTACATCAAGACCATTATGAAGTAAAGTAAATAGGAATTTACACTCAGCCTGTTTTCGACGTAGTTCTAATGAATCAATATTAAATGCGTCTAGCAGAGCACTGTGGCTAAATCCTTGTATCGGGTAAGTATTAAATTTTTTAAAGTACAAGAACTTCAAACACCTTCTCTGAATCTGCTCTAGAAGATGTATCTGATAGATGTACATAGGTGACCAGACCACGGACGCATACTCCAGTCGAGACCGAACAAAAGCGAAATAAAGAGGAAGAATAGCTGTTATAGAAGCAAATGGTCGTGTAACACGTATAATGAATCCTAACATACTCAACGCTGATGTACAAATAGTGGATATGTGCTCCATAAAGGTCAGTCTTGAGTCAAAGACGACGCCCAAGTCTCTCATAGAGGTCTCTCTAGGTAAAGAAGATCCAGCCAAGTGGTAGGTATATATAATTGGAGTCGTCTTACGAGTGTAGGTGACAATTTTGCATTTGTTTACATTAACTGTTAGTTTGTTGTTGACACACCACGTGTGGAATATATCGAGTTGGCTTTGCAAATGATTGCAATCCTGAGAATTATTAATTGTTGAGTACAACTTCAAGTCATCTGCGTATAACAACTTTGGACAGTTCAGTTGATAGCACAAATCATTTATATATACGAGGAACAGAAGTGGACCCAAGTTACTCCCTGAGGAACTCCAGAGCTCGGCGAGAAGCAATCAGACTGAATTCCCATGTATGTCACAAATTGCTTTCTATCAAGAAGATACGATTGGAATAAAGACAAAAGAGAAGACGAAAATCCAATATTGTCCAATTTATTAATAAGCACGGTGTGGTCGATTCGATGTTGTACATAGGTAGTAGTAGTGTTGGCGATATGACGAAGACTGAATAATCAACTCACTATATTATATCAGTGACTGTGTGTAAATAAACTAAGCATTGATGTTACTAAATCAAAATATATGGTTAGCATGCATAAGTTAAATAATATAGATATAGCTAGTATTAGAATAAAAATTAACAACAGTGATTTAGAAAAGGTAGACTACATTAAGTACTTGGGAGTTACCATAGATAAACATTTGCTATTCAAAGAACATGCAAAAAATATTATGAATAAAATGTCGAAAAAAGTAGGGTTTATGAGTAGAACTTGCAAATATTTATCACTGCATATAAAAATGTTTGTATATAAATCTTTGTGCAACAGTACTTTTTAATCTAAATAACAATGAAATCCAGCAAATACAAAAAATTCAAAATAGAGCCATGACAATAATTTTAAAACGTAGGAGATACAACCCAGTTAAAGATATGTTAATTACACTTAATCTAATCAATGTCCGTCAAAGAATTTTATTTAAGACTCTAGTGTTTATACATAAAATGAAAAATAATTTACTTCCAAGTTATCTTGGTGAAAGATTAAAAATGGTTCATGATACTCATGCTTACAAGACTAGAAACTATAACGACTTTTATATTACTCTCTGTCATAGAACCCAAGACTTCCAAAAATATATTTGTAAGTGGTTTTATGTTATATAGTGGTTTACCATATGAAATTAAAACTAATAATATTAGTACCTTTAAGAAGTATTTGTACATGCATATTATTGAGCCCTGTAAGTGATTGTATATTGAATTTATACCTATACATATATATATATTGTATAGCTTGTTAGCTAAATAAACTATCTATCCACCTATCTATTTCTAGTAAATTCCGTAAAATTATCAAGTGTCTTTAATTCGACCACCACCGATTATACATAAATTCATTCAGTATATATTTATATAATTCTACGAATACCACATTCGATTAATTCACGACATCCGTTTTAGGTCTCAATCGAAGCCAAGGCAAAATTGACGTCAGTAACTGCAATTCATATACTTATCTACGTAAAAGAATTATTACGGCTACCAAATAAAAAGTTCGTACTTCAGATAACAATCACGATATTGTTCTATGAATGCGATAAAAAAAGGAATTCCTCGTATACGTTTAGAATTTAAATCACAAATAACAACGCTAATTGAGATATACGTAATTGAATTGCGATATGTTATTTGTTGACTGATAGATAAGTCAATTTTAGGCATGCAGATAGGATTAAGTAATACCTGGATGTAGCTACGAAATATTTTTAGAATTTGTTTGTTAATATTGCAGAAATCTATTAAATCTGTCAAAATGAAGATTTAGTGAAATATTTTCCTTTCAAAGAACACATTTTTCTGGACAATGCGTCTCCTTTAACGCCACAAGGTCACAAATTATTTAAATACATAAATACATCAAGATAGGGCTTATTCGGGTTGGGCAAATGTGTTTTTCTGATACTTTAGGTGTAGATATTTGTTATTTTATCACGCATCATTGAAGGTGTGGTACTTTTAACAGGGAACTTGATTAAAATAGGAATATTATATATAATAACTATATATGTGTACAGTCGTGGTCCGAATTAATGTCTCCCCTTATTACGGAGAGAATGTCAAAGCTACTTTAGCTATGACGCACGACATCGTTAAGAAACGTTATGCCATCTGTTCGTGACTATAGTGAAAGAAGAATTAAAGCAAAATTGAAAGATAAAGAATTGTGGTTATGTGTGGGCGACCGATCGGCAAAAACTTTCTGTAGTGAATGTGATGTTACGTACAATGGAAGAGTTTGAACCGTCATCCCCTATCTTACTTGCTCCCAAAAGAGTTGCAAAATCTACTAGTGATGAAATTTTAAAAGTGATATTGAAGGCATTGAACAAATTTCAAGTTTCAACAACCCAACTTTTAATGTTTGTGAGTGACGGTGCCGCTAACATGATTTCCTTAAACCGATTTCCTAAAGAAGAGAGTGGTAATCTATTACGTGTAACATGTAAAATCCATGCTTTAAACCTTGTGGCGCAATTGATCCCCAAAAGTTATCCGCGAGTAAATGCTTTAATAGCTCATACGAAGACAGTATTTCTAAAGTCCCCAAAACGTACAAAAAGATTTCACGAATCGTGTCCCAAAGTGCCTGAACCACCACAGCCGATTACTACGCATTGGGGAACATGGTTAAGGACTGCGTTTTAGTACTGCGAACATTTAAATGATGTAAAGAAGGTACATAGTTTTACAATTCGATCCAAGACACGCCAAAGCTATCAAGAAAACGCAAAAAATGTTTCAAGATTCTCAGGTAAAAAGTGATTTAGAAAAAAATCGCAAGACTATGGACTATAGACTAGCGGAGGAAATTGAAAAATTACAAAATGTTTCGATGTCGTTTGTGGATTCTATTCTATTCAAATTGTGGATGATGTTCACTCACACCTATGTACGGCGGAAGACGAAAAAATGAAACTGTAATACGAAAATTTGGAAGTGTTATTAACAAGGATACACATTTTCTCATACTAAGACAAATTTGTGAAGGTGCGTCGAAAGATCCATTAAGATGTCACACGGATTACTTTAAATTTGTAAATATATCACTCGATGTGAAACAGTCATTTTCATAATTAAAAAATAAATTGTTATAAAGAGGTAGGGTTTTTAAACCGAGCCATGATTAAGAAAATAGGATGATTCATCATCTCATCAACGACTTTATAAAGTTGTGCAATTCCTACCGCAAATCTCGCGCTAAGGGTAGTAATCAAAAACTAACTTGAAGGTAGCTCAATCGATATTTCGGTTAGCCTCTTCTGGTAATGTAACCGCGCAATAAATAAATTCTAATTTAAATTTATCACACTCTTATATAACATAATAATCCAATTTGATAGTATATTTTGGAATCGACTGTATTTTAAACCATTATGAGAAATTTCTGTAATTCATTTTATCGATGTAGTTCTCCATATTTGTCATTGAACGTCTGTCAATTTCAATATAAGTAAAGGTAACCTTCCATTAATAAGACCTATTCCAATATTTATTTAAGATTAAAGCGAAGTCGCAAGAATAAAACAAAATATTATATACACTACCGCTCAAAAGTGTTTAGGTGAGAGTGCCTAAACACTTTTGAGCGGTAGCAAAAATGTATAAAAACTCAGCAAAAATGTTTTATTTATTATTTATTTATTTATTTTTTATGTTCAGATACACGTACATGAATAAAAATATATTAAATAGATGTGAAAATTAATACGTTTAATTTAAATTTTGCTTTCATCTATGTGACCTCCTCTTGATTTAATAATTGCAGCACACAATCGAGGCATTCTCGCAATAAGTTTTGCCAGAGTTTCTTGCGTTATTGAGGTCCAACTCGATTGCAATTTGTTCCACACGTCAGTAGCTGATGTCGGAGCCGATTTCCGAACTTCCCGATCTCGTTCTTCCCATAGTAACTCGATTGGATTCAAGTCGGGGCTCTGGGGAGGCCATTCCATAATTTTGAGTTCCTTCCTCTTCTAAATGGCGTAAATAGTCTTTACGTAATTTAGAGGAATGTTTTGGGTCATTATCTTGCTGGAAGATAAAATTTTGACCCAAAAGTCGAATTCCGGAAGGTATTGCGTGGTTCTCCAAAATTTCGCGGTAGCCTTCTTTTTTTAATATACCCTCAATTTTCACAATGTCCCCTACACTAGTGCCAGCAAAACAGCCTTAAATGATGATAGAACCTTCACCATGCTTCACGGTAGCAGCAATACACTCTTCTCTGGCACGTTCACCCACAGATCTTCTTACGAATATGCGTCTTCGGGTTCCGAACAGCTCAAATTTGGACTCATCCGTCCATAGGACGTTGTTCCACTCTTCTATGGTCCAGTGTTGGTGTTCATGAGCCCATTTAAGTCGCTTTTGCTTGTTTTGTTTGCGTAGTAATGGCTTTTTCATCGCAATACGTCCATGGAGCCCGGCTCTCTGTAGGCGACGTTTGACTGTAGAAACACTGACGGCGACCAACATTTAATTCCGCGGTGATTTCCGTGGCTGTTTTGCGTCTATTTAACTTGCTGGTAACCACTATTCTGCGATCATCTGCAGATGTTGTCGCTTTTGGCCTTCCACTCCGTCTTGTATTAAGAAAACTGTCAGTTTCCCGATATTTTTTTACGTTATAGTCAACCGTAGCGTGGTGTATTTTCATTTTGTTTGGCAATTTGTCGATTACTTATGCCACTTTTATGGTAAGCTATTATAAGCGCACGTGTTTCCGTACTAATTTCTCTTCGCGGAGGCATTTTAAAAAATTGTCACACGATATTTCGCCCACGACGTGAATAGAGTAAATAAAACACACTGCAACTGACCATAGGTTACAGATTTCACTATAATCTTCTAGGAAGGTAATTTAAACATTATTACCTACAATCTAACAGATGACTAAATTTACCCAGTAAATTCAGAGGGATTGTTATTGTAATTGCACCGCAATAAACAGTTTATGGTAATCCGACCAAGTGCAGGTAAATGATAATAAACCTTATACGATATAATGGGTGTTTATCTTACTAATCCATGAAAACAGGCGTGCCTAAACATTTTTGAGCGGTAGTGTATGTACATGTTTTTTCTCACTAAAGATGTGTCGTTTTCTTTTTTTATTAAATCTAAGTACAGTTTCTTCAAGATAATCTTGGCGGTCTTAAATTTATTTAGATTATATTGATTATTATTTTGCAAAATGCAAAAATTTAATCTGATTTATTTATTATATTTTACGTCTATATGCAGATGTATTACACTGACTAAAGTTAATTAGCGTTAATTAGCTTTAATCAGTGTAAGACATCTACAAATAGACGTAAAATATAATAAATTAAATTGAATTAAATTTTTGCCACAATGCATATAATCCGGTCTCTAGTTATGAGCAATAGTGCACGTAGAAGAAACATCCTCTTAAGGTTATCTGACCGACGTTTGCGGTAAATTTATCTTGGGGTATTGACGTTTTCTTTGAATTGGCGTGTATATACTACGTTACCATATATGGAATGAACAAAAGTGTATTCTTATCTCTCTCTATTTGAACAAGACATTTTTTGTAAATACACGATAAAAAATTTATTAATTTCAACTGTTAGAATATTTCATTTTTAAGCTCTAACTCCTTGATTAATTGATTGATAGATTATAAATTATTTGGTAGATAGTACGAGGGTTGTCTTTTAAGTTTTGCATATATTGGAGACGCATCTCTTTAGCGGGCCATACAGAGTTAGTCTCAGTAAACAGAGGTACAATGACTGCCCACGGTTACATAGCAGACAGCTTACAAGATTATGTAATACGTACCAGTAATAGCCAACAAATATAGCAATGATCGTGCGGGTATACCTTGACGAGGTTGGCATTCCAGTTTTAGATTGGCCTGCTGTAAGTCCAGGCATAAATCTTATTAAAAAATATCATTTCTTTTGCTATATCTGTTTGATAAAACTTTCAAATATGAGTTTCTGTTTTCATTTGGTCCTTATATTACTTAAATAATCATAACAATTCCTTCTTGGAGTATATAAGATTTGAAAGTTCCTTTGGTCATAAAATCATTCTTGCGCTACAAACATGAATTATGCGATACTTTCTTTCGTAATGTAGCTTTGAATAAAAGGAGTAAACGAAAAGTAAAACTAAATAACCCCAAATTGCTTACCAAAAATACATAAACCCAGAAATTCATATCGTTCGATAGTTTATAACGTTAATCCACCCACACATGAACTTACAAAATGATTAGCTAATGAAATCAAGTACTTAAAGTATTAAACGAACTTCTCCATCAAAAACACCTCTCAGCTAATTTCGAAATTAAATAAAATGCATTCAGAACCAGAAGATAAACTTACATCATTTGATGTAATACCACCGTTGCCAAATATTACTTTCAATATTACATTTAATACCCCCAGATCATTATTTTTAATCAATTCCACCAGGCGAAATTCAATAATACGAAATGTGTCTCAGAATTAATTTCGTAATAGGAACCTTTCAATTCCCGCTTACGCGTTGGAAGAAGAAGATAACCAGGCGAGCCATATCTGGACTCTGTCTGGACTGGGTGTAGAAGTACACGAATATTCTTTTCTGCCAAAAATTGTCTAGCCGACAATAAGCTGTAACTGGAAGCACTATCGTGGAAAGTGTAAATTGAAGGGTTCGAACAGTAAACAACATCCAAAGAGCCACGACACAGGTTCTACACAGTGTACTAAGCGAAACAACACTTCCTGAAACTTCCGGAGACACTGTATATATTCCAAAGGCGAAAATATTAAATTGTAGATATATTAAACATTTTAAAACTAATCATTCTCATTAATACCGAGACATACCTCGTATATTAAATTCTTGTTCAACAATAAATTCTAGAAGCAAACTTTTCGTACTCCACTGTCGCCTTTCTTAACAAATCTATTTTTAAATAATTTAGGAATTGTGGAGTGTGAGATGTGACTGGCTTCATTACCGTGATGAAAGATCTACGAGCTGGCAATGCCAGGTCGTATACACAAAACTTGTTTCCTCAAACGTTTAAGGATCTCGCGATAAATGATTTGATTCAAAACGCGGAAATTGAAAGGAACAATATATTTTAGAGACATTAAAATTTATTAATTCTGAGACGTTCCTCGTATATTAAATTAACGAAGATATGCTCGATTCAAAATACGTTTTTGTTCAACGATAAATTCTAGAAGCAAAGTTTTCGTGGTCCACTAGTTTTAAATAACTTTGAAGTTGACATTCAGAAGAAACATCTTGATGGGAAAAAATACCGTTCAAGCAAAGCAATGGCTTGAAAAGTGTTATGGGGACTCCGCTCCATCAGAAACAACAATAAAACGTTGGTTTGCTGACTTCAAACGTGGTCGTAGAGATACCGATGATGCAGAACGCAGTGGACGTCCAAATGAGGCGGTAACACCAGAAAACATCAAAAAAATCCACAAAATCGTTTTGAATGATCGAAAAGTGAAGTTGCGTGAGTTAGCTGACATCGTAAAGATATCAAAAGAATGTATTGGCTTTATATTGCATGAGCATTTGACTATGAAAAAGCTCTGTTCAAAGTGGGTGCCGCGTTTGCTCACTGTTAACCAAAAACAAGAATGTGTTGATGATTCTGAGCAGTGTTTGGTCATGTTTAAACGTAACAAACTGGAATTTTTGCGTCGATATGTGACAATGGATGAAACACGGATCCATCACTTCACTCCGGAATCAAAACGATCGTCATCTGAGTGGACAGCAACTGGTGAACCTCGTCCAAAGCGCCCGAAAGCACAACAATCGGCTGGAAAGGTTATGACCTCGGTATTTTGGGATGTGCGTGGTGTAATATTCATCGACTATCTTGAGAAAGGAAATACCATCAACAGTGAATATTATATAGCGTTATTGGAGCGTTTGAAGGCCGAAATTGTAAAGAAACGACCGCATATGGCAAAGAAAAAAATTTTGTTTCATCAATACAAGTCAATCAAAACAATGACAAAACTACATGAATTGAACTTCGAATTGCTCCCACATCCACCGTATTCGCCAGATTTGGCTCCCAGCGACTACTGGCTGTTCGCAGACCTCAAAAAAATGCTCGTCGGTAAGAAATTTCGCACGAATGAAGAGGTTATCGCTGAAACTGAGGCCTATTTTGAGGCAAAAGATAAATCGTTCTACAAAAGTGGTATTGAAATATTAGAGCGGTGCTGGAGTGATTGCGTTGCTCTTGATGGAGATTACGTTGATGAATAAAGCTAATTTTGAATCAAAAAAAAAACTGTTTTCTTTGTTAGGCCCGGGACTTTTCAGCCCATGTGTTATATTTTCATATAGTTTGTCTATTCCCTAATTGCTTTAGAATCACTTTTTTATAATTTCTTTACAGAGGCATATATAAAATAACTTTCCCACTTCGTAGGGACCAACAAACAAAACTTTTACTAATGCCAAATAGGAAACCAATTTTTCCATATTAAATTACGTTTTTGGCATTTCCTGTTTGCCAAAATTGGATCTTACGAAGCAATATGTTAAGGCCCTAGATTTGCAAGGGCACTGCTTCAAATACATATGCCAAAAGTTTCCACGACTAAATTCAGAAAAAAATTAAAGCTGAGGTATTTGATGGACCTCAAATTAAAACTTTAATGACAGATCCAAATTTCATCAACTCTGTGAATTAAGTTGAAAAAAAAAAGCCTGGACTTAATTACACTGTAGTCCCCAACGATTTATTGGAGTCAAAAAAGCCATCAATCACAAAAATCTAATCAAATCAATACTTGAAAGATTTCACCGCCTAAGTTGTAAAGTTTCAGTTCCTTCATAGTTAATTGCTGTAAATGGAAACTCGATATCGAGGAAGGTGGGATTCTCATGTGATGGCCGACTACTGTTGGAATGGTTAAAGGGACTGCCAAACCAAAGTACACAACAGAAAGTGAAGCAAACGAAAATTTATTCCCTGATTCTTATTTGTGTTTCTACAAGTATTCTTGCAATTTTTTAATGATTGGATACAATTAAGTAAATGAATTATTAAAAGTCCCATATAGAAGTCAGCAAAAATTGCGTTGGGCAGTGTAATTTGTGAATAAATTAAAGTGCTAAAAGCTCCCAAGTAAAACTAATAGCAAACTAGATCAATATAGTCTCTCAACGAGCGCCTTACAAAGTTACTCATAAGGTATTGTTGTTCGATATCTCGAATCAACATTCGATTAGTTCAAAAAAGAATATCAACAAATGATTCATATTCATGCACTTCATTATAGACCATAAAACGCGTATCAACAATCCGTTTTCTTACTATTGTTTTTATTTATCCGCGATAACTGCATAATGGAATAGCATTCACCTTATCTTCTTGTTTACAAATACACATATAACTCCACTAGCATTGTACGAGAGATAACACTTACCATGATTGGGCCGAATTCGAACCCTCGTAGAGGAGAACCGAATATCCAAAATAGCTACTTCTACTTAACTTAACGTTTGAAAAGTTATAGGGATCTACGTAGACTATCGGGTAGTTCGTGTCGAAATTAAAAGATAGCGCATTTTCAGATAGAAGTACTGCTAAAACTATCGCGGAAAACACGTATTTTATCGGATCAGTCATGGTTAATATACGTTCCACGCACAATATTATACACAAGAAAACTAGAAATCGGACACCAAACTTTAACGGAGTAACACCGGAATTGCACTAGATATAAATCATTTAATGAAACTAGCTCATGTCACCGTTTCAAGATAAGGCAGCTCGCGGTTTCGCGGTGTCACAGAAAGATTAGATAGTCCGTAATATAATAAGTATTTGCTGTGATGGATAGAATCACAAAAGTCTAAAGTAGCGGATCGACTGGAATAAACGCGAGAAAGTATCGATTTTAATACTCCGCATGAATACGAACCATGCTTGTGACATGCATGACAAACCCGTTTCGTCTGAGTATTCCCCGGCAGTCATCATCATACGAATTGAATAACATTACGTCGGCTGAAGATTCGTTCTCGCTAGTGCTTTGCTGGACAGACAAAAGGTCCGGTCTAAGACGGCTGCTATTCACAGCAGCCGCCTTACGTCGACGGCTGCTGTGAATACTTTTGAAAACGATATAAGAAACAACATAAATGTCCACTGCTCTACCTCTTATAGATATTCTTTGCTATACTTTACATTTATGTTAGTTATACATACACTATCATCCATAAGTTTGGACGCAAGATGAAATTCCTTCAAAATACGAGGGGAGGTCAAGAAGTTCGTGGAATGGAGGGGATTGAGTGAGGATAGGAGCGCTCAATAGGTGTCATTCTGATTGGCGACTCATCATTAGTACACAAATTAAGTTGCAGCCCTATAGCGTCAGTCGTTTACGAATGGTTGCCTGCTAAACAAGTCAATCCGGAAGAAAACTGAAACTATGGAGGAAATTCAACACCGTGCTGTGATAAAGTTCCTTACAAAGCAAGGAAAGAACGCTCAAACCATATTCAATGAAATGGAAACCGTTTATGGGGAACAGTGCCCTAGTAAATCAATGATTTATAAGTGGCATGGTCTTTTTAAACATGGTCGGGAGTCGATTGAAGACCCCCGCACAGGACGGCCAGTTGAGGCCGCCACATCAGACATCGTCGAAAAAGTGCAAAAATTTGTACTGCAAGATGCTCGTTTGAAGAAAAAACAATCATCTGCATTAGTTGGAGTATCAGATGCCACCATTTTGCGTATTCTACGTGACTACCTGGGTATGACAAAGTCAGTGCCAGATGGGCACCGAGAATACTCACGCCGCTGCAGAAACAGCAGCGCGTCTGTGCGTCCAAATAATGTTTAGAGCTGTATGGAGACAAACCTGCACAGATTTTGGAGCGGATTGTTACCGGAGATGAAACATGGGTTCATCACTTTGAGCCTGAGTCCAAGCAGGAGTCCATGCAATGGCATAAAGAGGGCACACCACCGCTAAAGAAATTCAAAGTGTCAGAATCGGCTGGAAAGTTGATGGCTACTGTTTTTTGGGATTGTGAAGGGATATTATTGATTGATTACAAAGAAAAAATGTAGGAGCATAACCGGAGAATATTACGCAGCGATATTAGAAAAATTAAAGGAGGCCATCAAGGAAGAACGTCGAGGAAAATTGACCAAGGGTGTGTTGCTCTTGCAAAACAATGCGCCTGTTCACAAGGGCAAAGTTGCAATGGCTGCTCCGCACAAGCATGGCTTTCAATCAAAAGTCCATCCACCCCACAGTCCGCACCTGGCACCTACTGATTTTTATTTGTTCCCCAATTTAAAAAAAGACTTACGTGGAAGGAAAGTTTTCCGACGACAATGAGGTAAAGGAGGCAATTTTTACCCATTTTGAGGCGAAAGATAAAAAATATTTTTATGATGGTTTAGAGAAATCAATTCATAGATCTAATAAATGTATTGTGCTCGAGGGTGATTATATTGAAAAGGAAAAATAGATTTATTGTTTTATTTTATTTAAAACCCTTTCATTCCACGAACTTCTGGACCTCTCCTCGTGCTTCACCCGAATACATTTTATTGTTCTTTTCCAAGAATACGACTATTGTTTGACGATGATGGGATAGAATACCTATAGTAATTACTTTCGGTCAAGTATTGCTTCGGTAATCGTTTAGTGCATGTGATAAAGATTATTAATTCTTAGTGTCTTATCACTTTCGCGACGAAAAATATACTGAGAGAGAGAGAGAGAAATTACTCTACGATTAGGGATTTCACCGAAAGGTGTGGATTACACATTGGCCCGGAGAAGAGAAACGGTACAAAGTATTGATAGAAGTCGAAGTAGGCGGCCACAGGTAACTTCTGGAGCTGAAGACTTCGAAACAAGATCGACGTCTAATGGCACCGGATATCGCAATGCGCGTTAATATACGACAGGCCTTTTCGATGCTGCTACGTATTTTGTGGGAGCAGTCCCAACGATTGTCGGGTTCCGCCGTGTCACTAGGTTTTTTTTTGTCTCTGTTGTTTGTAAGATGACAGTTGTCAATTTTTTCTTTGCTAATGACCAATAATTTTGCCTTTTATGTATTTATGTCCAGACCATACAATTGGCTGTGGTATGTTATTCTATCCGTAAGTTGTCAGAGTAGATCAGAAATATCTGAATATGTTACAATTCGTGCAACCAATACCTATTATCTACGATAAGATGCGTATCAGTCATTTTTGCCTTGTATGCAGATGACGAGTATGCATTCCATTCTCCTTTGAAGTAAGATCTTTTGATAATTTCAGTGAAAGATGTGGCATTCTTTAACTAACTTGTTCACAGCATTATTGGACTCAATTCTACTATTTTCCCGAACCCAGTATAATTTTGTATGAGTGAGTTTTCATTCCATTTCACCTTAACAATTTCTAGCAAAATAGGACTCGTTTTAGGAAGATTTCTGCTATTTTTGTATGATGAAGGAAGCCAAGCATTTGCCATATTCTGGTTGTCCGATATAAGGTGAAAATCTAACATCTATTGTTTGACTATACCATGAAACGCACTTTCGTCGTGTCGATGGCCGTAATTATATAAGTTAACGAAGTCGAGAGATACGCATGCTACTTTGTACGGCGATTGTGCGTCAGTATGCTAGTTCTATCTAACGGTATTCTCTACCCTTGTTTAACTACTACTACAAAATCCTATCCTCACATCGACCTTTTCAATTTGAACATTTCACCCATCTTTCAGGTAATTTATGGATATCATGCTAGAAAAACTACTTGCCTCTTGCGACAAACCATTTCTTGAGCCAACAGGCTTTCAACCGTCTTTTTCTTTTGATAAATAAGAAAAGTAATACGTGCCCCAAATGTTCTTGTTCAGGCACAAAACTCGACATCAAATTGAACGATAAAGCAAAGACGCTAGTTTTTGGCGGACTCAACATAGGTGTGTTTGTATTTTAAAAGTCAGACGAATAAAATGACATATATGTCAAATTAATACGCTATATACTTCTAGCATGGTGCCATCTCTTAGTTAAACCGAGAAAAATTTATGCATACACCTGGTATATGAAGATTTCCTTTGTTTTCACGATTTCCATCCAGAAGAAAATGCCAAATTCCAAAAACAATAGTAAACAGACAAGCCTACACGACACTCTAAGTGCTACAACGCCTTTAAACAAATAGTATAACCAAATGTATTAGAGTATAATGTTGTTCGAGCTCATCTTCAGAGAAACTGATAATATCAATATTTGCCGAACCATGCCTTATACAAACTAAAATCTATCAAACAATTATCGATAAAAGATCTCTACTCATGCCAAGACTTGGAAATCCATTATTATCGCACATACATGAGCAATCTGTCTTAAAATTGTATACATGTATCATAAATTTATATGTAAGTACTTCCTCAACGTAGAAACCAGTTAGGAAATACTCATTTAACGAGACTAACGTAATCGGTTAAAGCGAATGCAATGAATCACGTCACGATAAGAGAAATACTTAAAAAAAAGGAAATCGATAGGTAGAAAGCGAAATAAACAGTGCAGTGGCTTTCTTCCAAATTCCTGCTTGTATTGACTTTACTGGTAAATCTTTTTTTAATTTTCTCTAAAATAATTACTTACACTACGCGCAAAATATTAATGAGGTTTTATGTATATACAGTGTGATCAAAGACTACGGTTGGTACACCTGAAAAATTGACGTTGAAATTGACGAATTTCATTATCATTTTTGTTAGTGACGTTTTTATGTAATTAAGAAGTTATTTAATTTATTAGATATATTAATTTAAATACGAAGGTAAGCTGAAAAATTCGGTAACTAACTATGAAATAGCACTGTGTGAAAACAATCTTTGTGTCAGCTTGATGTTTCAATGACATACGCGTTAAACTTCATGTCAATCTGTCAAGTAGTTTATTGTGTACATACACTCGTTTCAAGCTTTTTTTAAAATTGACAATATTGAAATTCACGCAGAGAAAAAGTATTTTTCGCCCAATGCTTCTTGTTTTAGGACTGTTTGCAAATAGGTGAATGAATTCAAAAAAAGTCGTACGTGCGTAAATGACGACCCACGTTCTGGAGACCCAAAAACAACCACTTCTGCAGAAAGTGATTCAACATTGAAAGATAAAGCTACAGGCATCTTCAGGAAATGGGTGACGCGCATTTTGAATGTTAAATTAGACATGTCTTAGCGGTGTGTAAGATGGGTGTCGCGTTTTCTCACACCACCGCAAAAACTCAAACGTTTGGAATGTTCCACAGCTATTTTGGAATATTGAGAATCGACTAAATAAATAAATTGATCTTGAAACAGATTATGTCGAAAAATAAAACACATTTCATTGAAATATTGTTATTTAGTATACTTTAGTTACCGAATTTTTCAACTTACCCTCGTATATGTAAGAAAAACATTATTCATGGTATTTTAGTAGGGGAATCAAATAAAATCGTTTTCAAAATTTTATTTATCATAATAAAAAATACATATTTTAAATTAACATAGCTACAATATAAATTGATAAAATATATATTATCAAATTAACGAATTTAAGTAAACTTTGTTACCAATTATGTTTTAAATCTTCCTCCATTATTATAGGCGTGATAACTACTGTATGTGCAGTAGAGCTGAAAGTATCCTTTGCTCTGAAATTATGATTTAGGAAATGATTCAAAGTCATTTTCCATCTGTAATTATAGATCTATAGGGTGAATGAAAAATAAAAATTATTACTGCACCCCAATAAAAAAAGAAACAAAGTACTCATGCTATACGTAGAGATTTTCATATTCTGCAGTTGGCTATTATGATATATCTTATAGACTATGTCCACAGAATTGTTTATTTTTCAAATACCGAACTTAACTTTATTCTGAGAATCTTATTAATAAAAATTAGTTGCACTTACATTATATAGGTGAAAAAGTATTAGTCTCTCTTATTGGAGTCATAAATAATGTTGGTACAGCATCTCGTTTTAATCTGTTTCTTAAGTAGTTTGCAAACATTTTATCTTCAAAATGTTTTCCACAAATAAAAGTGTTTTTGGACACCTTAGACAGATCTTTTACTAAAAGATCTTCACGGCCAGAATTATTAATCCAAACTATGATCCTGTAAATTTAGAAATATAGCAAATAATTAAAACAAATATATACAGGACGAGAAACGATTTTTGTGCGTATAGACAATAGATAAAATATTAGGCAAGAGTGCTGATATTTGTAGGGCATAGGTAATAGAAAAAAACATTAGAGCTATTGCAAGTGCTCTGATATTTGTATTTTCTATCTCCAAGTGCCACTTCCATCTTGTTAGACTCTATGCTAATGAAGGCCAGTTAGTACAAAACACATATCTATAGTCACTAACTTTGTAGGTCATGATGCTACAAATTTTCCATTCTTTTTATATGTTATACATACTGGTTAAATTTAAAATGCCATTAACAATCTTGGATATTCAGTGAGTAAACTTCTTGTTTACAGATAATTTCTAAAGAAGATTATAGCAATAAACAAACGTTGTTGTTACTAACTTCTATATTATGCATATTGATTATAATTGAAATTACTTTTTATGCAGAAAATATCTCTGAATTGATTTGGTACCTACCGTTGTTCATCTTTCGGGAAGCCAAACATACTGTATCCTTCATTGTTCAAAGAGTTTATATAACAGTTTTGCACGGCACAAATATGAGGATTTGTGCGCTTTTCCCTATTACCATAACTCATTTTCGTCCTATAGTCTAAATAAATAAATAAACAATTACAATGAAATAAAACAGACAAATGAGAGCGAAATAACTAACGAAAAAACGGAAAACTGCATATATTGTAACTCAAACACGTTAAAACTACGACGTAAATTCTGCCAAATACTGGTACACAAACGGCTAATAATGAAAAGGTTATGAGACGTACGGTAAATACGATGAAGTTGTTTTTTTTTTTCTCATATTATTTTCAATATGGCGCTTACGCGCAGGCGCACTGGAGAAACGTCACAGGAATTTTGGAAATTGGCTTTTCTGTTATTCTGTACTATGCCAGTCAGGCTTAAAAGTATTGGATGTTATACAGTATATCTTTCTCTTGTTACCTTATATGAATTCGCGTGTTCTTTTTTAGAACTAATTATTTGGCGCTCTTTGTATATAAGGTAATACATTTGTTTTGTTTATTGTTTCAGTAACATATCAAATTTTAATTTAATTAAAATTAGTATAAAATTTATTTAAATAATAATAATAATAATGTGGTGAATAATTTTAAATTAATCGCGCAAACGTCTTGGTAAAATTGCTAACTTACCGACAGTGGGTTTGTAGTCCTGATTCTGTAGTTATAACTAGAGACCGGATTATATGCAAAGTGCATATATTTTATTTTTTGCATATCTTTAATTATAGTCTATATGTAGACGTATTACGCTAATTGAAGTTAATTAGCGCTAATTCTACTCCATTTTAAAAAATTAAAAAACGCGTTTACACAATGGAATTTTTGAAAGCTAGTTTTTGGCGACAGTTTTAAAGCTAGCTAGGATTTTCTATAAGTTGTAGTTACGTAATTATTATTACAACGTAAATTTAGGGAGAAAAATTAAATAAGAACGCACTCAGCCAAATATGCGATTTAAACTTCAATCAGTTGTTGCGGCTGGCAACATATTAAATATCGCTAGTGTAATGTTTACCGAAAACTGACCAACAGTTAGCCTACTTTTTGGCGCCTCAATTCAAAACACTCCTCCGAATTAAAAAATAGAACATAGTGATTGCATATATTGTATATTTTGGCATTTCTATACATATTTTTACAAAAGTTGCATATATTGCATATTTAGGCTTCTTGCTATCCTTTCTATTAGTAAAAATTCCTAGTAATTCCTAATGTACATTTACATTGATTTCTCTTATACTTTTTTCCAAGAACTGCACGTTTTTAATTTCGCCTAGCAGACAGGATGTGGTAAATACGTTTTATTATTATTAATTCACAAATAGACTATTAATTCATTGAATATCTTTGACCGAAACAGCATGTAATTGTAAACACATACAATGAGTAGGGAACAAAATTTCTTTATGGATTAAGCCATATCCTGAACTGGTAAAGGACGGCGACAAAATATTTCGTTGAGCTTGCAGTAAAGTGGTAAGTTTAATTTTACTAAAAGCTTTACAATTGTTTTTAAATTCTTTAACTTTTAATAGAAAATGACGATTGTTGTTGTAGGTGTCTTGTGAGAGAAAATACCTGATTGATCAACATGCTAAAACTCCATCACATATTGGAAAATGTGAAAAACTAAAGCATGTGTACAGCAATCTATATATCAATGTGTAGCATCAGCTTCACGAAACTCAGAACAAAAAGAATATAATACGGATCTGTGTAACGCATTAATTTCGTATAACATACCATTAGAAGATTAAACGATGTTAATTTGAAATCATTTCTGCAAATATATTGCAAACATAATATACCTGACGAAAGTACCTTACGAAAAAATTATGTCACATCTTGCTACCAGCAAACAATGGCAGAACTTCAACAATTGGTAGGGAATAATTTTATTTATATCATGGTAGATGAAACTACGAATGAGTGTGGCCCATTTGTTAATAGGAATTCTTCATGAAGATATTGTAGGTAAATCATATTTAGCTTATTGTAAAGAACTTCAAAAAACAAATAATGTGACAATTGCCCAATTCGTTTAAGAAGGTTTATCAAATTTCTTCTTACCTGGAAGTATACCCTGTGAAAAAATGTTACTAATGTTGTCCGACGCTGCACTATACAGGATAAAAGCCGCGCAAAATTTAAAAAATTTTTATAGTAACATTATTCATATAACTTGTTTAGCTCATGGCTTCAATCGTGTAGCCGAAGACATTAGGAATCAATTTCTTTTCTATTTCGAAACATATGTATTCTGATAGAAGACAAAACTTTCTTGTACACAATTTTCAAAAACATTTAATTATAAATTGGTTTAGAAATATGTTGTAAAAAAATGTTGTGCAATAAAGTTAATGTTTAAATTTCTGCTCTTATTTATTTTATTACATTTTGCATATTGTCGCAATTTTTGCATATATGCCCCAGGTTTATGCATATTTTCTCAAAAATCGATGCATATATATGCGCACATATTCCAGTTTTTGTTTGCATATAATCCAGTCTCTAGTTATAACTTATAACTCACATTACAGTTAAAAATAAATTTGTAAGAGAATGTAACAAGTGAATAGTAATAAAATGTTCAAAACAAAAGAAAGCGTTTTAATACGAAATGAAATCGACCGCATTCTACAATAAATACATTTATTTCTTTATAATAAATAGAATAAAATTATATTTCAGATTATGTATCAATAATAATTTAACTTAAACTAAATAATTTCAGTTATTTCCGCATGTTTCCTGTCCATTTTATTCAAACGTAACTTATTTAAAATCAGTCCATCATAAGTATCAATAACCGATACGAAACCTATTCTAACAAAATTTGTCACAATGATACAATAATTGTACGAAGTACCAACCTATTATTTCAAATAACCCTTATATTAGAAATATGGCAATATTTAATACTATCTTCATAAGAGTAATACTGCAAATCCTTGGTGACAGTCTATGGTCTAATAGATAGATAGATTGTGTCAAATGTATTTCCCATATTTATGATGTTCTTAAACACACATCCTATTTTCTTGGAATGATTATCTTACTTTGCTAAGATTATGTGCGAAATTGTAGCGTTTAGCTTCAAATATGATCTTACTAAAGGACAGTTGTACGTGCTAAATTCACCAGTTGATCAAGGTGAACTTTCGATAAACAAGGGAGATTGTACCAACTAAATTCAATGTTGATCTTTAAGTCAAAATCCCAAGTTTAACAATTCAACCAGATTCTGACATTAAATATAACTTATGTAAACCGTGTTGTAAACCATTTCACTTGAAACGTAAGCATTTCTTTCTTCTCTTACGGCCGTTTAGAGAAAAATGAATACGTATGAAAGTTATCCAACGATAAAGATAGCCAAAAATATAGAAATCAATTCAAAACATCGAGACAAGAAGAAACTTATAAACAAATTTAAGTTATCCAACCCAGTTGTAGAATATATAGATAAAATACATTTGGAACCTGATAAGTAAAGTATATAACTAAATAGTAACCAATACAACTTTAAAATAATTAAATATGCATTTGCATAAAGGATTACTTCTTCATATATAGTTAATTACATTGATGACAAGCAGTATTACCAACCTAGTGGTTGCGCCGTTCCTAGGTTTTTGAACTAATTCGAAAAACATCCAATTGTAGCGAATATTTATTTTAATATCTTCTACTATAAACGTAATATATAACAAAAGAGGAAGATAAATTTATAGTAAGGGCACTATTCAACGCTGTACGCCTCTTTTTCACTTCTCTACCTACATTCACTATCTATCTACTGCCAACTTTTACACACCAAAAACTGTTTAATATATTTTTAAAATAATCTAATGGTTACCAAGTTTACTATGATTCAAATCCTAATAACCATTTAAGTACAGACAGCAAATATATAAAATGGAAAATTTTGTTGGTACTATTAAAATGAAATAGAAAAAAAAGGAGTAATTCTGTTCAAAAATTATTCATTTATATAGGATAATTTACTTTCTACATATACGGTTACCAATAACAATATTTTATCAATAAAATTTTAGATAAAAATTCTACCACATGTAGAAATAACAATGGAACACAAATGTGTTAACAGAACTTCCCCGTATTGTCAAAAATATATCAACAAATATACCGCAGACTAATGATAAAATAGCTGCTACAGATAAGTATACAAATAGAATAAAATCAAATATATTGTTTTCAATCCTAATAGTAAGAACAGCATTAAAAGCGAATAATATTTTCTTAAACTATTTGATCCCATGTGGTGCCCTAAATAAAATAAATACAATCATAATTTACAACACTACCAATACAAAGAAAGAGGAAGATATATTTGGTATATTTTTCATTTATAATATAACGTTTTATAATTATTTAATTAACATCTATATTTACTATAAATAGTGTATAAACATATGTAATTAAGTCAATACCTTAAAAATGTTATTTTCAATCATCTAGTCGCTCTTAACTCTTCGCACTAATGGTAATACTTGATATAAGTATTGTCAGATGCTCTATAATTATCAGATTCTTCGATAATTTGATCTAACTTAATTAATTTCTTGGAATATGCCGTAACCAAGTAACAGTTCTTGCAGTTGATCACAATTGTAGAGATTTTTAACCCTTGACCCTATCAAGTATATAAAATATGCAACTAATGGGAGGAAATTGTACTGTATTTAAACCTAAGATTTAAACTATATAAAAGAAACACTCAAGCATTTGTTATCATCAGACAATTTGCTTCTTTTTTAATGTGTAATAAATGTTATTCTGTATCTGTAACGCGTAATATTATATGATTAATGGGAAAATATTTGATAATTTCGCTTTCATAGTATGTCGATACTGTTTGGTAGCTATTTAGTCACAATCACTAACTTCACAATGTACATTTATGGAACATGTCATATGTGTCAAACGTAAAATGTTTATATGTCCTTTATTTGAGTCAATGTATATAAAAAACTAAAAGATAATTTAAGTATAAAGTTAAAATTTAAAGTAAATTATATTATTATTAACAGTACAACATGTATAAGGTTGTACAGTTTACAATCCTGTCGTTGCCATTAAGTAGTGTGATGACATATCAAATTTTTAGCGCGAAAATTTAAAACTACCTCGTCTAAAAGAGAAAAAAAAACAATATAATAGGGAAAAATATATTTTCTTGTTATAAGTATAGCTTAACATCAATTTAAAACGGATTATTAAAATTATGTGCCTCATGAATTTTAACCAAATATAGTAGTATAGAAAATACGTATGTATACAAATTCTTCAATAATTTCTTATCAAATCGTGACTTGCTAACTGAATAAACATTAGTTGAAATTCAAATAAGTTAATCGAATTTATTTAAATATAAGTACAGTTTATATATTACGTGCATAAATTTATATATATATATATATATATATATCTATATATATATATATATATATATATATATATATATATATATATATATATATACCGAGTGATTTTAAATGTTTGAGGACAGTTTAAATTTCGCGCCTTGCTAAATTTTTGTCACGTTGGCGATTTGGTTTTGAATTCGTAACCAGTAGCGTAGCAAATAGATTTTGGATGGGTGATAAAATATTGACAACAGATCTTCAAAAAATCAATTTCATATTGATTTTCTAAGCAGAAAATTAATGTAAATGTGATAAAAAAATGGAATGAAATATAAACAGTAGCTCTAAGAAGAACAGATTACAAGTAAAAATGAAGCAAATAATAACGAATAAAATGAATATAAATAACGTGTCGCACAGGCAGTTGACAGGACCGATACTCACAATGGCCACTCTTAACATGTCAAATCCCCTAGAATCCACCGCGCGAAATTTAGACTGTCCTCAGACATATAAAATCACTCTGTATATTATGGGGTTCGTCTTAGCGAAAGACACACCTACAAGAAAACAAAAATATAATAATCAGAAACGTATCGTGTTGAATCTTTACAACACAAATTTAATAACATAAAAAGATAATGTAAACATGTGCCTGTAAAATGATAGTGGTCATTGTGAACATGTGAATATATCTAAATTATATTTATTATTATGTTCGTTTATATAATTTCTTCCTTTAATTGCTCTCTATTTGAGATGATTTAAATTGGAACTTATTTTTATGCCAAAATCACTTAAAATTATTTATTGCCAAAACAAAACAAAAATATGTAGTACCTACCAGGCTTAAATTAATATTTTGAATTTCCCCCTTAATTTGAAGTATTTTTATATAAGCAGCAGTAGTAATAAATAATTTTCTTATCAGTATCTAAACTGCGCATATCTATCAAAACTATGTTTACAAATCATTAATTTGTGCTACCATTATCGCCAGTTACGCCAACTTAAAATTTTGGGACACGTGATTTTCAGTTGAAATTATTTTCCTGTTAACTGTCAGAAAATATTTATATTTATAATTAACAATATTGTCAATAGTCTGTCGAGAAATTATGTTGCAATTTGCCAAAATTATCAATGGACAGTGTAAGTGTGGCGTCAGTAAGTATTGTGGCTACACTGAAAAGTTTCCCAACAAAACAAAGACACAAAACTAACCTATTCCTGTCAATTCCTCATGTTTACGTTGTTTACTGTGCTATTTTGGGACATATCTAGGATGGACCACAATAAATATACCTAAAGAATTACATTAATGAAATGTAGCTTCAGTTAAACTTGCATCATTGAGATCTGGCTATACAGGACACTTTGTGTTACCTGTTGATGAAACATATACATTTCGTATAAATGTATGAATACAAACTTTTCAGTGTAGCCACAATGCTTACCGACGTCATCACTTACATGGTCCATTTTCTGCAAAAAAAAATTAGCCTAGTATTTAGATTTTACGACAAACAAAGAAATCAGAAGTATTATTTAAAAATAAACAAAATCAGTAGACTGTAAATAACGGACCGCATCAACTACATAAATCGCTTAATTTTAGGTTAGAAACTGACAGATGATAGACAAACATTGGCAATTGCAGATTCGTCAGAAATTAATAGTCTATCTCGTTTACCATGAAATCAGGATCAATTATCTTTATCTTCGTCAAATTACTGTTTTTTTTATATATTTCTATCTTAATCGATCCATTCTGATCCAGATCAATATTCTTATGTTGGTAACTATTGCTCTACCCATACCAGACCCATACGTTGTTATAATCAAAAGTTCGTGCATTAGATGGCAGTGAATGAGGTATTTCCATTCCTTTTCAATTACAGAACCAACATATGAATACGTCTCGCTTATTCATAGGCAATGTTGTCGATTGTCACAGCGATAGGGAATAATTTGAATTAAGTGAAGTTACTCCATCTTGTTGGTATCTTAAATTATATTTAATCATTTTCTATAATATGCGTTCTTTCACTTTATATATATTTTTAAATTATCTAAATAAACATGCGGTCTTTTCTTCATATACTTTGTAGCATTATTTTGAGTAATTCTGAATCAGTTAAATATTTTCATTTTAATTAACATAAGCTTAAGGTGACTTCGAGAAATCTATATTGAGATTTAATTAAAAAGGAAATACTACATTTTTAAGAGAAAACCATATATATTAGTACCACAACGAAAAATATATTATATAGAATTCGTTTTATGGTAGTTTCGTCAAAGAATCACCTCTGGATTTTATTTGCCAATTTATTTAAAATTTCTAAGTTAATTTTAAACCAAGCAGATGGAAGACATCCCCAAAAGATGGTCTATTAAATTAGTACTCTGGTCAGGCCCTTTTTGGTCTAATTGGTTCTCAGCAGAGCCGTCTTTAACAAAAGCGGGGCCTGGTGCAAAATAGTTTTGCGGGGCCTTTATGTAAATGTTTAGAGACAAACAAATCCAATATAAATCATTGAAAAGAGAAGGTTTCAACTAATTCATTTTTAATCCGCATTATCTTATTCTAAGAACATTTTATTATGAAGAGGCTCCTCACTGCGGGGCCTGGAGCAGCCGCTCCGCTTTAAGGACGGCCCTGGTTCTCAGGGTTGAGATTTTCTGTGGTTTCCTGGCTCCATGGCCAATTAATACTCCCTGCAATTTGGCGAAAGCTGTTGAGGGATGTAAACGCATGGAATGACACAGAGAATCCTGATGCTGATAGTTCCAATACATATCTGCGATTCTCATATGGTCTTTTCCTATCAAGATAGATGCACGTGGTAACAAATTATTATCCGTTCTAAAGGAAATATAGCTGATATTTTCGTCTTTTTATCAAACAAAAAATTCCAATCTATAAATGAAATAAGAAACATTACTTCCTACATATTTAGCATTATAATAGAAAAATCTCCTATGGAAAAGCTCTAAAATTATATCCACAAAGTTGGCTGATTTATAATAAATAACTATGAAGTAAATTGAACCGTTTTGAATATTTCATTATGATTTTTCTTCTTGAATACAATTCAACTATACTTCAGTTGATTTTATACCAAGTTCCTGTAGCAGATTGGCCTCTAACTTATTACAACGCTAAATTTAGCTTGTATACCAATCAGCTGCGGTTGTTATTCCCGCAAAGAACGTTAACTTTAACGGAAGTGACTAAACTTTCGAGGTAGAACGATGTTATATAAATAATTGCGTAATAAACGCATTCTGTGTACTTATATTGCATATTATGTACATATATATACATATACGTGCGTTGATAATGATATCTATATGCATACACAAATAGACATAATTGTTTATTTAACTAGGAAATGGATACAAACGTCTACTACATCAAAATCAACACAATTGAAATCAGAGATAATGGTTGAAATTATATTACCCTCGGTCAAGTAATATTGTACACAGACATTTGGTTATATCAACTAAACATTACGTCTATCCTATATAAAGTTTCATCTCATTTAGTTAGCTCATATGATAACGTATCATATCTAATATTCCTTTAGTTCACTTTGGCAGACGACGCCTGATGATTATGCAACTAACATTACACCTATATACAGTCGTGTTAAAAAATACCAGCGTTTCAAAGTACATGTATTGAAGCTATCAAAAACAGAATTAGGCGTCTTTAAGTATGGCCAACGATTGGATTTTACGTGCCGTTACTTAATAGGAACAATTGAATTCGATAGAAATAAGCGACTGCCTTTCAAATTGGCATTCCATACACAAATTCGTCTCGTCGCTTTTTAATCGGGTGACCTTGTAACACATGTGCTGAAAAGTCCCGGGCCTAACAAAGAAAACACGTCTTTTTTGGTTCAAAATTAGCTTTATTCATCAACGTAATCTCCATCAAGAGCAACGCAATCATTCCAGCGCCGCTCTAACATTCCAATACCACTTTTGTAGAACGATTTATCTTTTGCCTCAAAATAGGCCTCAGTTTCACCGATAACCTCTTCATTCGTGCGAAATTTCTTACCGGCAAGCATTTTTTGAGGTCTGCGAACAGCCAGTAGTCGCTGGGAGCTAAACCTGGCGAATACGGTGGATGTGGAAGCAATTCGAAGTTCAATTCATGTAGTTTTGCCATTGTTTTGATTGAGTTGTGACACGGTGCGTTGTCTTGATGAAACAACATTTTTTTCTTTGCCATATGCGGTCGTTTCTTTGCAATTTCGGCTCTCAAACGCTCCAATAACGCTATATAATATTCACTGTTGATGGTATTTCCTTTCTCAAGATAGTCGATGAATATTACACCACGCACATCCCAAAATACCGAGGCCATAACCTTTCCAGTCGATTGTTGTGCTTTCGCGCGCTTTAGATGAAGTTCACCAGTTGCTGTCCACTCAGATGACGATCGTTTTGATTCCGGAGTGAAGTGATGAATCCATGTTTCATCCATTGTCACATACAGACGCAAAAATTCCGGTTTGTTACGTTTAAACATGGCCAAACACTAACACTGCTCAGAATCATCAACGTTCTTGTTTTTGGTCAACAGTGAGCAAACGCGGCACCCACTTTGAACAGAGCTTTCTCATAGTCAAATGCTCATGCAATATAAAGCCAATACGTTATTTTGATATCTCTACGATGTCAGCTAACTCACGCAACTTCACCTTTCGATCATTCAAAACGATTTTGTGGATTTTTTTGATGTTTTCTGGTGTTACCGCCTCATTTGGACGTCCAGTGCGTTCTGCATCATCGGTGTCTCTACGACCACATTTGAAGTCAGCAAACCAACGTTTTATTGTTGTTTCTGATGGAGCGGAGTCCCCATAACACTTTTCAAGCCATTGCTTCGCTTGAACGGTATTTTTTCCCATCAAGAAGCAGTGTAAAATTAAAACACGAAATTGTTTTTGATCCATTGTTTTGAAAATAACAAAAGTAGCGTGACTCTTAGCACAATAACTCACAAACTAATGAATAGAATATCATGAAATTTTAACAGCTGTCTTTTGAAGGTTAGTACTAACTGAGAGAAAGGTGACTGCAATAAAACTAGCGTCATCTATGTGTTAGGCCCGGGACTTTTCAGCCCATGTGTTACTATCGAAAGAATTGTATTAACATAATGAAAAGTATTCTTCGAATTTGTGGTAACTTAATAGTTACCAAACCAACCAAAGCCAAACCCAACTACATAGGAAAAGTCGTCCGCTGTAGTTATTTCTATTTACCTCATTGAAAATACATTGGATCTATTGATAGTCAGCAGTCTCTTGAATTTCAAGTGGTGTCACTGGCTGGAATGATTCGTAAATGTTCGTTCACAATCGTACGAAATCGTTGTGTTGTGCGTTCATCCGATGTTTTGTACCGCCATTCTTGGTTTGGTATTGGTAATTTTGGCAATGTTACAAGACAATTTATCGAGATATAAGGCTGAAGGTGACAACACTGTATCTAGCATAGGGCGGCTAATATCACATAACAACGATCGTCTCAATAAGGAGAGTGTAGTAATAACTCAAAGCTACTTTCAATCAACCAATTAGACCGCAATCATTCTAACATTTATGTTGTTCACTGTTATTAATCAAACACTTCTTCTTCAAAACAAAAAGGGAAAATGATTGGTTTGGTTCCTTGCTTAAAAGTACTGGAACTTAACTAAAATCCTGTCCATTTAGGTATTTCATTACAAGCAGAGGATAAAAGTGAAATGGCATTGCACATGATGAATAGCAAGTAGTATGAGAAATTAGATATGAACAAAATTCAAAATTAAGATATTTAACAAAGTGTATACGATTAAAACAAGAACATATGAAAAGTTACGCCGCCATTTTGAAGGTTATACCAAGCAAACATTTGTCAGTCAACTACTTTTAAATCTCGCGGATAATTTAGGTTTGTAGTTCCGGCAGTAAAACCAATAGTCGCACGTATTGCTGTAAAAAACCTGTGAATACGACCATTGACAGAAATACCAACCTAAATTATTCGCGAAAATTAAAAAAAAGCTTGCCTGGGATGTACACTAAGGTGACAGAATAAAATGGACACCTACTAATTAAAAAAAGATTCTATTCTCGTTATATATACAAAATATTTTAAATTTTTTAAATTAAACTAATATTGTGTCGATTCAACTTTACTTGCGTGAAGTGCTGCGAGTCGTCGTGGCATAGAATCTATTAAATGATTAATGGTGTCTTCTGGAATATTTAACCACTCCTCCGTAACAGCTGCCACGAGTTCTTCCTTATTGCTGGGTTTTCGGGGTCGTTTGTCTGGATTATGTGCCAAACATTCTCTATCGGATTCATACCTGGTGATTGGCCTGGCCATGGTAAAATCCGAATGCCCTGTTCCTCTTTCCATGTGGTTGTTGTTCTTGCTTTGTGGCAGCGTGCTCCATCCTCCATAAAAGTGGCGTCTTCTTTAGATAAAATGGCGTTGTCGAATATCGGTAGTAGTCCTTCTGTTAATATTTAGATATATTTTGCCGCATTTATATTTCCGTCGCACATTACTAATTACGATCCTCCACCATACCATATCGCGCCCCACACCATGATGTTCACACCACCGTATTTCACCGTCTGATGCAAAAATTGGTCGTCCAGTTGCTGTGACGAACGTCTTCATCTCCACGTACGACCACTATCACTGAATTGGTAGTATCTGATTTCGTCTGAAAAAATGACAGACCGCCAAAACTCTTCGGGCTTCGTTCGCATTTCGATTGCCCAAGCTATTCGGCGCCGTTTTTGAAACGCCGTAAGGAGAGGTTTTTTCTTTGCCACCCTTTCCTACATCCCCACACTGTGGAGGTATCGCAGAACGGTGCGCTGACATTTCTGTGAAGTTGCCGCAAGCTCAGCGGTACTTTTCCGTGGTTCTCTTAACACTTCGCGCACAAGCACCCTTTTACCTCTTTCAGAAGGTCCGGCACGACCTGGTCTCGGCTGCACTGTTGTTTTTTCCTTGCGTTTAAATTGTGTAATCACACGGTTAACTGTGGACAACGGATTATTTAAAAATTTACTTATTTCACATTGCGAAGCGCCGCGTTCACTCTGGCCAACGATGCGACCCCGGGTGAAGTCTATCTAATATCACTCGAACCTTGTAAGCGAGGCATAGCTGTAACGATACTAAACTATGACGAATTCCTTCCGATACGTCTACCCCTACCCTAATGATAAGAGAAAGTTCTTAATTCGTTCTTAGAATTTAGCTGTTTACATATTAATACCGCTTTACCTGGTGTCTATTTTATTCTGTCACCATATTAATTTTTGCTAATGAAGCAAAGCAGGCTTTTCAGATTTGACAGTATAATCCAATATAATGCAACAACTTATAAATGTGCTAAAGAATAATAGCACACATTATTTTTTTCACAGGTTGGTATGTACCTCATCAATCGGTAACATAAAATCTCATGTAGGTCCAGATCACCATAATACAAGTTCAACCTAAGCTTTATTTTATTAGTGTAATTAATAGTTGTCCTTTTACACGTATATTTGATATAGTCTAATTATTTAAGGAATGAATGAAGGTCATCAATCGACAATCTTGTTGTCTAATCAAAATGTAAACGTGCTCGCTTCTTCGTCGGTGTTAATCTTGGCTTTTCAGGAGGTATCTGCATTTTAATCCAGCTTCATGGAGTCATCTACGCGTAAATACTCAGCACACCACACCAACCGCCATCAGCACACCCAACCTGGAAATAAAGAACGTCTGGCTCTCTATGATTAGAGAAAGCATTAGCCGAAAACCGGCGACCGCCATACAGAGGACAGAAGAATAACAAGCATACTCGGACCAACCCCGCAGAATGGAGGATCAGCGCAATGCACAACCGCCCATGCGCAATAAAGCGACCTACTGCGCGCCATCCCCGCGCAGGTCCAATACGCATCTCCTTCTACGCAGAAAATTGTAGCTTAAATATGAATTTAACACAGTAACTTCTGTTCCCCATATTAGCATAGTGGTTAAGTTAGCTGGAATTCAGAAATCGAGAAAAATAATCGAGTTCTCGATCCCCAAGAAATAGCCGAAACAACAACTTTAGTTATTATGAGAATCCATCGTCAACAAGAGTTGTTTCTACCCATCTTCTATACAGTACAGATTGATTCATGAGGGGGATAATAATAGACAAGATGTCATTAAGTGGCACCTTCTCAATTTTTTAGAAAGATATTTAGGGAACGTATTTAGATAGGTATTTTAAACCGTATTTATGAATTTTATACTTACATGGAACACACAAAAGCTTAAATTTACAAGGTGGCGCTAATAAAATGGACAGGGACTGTATTTAATATTTAAAATATCGTAACATTATCCTTAATTTAGTGCTTAACAGTTGTACTGTTGGATAATAAACATTATTATTACTGTAGTAGATTTAAAACAAATACAATACATCATTCCTAATCAATTATACATAAACTCTCCTCCTACTTTCCCGGCCTGGCCCGCACCACCAACTTACAACTACGCCGCGGGAAATTTAAAATTAGAAATACTACCATACTTACCAAATTATTAATTCATACATTGATTTGTTGATGACGTAGACTTTTCCTTATGATTACAAGTATAGGTTAGTTTTATCACGTGTCTTTGTTTTATTTGGAAACCTATCAGTGTCGCCATACTACTTACTAACATCACGTTTCTTTTCCTCATATAGTTACCTGAAATCCCTCACCGAATGATATACAAAGTGATCAAAAAACGACTACCAACACAATCAGTACTTTTCGATCTCAACTTAACATTAAACATTTTTCACTTCTTCTCGTCGAGGAACACAGACATCACTGCCCCACCTATCGGAAAAAAATTAAAATCGCCCAACCAATAAAATAGAATTAATGATAAAAACACTTCCTCTTTTTTATTATTTATATATATATGTATATGTATATATATGTATATCAAAACATAAAGTAGTAAACAACAATTATCATTATCAATTAGCGGTAGTAGTAAAACAATCTTGCGCGCGCCCTCTAACGGCCGAAAGATCAATTCGAATCGGAATCGCCGCCGATCTGCTTCCTTATATTCACCCTCGCCTTCTTGACGCGCTTCTTAAACTTCTCGTAATGGCAATCGTCGTCCGAGCTGTGATCGTTTCCGTAGCCGCCGCCGATGGCAGTAGATCGTCCTACGGAACACGAGGCGCTGTTGTTCCTCAAGCTGCGCTTGGCGTAGCTGTTGTTGTTGCTGGAACAGGAACCGGTGGCGAAACCGCTATCGATCTCGCTGTGATTACGTCTCCTCCTTTTGATCGGGGTGTAACCGTAGTTCGGATCGCTATCACTGCACGAACTCACGTCGTTGCCGTCGTTATGCGCGTAACCGTTCTCGTTTGCGTAACTAAATTCGTTATTGTAGTCTTCCGCGTCCGTATCGCAGTCGTGTCTTAACGCTAACTCGTCATTGCGTAAAGTTAAAACGTTGGTATTATTGATTATGTTATTGTTGCTACCGTTTACGATCGCGTTACTATTGTTATTATTGTTATTGTTACTACTACCGCTATTAGCACTATTATTATTAATATTATTATCGGGCATATCTAACATATTTATATACATATCGTGGCTACCGTTTAATGGGGTAGGTATGATATCGACGAAATTATTCTCTAAATTATTACCGTTCTCGTTACACGCGTTCCCCGGCGAGATCTCCTCATCGGAATCCTGTTCGATGACGCGATAGACGCTAGAAGCGGTACCCGTTATACCCGTGCTGGTACTAGGAACATCGAAACACGTATTGTTCGATCCAGAATTACCACTTTCGCACATCTCGCGCATGCTCTGCGATCTAGTCCTGTACTTTTTCTGCACGCTCGACTCGGAACGACTCTTGTGATGGTTGTGCTGGTGCTGTTGCTGTTGTTGCTGCTGCTTCTTCGAGACGATCGGGGTGGCGGTGGACGCACTCGCGGTTTCCTTTTCCGCCGGCCGAAGCGCTGCCGACGAGGAACAGCTGCGGGTTATTCGCTTCGTGTGAACGTTCTTCGTGCAGAGGCCGTTGTTCTTGCGGAACTTGTGGTACGTCGTAAACGATTTCAGCTTGTGCATCGACTTGCGCTTGCGGTGTTTCTCGCGCGAATTGCATCTGAAAATGAGACGCGGTTAATAATGCTGAAACGCAAAAAAAGTGGGGATTGAAAAGTGTACACTACCGCCCATATTAGTTCGGACACCCAGTAAAATGTTGTAAACTCTACTAAAAGATAATATAATTGCTTTTATACACACAGGGACATGGATATGAGGCAACGTTTAGATGTTTTAATCTAGCGGTATTAACAGGCAAGTAGTCTTAACCTGCCATTTCTTAGAAATGCCTGTGGTATAAATAGAGGGGTTGGTGGGAGAAATACCGTTGCTGTATTTGCGGAACTAATTGTATTTTACACTTAGTATAATTCGGTAAAGTGACCGGTGAATATCAGTATTTTTATTTTAAACTATATGTGCGTTTGTTATTGGCAAATAAAAATTTTTATTCGTGATTAGTCTATGTGTATGTAACTGAAAATGCCGAAATCTAAAGAACTTTCTGAGTTTCAACGTGCGCAAATTGTTACACTACATGCCGAGGGATTATCCCAAGTGATGATTAGTAAAAACGTAAAATGTTCACGGTGCGCCGTACAAACAACTCTAACGCGTTACCAAGAAACAGGGGATACTAAATCAAGACCAGGAAGAGGCCCAAAACGTATAACGACAGAAAGGAGGACCGGTGGTTACAACGACACTCTCTACAAAATCGACATCAAACGGCAACAGATTTAGCTGGCACGTTAAATCGACAACCCAGCGTTAATTTATCGCCTAAAACAGTAAGTAGACGTCTTAGAGAAGTCGGTCTATCATCGAGAAAAGCTAGAAAGAAACCGTGGCTGTCGGACGTAAATAAAAATAAACGATTAGCATGGGCTCATAAACACAAATCGTGGACAGAGAAGGAATGGGCGAATGTGATTAGGATAGATGAGTGTAAATATAATTAATCGTTTTATATTCAGCATAAGGTAACTACTTTATAGAAATTTAAAGAAATTGTGTTAAAAAAAATCGAGAGTTTAAAGAATTAACTGGATAGGTTATTATTACAGATTTTAGGTACACCTGGTGCCGTGCTAGTGCGTCGAAGGCCTGGTGAAGAATACCATGCCGATTGTGTGGTGCCTACCATTAAACATGGTTGCGGTAGTGTCATGATATGGGGGTGTATGACGTCGATGTTCGTGTGTACTGGTAGAAAGAACTCGAGGACCTACGCCAGCATGTTAGATAAAGTTTTACTGCCCTCAATTAAAAAATTATTCGGAATGAATATTGACGATGTTTTGTTTCAACGGCCATGCGGCCAGTTTAGCGTGGTTCCGGAAAGCGAACATTGACATCTTGGAATAGCCACCTAAAGCCTGGATCTAAATCCGATCGAGCATTTGTGGGTTATTATTAAGCGAAAAGTATGCGAACACGAATGCAAATCCAAACAAGAATCAAAAGCAATACTTGGAAGAGTATGGGAGGATATTCCAACTTCAACCCGCCATATATTAATCGCATGGTTGGCCAAAGTGAACGCCGCGCTTCGCAACGTGAAATAAGTAAATTTTTAAATATTCCGTTGTCCACAGTTAACCGTGTGATTACACAATTTAAACGCAAGGAAAAAACAACAGTGGAGCCGAGACCAGGTCGTGCCGGACCTTCTGAAACAAGTAAAAGGGTACTTGTGCGCGAAGTGTTAAGAGAACCGCAAAAAGTACTTCACAGAAAAGTCAGCGCGCCGTTCTGCTATACCTCCACAGTGTGGGGATGTATAAAAGGGTGGCAAAGAAAGAACCTCTCCTTACGGCGTTTCAAAAACGGCGCCGAATGGATTGGGCAATCGAAATGCGAACGAAGCCCGAAGAGTTTTGGCGGTCTGTCATTTGTTCAGACGAAAGCAGATACTGCCAATTCAGTGATAGTGGTCGTACGTGGGTATGGAGACGTTCGTCACAGCAACTGGACGACAAATTTTTGCATCAGACGGTGAAATACGGCGGTGTGAACATCATGGTGTGGGGCGTGATATAGTATGGTGGAAGATCGCAATTAGTAATCTGCGACAGAAATATAAATGCGGCAAAATATATCCAAATATTAACAGGACTACTACCGATATTCGACAGCGCCATTTTATCTAAAGAAGACGCCACTTTTATGAAGGATGGAGCACCCTGCCACAAAGCAAGAACAACAACCACATGGAAAGAGGAACAGAGGATTCGGATTTTACTATGGCCAGGCCAATCACCAGACATGAATCCGATAGAGAATGTTTGGCACATAATCCAGACAAATATGGCGAAACGACCCCGAAAACCCAGCAGTAAGGAAGAACTCGTGGCAGCTGTTACAGAAGAGTGGTTAAATATTCCAGAAGACACCATTAATCATTTAATAGATTCTATGCCACGACGACTCGCAGCAGTTCACGCAAGTAAAGGTGGATCGATAAAATATTAGTCTAATTTAAAAATTTTAAAATATTTTGTATATATAACGAGAATAGAATCTTTTTTTAATTAGTAGGTGTCTGTTTTATTCTATCTCCCTAGTGTAATTCGTTGTACAGCCAAATCATCTAATATACTTAAATATTCCAAATGTTTATCTGCCAGAGAGTTGCTCATTCATTAAACTATTATAAATAGCACACCTAAAGGTATTCAGTAACTCCTTGATATATAAGGGAAGCTAGTCATATAATTGTGCAGAAACGTAGCTGAAACTTTTCTCAAACTGCCGGGTATGATGCTTAGGTATATCGATAAGATCTCTCCCGCAGCCGTTGATATTGTGCACATCCGTACGATAGCTCATTTTGTTTAATAAGTAGGACAGAATACCAGTATTGAAAATTTTATAAATAAAACACGACACATTTAACTGTCTTCGTCGTACCATCCAGTATCCCTAAGTTTATGACAAATCCTTTGACGCTGTCTTATTCCATGCATTAGTCCGAGGCATGCGTGTTGTACCACCTGAATTCTGTGTGAGTCAATCTAGTCTAAACGGTTACCATAAACAACATCGCTGAAATGAAAATGTGGTAACGCCGTCAATCAATAAATGACAGTAAAAGGAAGACTAATAAAAGCTGGTCTGAGGAGTCGTATAGCAATAAGAAAACCACGATTAAGTTCTATACACAAACGGAAAAGACTAAATTACTTTCTGTGAGTGGACGAAAAATTTGAAATCTTTAGTAACGCCACAAATTTAGATGTTATTAATCGCGAGTGACAGAAAGCAAGGTTAAATTTACCTTTGTACTAAAGCGGAAGACTTCCAGTGCGCCATCTTAGCTAATTTATCCTTTTTTTGAGCTATCAGCTGCGCTATCTTATTTGGCTTGTGTTTCTTGAGCGTCTCCTCGGCGGATTTCCGACATTTCATCAACGACTGCCACGACAGCCGTATACTCTCTTGAACCTGTTTATCGCTGTCGCTATCGGAGGTGAAGGTATCCTCGGACATGCTGTTCCAGTTCTGGATCTCGGTCTGTATGAGCGAATCGAAGAACGCCATCATCCTCAGATCTTCTTGCGTGGATTGATCGCTATAGTCGTGCGATATTCTCTGGAAAAAATCATAGTAGATGTCGCTTTAGGCAAGTGAAACGTGAATGGAGATTGTGGCGGTTGTTACCGGCGTGCTAGGACCTATTATGGAATTGTAGTCGTCCTTGGAATAGACGGTTCTTTGCTGTTCACAGCAATCGGTTAGTAAGGATCCAGACCATGTTCCTATCGGTAATGTACTCCATAACTGCAAGTGTCGTTAAAAGACCGTTAAATAATAACAGTGATAGTTTAGAAAGAGACTTTAATCTGGTATTGTGATATGTCAGCATATTTTTCATTAGATTTTTAGTTACAAGTTTGCTATTTGAATGGACTTTACGATATGTTCTGATAGTGGGCGTGATCAGCAGATTCCTGTACGATCAAGCAAACAAGACGACCAATATATCCGATTCACTGAGAAATCGCCGCCTAATCGCATCGCAAATTACGGCAGAGTTCAATTCACAACACCGTCTGCCGAGACGAGGGTGACCTGAAATGTTTCCGGAATCGTTGGGAATCGGAAGGTTGGGGTGGATTCATTGGTCGATAAGGGCACTACTTTTCCGACGGCTTGAAGAAACTGGAGCACCGTTTGAAAAAGTGTATTGATCTTCGAGGAGACTACATCGAAAAATAAAAATAAAAAACGTCACCAAGGCCGTGCTTTTAGTGTTAGACAAAAACAGTGAAACATGGAGGAGGAAACATCATGGTATGGGGTTGCTTAAGAATCTTAGAAAACGATCCAGTACCACCCCAAACACACTTAATAGAGCAGCCGTCAGACATCTCTGATTACAACTCCATTGAGCTCTTGTGGAATCACTTGGATCGTGAGGTCTGAATAAAATCTCCTACTGGCAAAGAAGCATTCTGGAATGCTCTGCAGCAAGTGTGGAATGCTGTAGACGAATCGTATTTGGAACGATTAGTTCTAAAGATGGCGCGTATCTGTCAGGCAATTATTAAATCAGAACGGGGCTACTTTGAAAAAGGGTTGTCAATAAGACATTTTAAGTTAATGAATAAAGTTATTTACGTGTTTATCTCCAGATGCCAATGTCATGTAATAATTAAACGAGGGCCAATATCTCAGAAGACAGACTAGATGCTTTCGGTCTTCTTTCTGTCGAAGCGGAAGAAAGAAACTCTTATAAATACTTTTGCAGAAGCAAAAACAAGAGGACATTTTTCTTTTAGCTTTATAATATGTTTATAAATTGTTCATCGATTCGTTTTTACTTTTATTTGAAGTTTTAATTTTGTATTGGTCCTGACTGTATTTTTCATGTTTTCAATTTTTATGATTACCACTATTTATCACATAGTTTAATACCTCATTAATGAAGACATGTTCAGACAATATAATAGACGCTCGATAATGTGAACACTGGGTAATGGCATGTGCAGTTACCCTATGCACCCTATGGTACGCGCCGTCACGGGTTTAGCAATCCATGGGTGGAGAGGGAGAAGGGTGGGGAAACTGTGAAACTGTACCCGCTTGTTTTCGTTATGTTTGAACCGGCAGACGAATATTTTATTCTTTTGGCACTAGTTAGCGTCAAGAATACTCACTTCAGCTGTAAGCTTAGACGTGGTGATAATAGCCAAGAGGAAATTGCAATGTATTGAGGAAAAAATTGCTCCAAACCACGCTGATGACTCCGGATAGAAACATGTCCGTGTGTTAACGTCTTTTGTCTCCTCACATTGTCTTTCTCGTGAATAATTTCACCAATACCGTGAGTAGTTGTATTTGACAGGTTATGTTAGATACTGTTTTCTAGGCATTTTAGATGTGTTTTTAATACGTCACGGTAAGCTCGAGATATCATTTACATGGGCCGTTACCCTATGCACTGTTGGTGCGCACCCTCTCTGGTTTAGAAATCTATGTGTTGCTCGGGGAAAGGGTTGGAAAACTGTACCCGCTTGTTTTCGTTGTGTTTAAACCGGAAAACAAGTATTTAATTCTTTTAACACTAGTTGGCACAAACTAACTCACTTAAGCTATCCTAGATATGGTGATAGTAACAGTGAGGGAATTGCAATGTGATTTCACCAATAGCGTGAGTAGCTGTATTTGGCAGCATTGTGTTAGAAGAAGATAAAACTAAAGATGAGGAAACTGAAGAAAAATCTCGGAATAAAATTCCTCCAGAAAGTACAATAAATGCAATGAACAGAAGAATATGAACTTAATTTCAAATATACCCAAATCTTAAAAGAAATAAGAAAAACAGCTGTAGCACAAAAAGTTGATAAACACAAATAACAAACAAAAATTATACAATATTTTTAGAATGTATTTTTATCTTTTTCACATTAAAAAAAATAAATTACCGTTACAATAGTACCCATTATTTTAAGTACAAAATCAGTCATTCCCTCCTTTAATGTGAACAAATTTTTAGTGGAAAGAATCTGCGTTTCATTTTGTTCAAACTATTGAACGTCCATACTTTCTTGGTTCAACCTCTACGATTCTACGTACAATTCATTGAATGAATTTCAAAATATAAGTGTAGACTAAAGGTTTTGGACTGTTAATGCAAAAATATTAGACAAAGACGTGAAATTAATGTCACAATTAGCAGAAATTGCATTAAAATTTTTGCACATCCTATAAATAGGCGATAAATATGCAATATTCGATTTAACAATCGGCAAATAAAAAAATAAAGTTATACTAGGTAAGTGTAAGAAATAGTATTATGTACAATATTATATAGAATCTTAATACTATTCAGCTTGCATCGTGTCTCTATTAAAATCATATGAAAACAAACAGGTAGTAAGGCTGCAGTTATAGCCTTGTAGAGGATAAGTCTTAAATTTAAAATTTTTAAGGTTTCTTCATATTTATCTCTTATTATTCTAACTACAATTTTTTGACACTTTTTACATAATTTACGCAAAAAAATACACACAAAATACGTTATTTTCCATATTTAAATTTATTACTTTTTCAATAATTTTGTAAAAATTCACGAAATCGATTTCAATATACATATATTTTTAAAGAATATCTCGAACTATCGAACAATATACCTCAAATGAAGTATATAGTGGCATCATAAAATTCCCTAGAAGAATTATATAGATATTTATCCTGTTGCGTTTATTTTTCGAAATTTACTTTTACAAATGCATTATTTACATTGATATGATTGGTTAAATTAAGTACGAAAACAAATAAAATCTGTCAAAACCATATGTCCGTATTAATGTTCAATCTCAGTATTATCAACTACTCAATATTACCAACTTAAATATATAGTAATGTGTCCACTACTTTAATTAATAATTTCTATTTTAAAATTGATTCTATTAAGAGCACTCCTAAAACGAAAATTAACTTCACATCCAATCCTCGAATATTTTTTGTTTTTATTTTTTATTTCCAACTTATACGCAAAAAATATACTTATTTCAATGAATCCAATGTTACCAACCCATTTTAAAACGTTAAATTTCAATTTAATATAACGAATTAAACTTACCTTGACCATTTTCTCCACACCAGACGAAGCAATTAGATTATTATTCTTATTATATCTAACCTGATTTACTATTGACCGATGACCATGGAGCACGATATGTGATTTCCCCCATTCACCTGGATAATTCTCTTTTTAAATTGATAAATTGCACACATTTCCAAGAACAGTACTTACATCCATCCTCCGGTATCGACCACATATATAGATTAAAATCATCCGAACCACTCAAAACGTACTCATCTTCATCACCGGCAAAGCAACACGTCTTCATGGTACACGAATTGTAGTATTGCGGATGATAAAACTGACAAAGTGCATCGGAATTCTGCGTTGCGTATAGGACTGGGGGTAATCGTCTTCTTAAGGCTAGCACATGGCTACCGCTAGTATTAAAACAGGCACTAATTCCGCTGACTTTACCTGCCATAGGGTCATAATGAATTAACTCCCTAAAAAAAAAATAGGTTAGAAAGAAAAAGGAAATTTTCAAAGCCTACTTACTTTTTCACCTTCCGGCAGTCCCATAACGCAATTCCCTCGTCAGCATTGGCACTGACTAACAGCCTAGGATTAGTTGGATGAAAGACAACGGAATGGAACCCCGTATTTTGTTTCGCCAAGCAAATGGCTTCTAAAACAGAACAAATTCAAATTTTCTTATTATTAATAAAAATGATAAACCAAATTAATTTACCTGGGACAGGCTCCCTAATATCGTAAATTAAAATTCTACCATCATCACCTGCTGTCGCTAAAACATGATCACTCTGGGGATTGATACTTAAACCATATACTGGATTTCTATGTGGTAATTTTAAAATCAATTGGCCCCTGTTGGAATAAATGATTATCAGTTGGTAAGTTATAATTTCGTAAGGTAATATTTACGTCTTCAAATCGTGTACTATTACTTGATCATCATTGCCACCCGAGAAAATCTTACTGTTCAATTTATCAAAGGCCAAGCAAAAGATATTGCTTGTATGATTTGTCTGCATAACAATGGGGGTACCTCTTCCGTAAATGGCATCTGGGACAAACCATAATAGTACTCTACGATCATCTCCACCTACAAATGTTTTTTTTTACGACTTTTTAAAGTTTATTATATGACATTTAATATGACTACTTTGTAAAGGATTTTATTGTTTAATTAAAAGGAATTTTATTCTTATATTCGTCCAATTTAGTCTCTAAACATGGGCAAAACAAACAATCAATTCACAAGCAGTATTAGGGTTTTAGGTGATTAAAAAAAATGCAGAAATTCTTAATTCATTTTCGTTAACTCACGAAAAATGTAAGTGACTTTCGACGTTGTATCGACGTGAGTATTCGATGTGAAACTTTAATTTTCAAACGAGATACTTACCTGAAACTAGAAGATCACCCCCCTCTGAAAATTCTATCGCGTTAACGCATCCATAATGGGCGAGAAGGTCCTTCCTAAACAAGTTCTTCGCCTGTTTCAGTCGTTCCTTAAACAATTTATTCTTGATCAGCAACGAGTCACTGTATTGTCTGTTCACTATATAATTTAGAGGGTTTATTTCTAATGGCCTGGCCATCGCCACAACCGAAACAAACTATCCAATCGACTACACGTTGTTGACAAAAATCGCAGACCGTTTTTAGGAAACGTCAAGCGCTTCATATGTCACGATCAGCTGTGCATCGTTTTGATCTATTGCCTTGAATATCACCGTACTATTACAAAATCGTGCCAGGGTGTAGGTACGACTATGGTAATCAAAACTTATCAATTCTCACCGTGTCAAATAGTGGTGTGAACGACACCTTTTTTTTTTTCGATGGTAAATTCAAGCTTTTTTTCAACCACGAAAAGCACCCGTAATTTACCGTACCGATTATTACGAAACCGCACCGATAAACGGGTCGAAATTTTAACAATCCGTCCACTAATATTTTTACTCTCGGTAGATACACAACAAACCGAGTTGCCAAATACACTAACGTTCAAAAATTAGGTGAACTTCAACACGACACGAACGTTGCTATATTCGCGTTATTTGTCCAACTGCTGTCACTACATTTAAGCACATTGTTTTACAGCGATAGAAGATTTATTTTCTATTTAATGTGTACTTAACGCTACTGATTTTCTTATTAGAACCAGCAACAATTGATAATTAACTGCTCGACACTCAAGAAAGTATTAGGTTAACGCAACATGTCAGCATTGGTAACATAGAATCTCCAGTATTACCAATCCCCATAAAATTTCCCTATTCCCTTTACTTTACTGTTAGTGAAATACAGGGATAGCTCATTATTACTTTGTGATTCGAGTTATTTATGTTTCAATTCTAGAAGAAAATAAGGCATCTTCAGTTTATTCGTTCTCCATTCTTAATTAATAATAAACTTCGTTGCATAAACGCAGGATTACGTGGGTATACAAAATTTTAAAATTAATTTCTCGAAAAACGAGGTACCGCTAAATAACACCCCTGAAATCCAGCACATTTATATGAGATTTCATTAATTTGACGCAAAATTAGTAAGACCGGAATACCTAATATATTTGTCGTGGACAAATTTTGGTTGCGAAGTAAAACTTCTAACGTAAAAAAGCAAAAATTGATTTCTAAACCGTACATATGTAATGATTTCTTCTTGATCCTTCCACGTTAAGTATTTTAATATTTCAAAAGTTTATTGGAGGTTAGGTCACACATGCACCACCGTTCATAATTGCTTTGAAGTGCTTTTATTGATATAATAATTCTATAAGCATGTACCCAATTTACTAATTAGAGAACCAAGTTGATAAATAACGAAACTCGAATATTACTTTTTACTCCATAAAGTATACATAAATTACATTAACAGTGAGTTTAGTTTATCATTAGATACCGTTACGTGCAGCTCGATATTTTTATTTCTTTATGCGAGTAAATAGTTTGATTCCAGTGTAAAAGTGCCTCGTGGAAAACCACTTAATGTTAAAACACGATCAGCAATATTAACGCTACATCAAGAAAGATATTGTATGGCGTAAATGAATCCAGCTAGAAATAGGAACCGTTGCTACGTCGTGGGCTAATACTTACAAAGGCTGGACAATAGAACAATTAAGAAACTGATGAGTCCAAACATGAAGTGAATCCTATAGAGGTTCTGTGAGACGAACTGAAGAAACGAATTAGAAGAGAATGTCCAAAAGCCATGTGTAGATGGTATTGTAGAGAGAGTCGAACAATATTCCTCAAGATACACTGAGGAAATTGATAGAAAGAATGCTACGAATTGTGCGAGCAGTTATTAAATCAATCACTTCAGGTTTCCTATTGTTTATTACCTTTTCTTTTGTGTACACATGTGCAATAAGTCGCAGATGAAATGTTGTAATTGTTTTGTTTAAAGTTTTAAAGCAAGTGTTAAATTTTGTATGAAATAGTAAAGGTCCATACTATTATGTTTGGTAGTGTATATTACACAATAAAATATGGCGACCAATGAATGTTGATGGAGTTAAGGATAGAGGAATAAAAAGTAAAGAAAACAGAAGTAAAAAATTAATACAGTTTATTATAAAAAAAGCAATATAAAATTGGTGTAAAATATGATAGAATATTGTTTATACTTTTGTAGTTTCTGAATATAGCATACTTAGCATTTAAATACTGTATAATTAGTTTACCTGAAAAGTTAGCATTGAAATCAACTAAGTTCACGACTGTTTTCTTTTTTCAGTGGCGTAGTTCAAATTACGCAATTGCATGATAATTGTTATGCAGAAGTTAGTACTGCCAAACTGGGAGGCGTCTAAATAATCAATAACTATTGTGTAGTTTATATCTTTGGCACTTATTTGCGTCAAACAACATTAAGGAAGACAAATAATTACTAAAAGTGTAAAACTAGGTGTAGGTTATTTCGAGATACCAAAATCTTAAAGAATAGTGCAGCCATTGCAGTCGCATCCACCACAATCGCAACCACCGCAGTCACAATCGCCACAGTCACAATTATCGTCGCCATCGCCGCAACCACAGTCACAGTTACAATCTTGGTCACCGCAACAGCCTGCGCCATCTGTAGGTGGGGGTATTATTACCGGAACTGGGGGATATGGAGTTACCAAAGCTTGTATAACGTTGCCCATTTCACTTTCCTGCTGTTGATCCTCCTCTGTGAGTGGTATACCTGGTTGGGCAGTAATTACAGTATCCATCATGAAATTGATCTGAAAAAAAGAACTCTCTTTTGTACATCACAGCTTCTAGTCTCTAAATATAAAAGATGTATATAAACAGCTACAGAAATTGAAGAAATATATATTAATTACGAAGAATTTTTGCTTTAGTAACCAGTTGCAGTTAAAAAAAACTTGGTAATTTTATCCCAGTATTTCAGACATTATTTAAATATCGCGGGTGTTTTAAGTTGGTAACAATCAAAAAATGTTGTTATTTATAGGTCTTTCCACCTTAAAATTCAGTATTAGCTCTTATGGAATGTTATCCTCCCTTTCTATTGACAGAAATATTTATGTATGTAAATATTTCTTTTCAGTCTGGGTAGAATTACATGATTTTATACTATAGTTTAATTATTAAAGGAATGAATTCACGTCATAAATCGACAATGACGTCAGATAATCCCTTGTTGTCAAATCAAAATGTAAACACTAATTGTACTCCTAATTATAAACAGCTGATTTTGAAAGGTTATGCGGAAATGGCACAGCATTTTATCTCTGTAGGTGTCTCAACACTAACAAAATAAATATCCCTAAACGTAAATGGTATATTTTCTATTTAATGTCTTATTCTCATAGTCATGTTTTGTAATAATAAGCGCGTAGCATAATATGTACAGAGTGATTTTATATGTTTGAGGACAGTTTAAATTTCGCGCGGTGGATTCTAGGGGATTTGACATGTTAAGAGTGGCCATTGTGAGTATCGGTCCTGTCAACTGCCTGTGCGACACGTTATTTATTATTCGTTATTTATATTCATTTTATTCGTTATTATTTGCTTCATTTTCATTTTCATATTAATGAAAGCCGTTTCGTATAATTTGGAAAATATATAAGTAATTTGTAATATGTAACATAATACTATAATAAATATACATATATAAGAAATATTGGTTGTGTTCCATTTGTCATTTCTTCATATAGCTAACCGTACAGTTTAAAACATCCTAAGAATATAATTTTGACACAATCTCGCATTTTTTCTTCCATTATATATATATATATCTGTGTCTTAGGTAGGAAAAACTGTATTTAGTGTCGTAAGACGATGTAATCTGGGTGCAATTTGCGAATTTATTTGTCCTATGTTCTTGGATATATTTATTCAACACTGGAATTTGGCGTCAGACAAATGAAATCAAGCGTTTTAAATATATCGAAGGAAATATCCAAGCAGACATTTTTAAATTTCGTGGGCGATTTATGTTGGTAGTTATGACGACTTATACCGCGCGCGAAATTTAAGAATATCTACTTAGCTATGACCTACAATATGAATGATCTGCGCACCTTTTAGTTACTTAACTTATAACATTTCTTAAACCATGATTGAGTAGGAGCAGGAGTAATAGTAGGCAATATAATTTAGAATGCGAGTGACAACACACTTTTATAACAGAAAAAAGTCATCTACAACAAGAATCGAAATCAATTTGGATAATAATTTAACGTTTGAACTGATTGTATTGGTACACCTGACAAATTGCAATCGAAATTAACGATATTCACAGCTATATTTTTTTTCTGTTGTAAATTGGAAGGAGGAAACTTATTTAATTTATTCAGTATATTATATGAAACAAAAAAACTTTAAATGTTGACGGAAACACCTATATTTCAACCGAAGACTACGTGAACCAAAATTTTAGGTTGGTGTGACTGACAAATTAGCGATAATGGCAGTCCGAGTCCAAAATGGTGGTAATCAAAGTTTTGACAGATTTTCGAAAGATTGGTTACCACATATTTTCGACGTAAATCTAAATTTGTGTTTAAATATACATTTCATGAAGACAATAATATAACGAAAAGAAAACTAACAAAGGGATATGGTCAAGGCAAGGAATGACATTACTCATTACTCAGTGTTGTTACCTATTCAACTTAAGAATCCTCTAACTTAGGGAATTTTATGATACTATATTCTATTTTTTAATTCGGAAGAGTAAAATGAAAAGACGCGTATACACAATGGAATATTTCAAAGTTAATTTTTGGCGGCAGTTTTAAAACTAGTTAGGATCTTATATACAGAGAAAAATGAAATACAAACGCACTCAAACAAATACACGATCTTAATGTCAATCTATTGTGACAATATGGCGGCCGGCAATGACAAGGTTAACAACAATAAAAACTATAAAGATTGATTTATTAAAGTTTTCTTTCAGATATATATATATACATAATTAGAACGTTTGAATGAATATTTAAATTCTTAGATGACGTAAGTTGGTAAGGGGCACGCACAAATTTTCTATATTAGTACATAATTATAACATAATACTCAATAATTAAAGAAATAGTTAATTACTTATTATATTTTCCATATCGCAGTACTTTTACGTTGCTGTAGTTGGTGTAGTTTGGTGAAATACTATGTTGTCGGTTTTCTTTGGTCCGGCCATTTTAAATGTTGGCAGTTCATAGACTAAGTTGCTTTAGTATGTGAGGTTAGGTTTGATAGCGTGTTTATTTGTGTGTATCCGGCAACGGCGTAAAACCTGATGTCACGATTTATTGGTGACGTGCATAATATCAGAATTACCAACTTAAATAAACCGCGAAATTTAAAAATATTCTCTGAATTATTCCCGTATCTTTGAAATAACGTAAGTGGTCTGAAACTTTTGTATGCAACTGTACTATAGATTATCTTCTCATGGATGCTATGTATCACCAAGTCACACGTGCACCATATTGATTCACATTAACAAAAATTGCAAATAAAGTACATTAACGTTTTTATTTCACTCTCGCAAATTCCACTACCCACCTTTTACTAGATAAAAACTAGAATATAGACACAAATTGCACGATAATGGGTTGTGTAACCTTCAAATGATTATATTTAGGTCTTGCACTGCTACAATACTTTGACTAAGTCAGACTAACTCGTGGGACGTGAAAAACTGATATAAACGTGTCCGATATCGCGGTTTACTTCTATTCCCGATAATATCAATAGGAAAAATACATGAATCTTGTTTAAAATAAGGCATACTTTTTACTTGGAAATATTACCTTAATGTCACATTAACTGCGAATATTCATTATCAGAATAATTTATATAGAAGTGTTTTGATACATTGTTAAGTTTTTCTGAGATAGGTTTTTAAAATAATCCACGAATTATGCGATCGACTTCAATAAGGTTATTATATAGTTAATACGAATTAATTACTTGCTTTATCAGTACCATGACCTGAACAGATATTGATATCTGATTCGTTTGGATATAAGTGCTTCTCGTTAACGAACGAATTTTTTCATATTACATTTAAAAAAGGAGACACTTCTATGACAACTTTTATGACAAAATGATTCATAATTAATAGGAACTTGCTAGCCGAATTTTTGAGAAGTGAAATTAGTAATAAACTGCAACAATATTGATTTAAAACATGGGATATCTAAAACCGAGGAAGTTGGACTATATTGGGATGACTAATTCAGGGAATCTCTTATCTGGTAACCTTGACAACAAAAAGCTAAGTGTATGTAAACTATAAACAATGACGGCCACATAAAAAGTATTAAATTTAATTTGAATCAACCGCTCAAGTTGTTCCCCGAAAAGTTGCGTGTACTTCCCCTACCTACGGATTCCGAAACAATACGAGGGCAAGCTGAAATGTTTCCGGAATCGGCAAGAGATGGCGCACAAAGGTTGAAGTGGTTTCTCATTGGTGCTCCAGTCTCCCCAAGCCGTGCGAAAAGTAGGATGTTGTAACGGCGATGACCCCTTCCTTTGAGTCAAATCTCTTTCCTCCCAGTGATTTTTTCATGATTGGGAATAGAAAAAGTCGCTGGGGATTAGGTCCGGTAAATATGGAGGACGAGAGACTAATTCGTAGCGTAACTCATTGAATTTGAACACGACGATGCGGATGAACGAGCCGGTGTATTGTCGTGGCGGAAAAGCGCTTTCTTCCGCTGTAAACGAGACCGTTTCTCTTTCAATACTGCATCGAATCGGGTCCCGTGATCGTCCTACCCTTCTGCAGATAGTCAAGATCACACCTTGGGAATTCCAAAAAATGGTCGCCATGACCTTTCCGGCTGATGGAATTGTCTTTGCTTTCTTCGGTGCCGATTTGCCCGGAAAAGTCCACTGTTTCGACTGTTCCTTGGTCTCCGCTATGTAGTAGTGATCCAAGTCTCATCCACGGTTACGAAATGCAGGAAGAAATCCCTTGGATTGCGTTGGATTCTGGCCAAATACTCCTCCGAAACGGTCACGCGATTTCGTTTTTGCTCCGGTGGGAGCAAACGCGGTACTGACCGCGCCAAAAGCTGTTTCATACCCAAAATTTCGCGTATGATATGGCCAATGCGTTCTTCTATGATGCCTGTTGTCTCTACTATCTCTCGATGATCGGCTAACATCATGGATCTTGTCGACAATTTCATCGTTGGTATCGGTTTTTGGGCGTTTACTGCGTGGTTCGTCACTTGTGCTTGTGCGGCCACGTTTAAACTCACCCAGCCAGAAGCTGATGGAGTACATCCGCCATGAACCTCTAGCAGAATATTTCGAATTTCCGTGGCCCTTTTCCCAGCCATCCACTGCACGAAATTCGATTTTATCCATTTTTGCGAAACCGCCAGACTTGCTACACAAAACACACTCTTAAAGAACTATTGACAGTAAACGTCTGAAATTTTGACAGTAAATAAATCCATTTCAATCTTCGTGCGCTATCTCTTGCCGATTCCGGAAACATTTCAGGTCGTCCTCGTATTCAATTCTAAGTTGTCCAATTCCAATTTATAAAAGAAACTGTTGACCTAATAAAAGCTGAAAAAGAACACGGGGAAAGTGGAATAATAACGATTACATTCAAGGAAATAACTCCGTCACAGTGAGGCATGTTCTATATTCAAAACGTTTTTAAAACTAGGAAGAAAACTCAAGGATAACTTCTTTATTAAAAATCTTATACTGAAATGCCTCCTTCGTCATAAATTATAACTCTTTCAATTCGAACACAAGAAAAAGCTCTTTTGAAAGAATCTGATCCATCTACATCTTTTCCAACTCAAAATGCCGATATCTTACCTTCCATTTAAAAAAAGAACTCCATGCATTCATCAATCTGAACATTCATTGCACAAGTCCAATATTGCGAGACAACATTCACAGCAATCGATGAGACAATCACATAGATCACAGCAAAATCCACAAAATGAAGTGTTCTCCTGTCCAGCATCTAGAGGAGTTGCGATGTTAGCCAGTGGAAGTTTCGATTCGTAAGGGCCGTGCCGATCGGTTGCTTTATTTTGACTTTCACTTTGATTCCCAAAGTCTTCGTTGGGCGTCGGATATTGAAGATTTTTTGACGGTATATCGTTGTTCATCGCCGAAATTGGTTGCGAAGAAATAATTGTACTATTCTCCATGATATATTATGTTTCTAAAACTATATTAATCGAAATAATCACTCGATATTCGTTAGAAATTCTAACACAAACGATTCAACAAAACTAAGCAAAATTGTCAATAGATTAAGCTGGATTAAACAAAGATATTGTAAAAGTGAAGCATCACTAGAAAACCTGTTCACATAATTGCTAAGAATTCTATAAAACCGCAACGAATTCAATGTTTTTTCCAAGGCCACATCTACAGCAACACTATATGATGCTATGTTGGTTGCAAACCTTTACTTTTATCCACTTTACAACATTACGTACTTCCAAATAAGGCTGCAGAAATGACTTCTTCCACTAATATCTAATAAAAGGTAATGCATTAAAAGCAAACCAAGAAAAAATATATCTATATATATATCAATACGTTAAGTAAATACCGGAAAAAAAATGAAATACTAAGAAATAATTAACAACTAATAAATACCAATAGTATGAAACATAAAAATCAAAATAATGAAAACATCACAAATTAAAGCAAATCTAAATCGTAATTATTAAAGTTTCTTGCCGAGTGTACCAACGGCGCTCGTCACAGCACGTTCGTTCTAGCTGTAGGGATCCGTAGGAGGTGATGCGATCTCGATTCCAGGCGTGGCACAATGAGACCAACTCCAGACAACAAACCAGCATAGGGATTCTGTAAACTCGACGTCGAGTGAGTCGACACTATCGCAAGAACTCTGTAATGCTTACTCGATACTTAGCCGTCGACCAACTAGACAGCAAAGTCGGTGTCGTCTGCATGTTGCGTTGGCATCTCACTCTATTACATTTTGCTTGGTTTCTATCACTCTTCAAGAGAGAATTTTCTTGGTGACTATCCAAAACCAAAATGTATTAATTGTTTGTTTACTATCCTATGTAGTAGAAAACGGTTCGATAAAGAATCACAAATTTAAAACATTTGTAAAATAATATACATCTCTTTATGAATGTTCGACATCTGAGACATGGTTAAAGAAGGTAAACTTTTCATCATATATCACACCTAAATCTTTAATATAAGATTGACGAGCAATAATAATATTGTTAATACAATACAGAGAATCGATTCCACACACCCTATTTGTAAAAGACATGAAGAAACACTTACCTGCATTTAATTTTAAATTATTATGCTGACACCAGGTAGAAATCATGTCCAAATTAGGCTGCAGAAGGTCAACATCATTGAAGGAGTCAATGGCGTGGTAGATTTTAATATCATAAGCATAGTGTAACAAAGGGCAACTAATGGATCTCAAAAATTCGTCGATATACAGTAGAACCCGGTTATAACAACTTCGGCTGTAACGACACTCCATTTTTTGCGTCAAATTTTAAGCGATCCCGTACTTTACTATTCAAACGTACAGGGAAAAACCCAGTTTTAGCGTCAACAACAAATATTTATCACTTGAGGTATGTATTTATATTATCATTTATGGCTCAATTCCCGGTATTTGCCTAGCCTGCAACCGACCGTTCGGGGATTCCAAGAATATTACCGTTCGTTGAATTAAGATTTCTTGCAATTTACCTAGCCTGCAACGTTCGACCGTTCGGGGATTCCAAGAATATTACCGTTTCTTGCAATGCGCCAGGCAAAGTTCGTAAGATATTTCCTCAGTCGGCATTTGAATCGTGTGAGTGAAACATCGAGATTTCTTTATCGAAAATGTCAGGTTTAAAGCGAAAAAGTTTAAGCGTGAACGACAAAGTCGCGGTAATCAAAGCAGTCGAAAGTGGAAGGAAGAAAGCGGACGTGTGTCGCGAATTTGGGTTAGTTAATTCTACGATTTGTACAATTGTGAAAAATAAGAATAACATCATGAATACCTTTGTGAAAGGGAAAGAAAAGTAAAAAAAAAATCGATCGTGCGAAAAGGTTGAAATCGACGAAGCGCTTATTACGTGGTTTAAGCAATGTAGAAGTGCAAATTTACCCGTTAATGGACCACTGCTTATGCAAAAGGCTGAAAAATTTGGAAGTTTATTTGGAGACACAAATTTTAAGTGCAGCAATGGGTGGCTGGAGCGTTTCAAACGGAGACATTCAATAACGTTCGGGAAAGTGAGCGGTGAAGCGAAAAGTGTTAATATGACAGAAGCAGAGACGTGGCAAAATGAAGTGTGGCCTAAATTAAGACAAGATTATAAAGACAATGAAATTTACAATGGCAACGAAACGGGAATTTTTTATAAACTTCCTCCAGATAAGACTCTGAGGTTTAAAGGCGAAAAATGTGTAGACGGTAAACTAGCCAAAGAACGGTTAACTGCATTTCTGTGTGCTAATATGACCGGTACGGAGAAATGTAAAATTCTTGTCATAGGAAAGTCAAACAAGTCACACTGCTTCAAAAACATAAAACACTCACAACAAAATACTGCGCAAACAAAAGAGCATGGATGACTTCAGAAATCTTTGAAAATGAAATTCGAAAATGGGATAAAGAACTTGCGGTTAAAGTTAAAAAAATCTTGCTTTTAGTCGATAACTGCCCAGCATATCCATTATTAGCCCACTTAAAAAATATTAATTTGGTATTTCTGCCCCCAAATTGCACTAGCATCCTTCAACCAATGGACCAAGGCGTAATAAGAAGCTTAAAATGTTTTTACAGAAAATTTCTTCTGCAGAAAATTATTACGGGTATGGACAAGAACGCACCGTGTGCAGTTTCACTTCTCGACGCGTTGGATTCTTTAGCGAAGGCTTGGCGTAGTATAACCTCTGAGACTATAGCAAACTGCTTTAGTCATTCAAGTTTAAGGAATAATCCAGTTTGTGACAACTTAAATGAAGATGAAGTTCCGTTATGTGAACTTATTAAAAAGTGGCAGCAAAATCAGAGTGACGAAAACCAGTTTTGTTTCGACGACTTTGCATCCGAGGACAGTTGCCTTATTACGTCGGGAATGCGTTCAGATTCTGATATCGTGGAGGACATAAAAGAGCGGGATAACGAAAACGATAATGAAATCGAAGAGGAAGAAGATTCATGCGACGAAGCAGAGCATGTACCGACAAACGAAGAAGCCCTAAGTGCCATAACACTTTTAAAAACTTATTATAGACAGCGAGAAAGGTCATCTCAAATTATTGATAAAGTGAGAGAATTAGAAATGGATATAGAAAAACAGTTTTGGCGTGCGAAAACTGTGCGACGGAAAATTACAGATTTTTTTCATTAGACAAACAAGTTAGTATGTACCTACATGTGTAAGGTTATATGGTTAAGTACATTAAATTAATTAAATTCACATATGTATCTGTTTACCACCCGTAATATTGTTTCCCACCAATTCTTGTATGTAAACATGAAACTTGTAAAACTCCGCCTCTAGCGTCACCTTCTTATAGCGTCAAAAAATTCGCAGTCCCGTGACTGTCGTTATAACCGGGTTCTACTGTATATATAGATATATACATTAAAGAAGGAGCGGGGCAAGGTTCGATCCTTAAGGTATTCCAGAGGTGGAATAAAAAATTCGGGGTTTAAATCCATTAAAATAAACGTAATTAAATCTTTTTAGAAGATATAATAAGCATTAATCTTAAATTCCTGCTGACACCGAAAAAACTGAGCTTCTCCAACAACTTGTGATGATCAGTGAGGTCAAAAGCACGGGAAAAATCAGTATACATAACATTCAGTTGACCACCCCCATCCACGGTTTCAGCTATTGTTTGATAAATCTGTGCCAAATTAGTTACGGTAGATTTATTTTCCAAGAAACCATACTGAGATCCAGAGAGATATGATTTAATATCATAAGAAAGACGTTTATAAATTAAGACTTCATAAACCTTCGCAAAAGAAGAAATTATAGCCACGAGTCTGTAATTGCCAATGTTGGAACTATCACCCTTTTTCAAGATTGGCGAAATTCTGGCTACTTTTCATATATCAGGAAACGTAGACGTGTGCAGGGCTACATAGAGGAGTGGCAAAGATAATAGCACAATCCTTCACAGAAAAGCAAGGAATGTTATCATCACCAGCTGTAAATTTGTTCTTTAAAGTTTTGATGCATTGTATTACTTCCTCTACCGAAACAGACTGCAAACAGAATGGTGATAAGCTGGAATCAGTATCTGGAAGATGAGAGTAAAAAGACTCACGTATTATGAGTGGTAGTGTATGTTATACAATGAAATATGAACACTAAATTTTGGTGGAGTTAAGGGCAGAGGAATAAGAAAATAAGGGAAGCAGAAGTAAAAAATTAATACAGTTTATTACAAAAAAGCAATATAAAATTGGTATAAAATATAGTAGAGAACTGCTTATGCTCTTATAGTTTACAAATACATCAGAGATACATCATATTTAGCATTTAAATACTGTGTGATTAGTATACCTGAAAAGTTGGGATTGAAATCGGCTAAGTTCATGGCTGTTTTTTTTCTTCAGTGGCGTAGATAATGGAAATTATGATTAAAGGCACTACTAACTATATTTCAGCTATGGAATAATAACTTTAAAATGTTATATATTATGGTAAAAAAGAACTTTAGTGTTCTGAACTTAGGAAGCTAAACCAACTTGATGTCTTTTTGGTTTACACAGTACTTTTCACCAATAACATTTGCGAATACAGTTCTGAATATAATTAACAAAAAATGAGACAGAATTGGAGATTGTTATATTAGATATACATAAAATGTCTATCTGAGTTTAATATTTTTTATGTTGACAAGCAAAATTAAACATTTTTTAATTTATACAAGCTGCACTGATGATTTAATTGGTTGGTTGGTAACAAAAGAAAGGAAAGATATTTTGGGGATATTGATCCTAACTGACTATTTGTTCCGGTGAAAGTGAAATTATGCAATTAGCATTTGCACGATAATCGTTACGTAGAAGTTAGTACTGCCGAACGAGGACGCTTCTAAATAATCAATATATCCTGCAGTTTATATCTTTGGCACTTATTTGCGTCAAACGATATTGAGGAAGACAAACTTACTAAAAATGTAAAACTAGGAGTAGGTTATTTCGAGTTAACCTTAATCTTAAAGAATAGTACAGCTACCGCAGCCACAATTATCACCATCGCCGCCATCGGATTTGAAGCAGGCGTCTATAAGCGAGTTTATTATTACCGGAGCAACTTCTTCAATTACGTCATCCATTATACTTTCCGCCTCTTCATCCTCATCTTTTGGTGGTATACTTGGTTCGGGAGTAATTGCAGGGGCCATCATGAAATTGATCTGGAAAAAAAACTCTTTTTTGTATATTACAGCTTCTAGAATATAAAAGATTTATATAAGTCTCTCTAGAAATTGCAGAAATAAAAATAAATTATGAAAAACTATTACTTTAGTAAACAGTTATAGTTAGAATAACTTGACGATTTTATCACGGTGTGTCACACATCATATGATCGAAAGATTTTGCGACTTATATGCCTGTGTCTTAGGTTGGGAATTTGCTGTAGTAAGATGTAGTCTGGGTGCAATTTCTGAACTTATTTATCTTATTTTATTGGATATGTTTGTTCAACGCTAGAGTTTGGCGTCAGGCAGAAAAAATACGAAGCGTTTTAAATATATCGACGGAAACACCCAAGCAAGCATTTTTAAATTTCGCGGGCGATTGATATTGGTAGTTCTGCAACTTGAATCGCGCGCGAAATTTAAAAATATCTACTTGGGTATAAGCACAATATTAATTTTGTAGACATCTTTCATTTGCTAACTTATAACACTTCCTAAACCATGACTGTGTAGGAATAGGAGTATTTGTAGGCCATATAATTTGGAATGCGGCTTTTATAACAAAAAATTAATTACAACAAGAGCGGAACGAAATTTGTACATTAATTTAACGTTTTAATTAATTGAAAAATTGCAATCGAAATTAACCATATTTACAGCTCTATTGTTTTTTCTTTCGGTAAACTTATTTAACTTATTTAATTTATTGCGTATATTGAAAAAACTACATACAAACAAAAACAATGGAAGAGAAAGAAGATTACTATAGGAAGTGAAACCTAACAAAGAAAATTATAAAGGAAGAAAAAACGAAGTCTTGGAGGGAATTTCGTTATACAGGAATAACACATGGGCTGAAAAGTCCCAGGCCTAACACATAGATGACGCTAGTTTTGTTGCAATCACCTTTCTCTCAGTTAGTACTAACCTTCAAAAGACAGCTCAATTTCATGATATTCTATTCATTAGTGTGTGAGTTATTGTGCTAACAGTCACGCTACTTTTGTTATTTTCAAAACAATGGATCAAAAATAATTTCGTGTTTTAATTTTACACTGCTTCTTGATGAGAAAAAATACAGTTCAAGCGAAGCAATGGCTTGAAAAGTGTTATGGGGACTCCGCTCCATCAGAAATAACAATAAAATGGTTTGCTGACTTCAAACGTGGTCGTAGAGACACCGATGATGCAGAACGCAGTGGACGTCCAAATGAGGCGGTAACACCAGAAAACATCAAAAAAATCCACAAAATCGTTTTGAATGATCGTAAAGTGAAGTTGTGTGAGCTAGCTGACATCGTAAAGATATCAAAAGAACGTATTGGCTTTATATTGCATGAGCATTTAATTATGAGAAAGCTCTGTTCAAAGTGGGTGCCGCGTTTGCTCACTGTTGACCAAAAACAAGAACGTGTTGATGATTCTGAGCTGTGTTTGGCCATGTTTAAACGTAACAAACTATCACTTCATTCCGGAATCAAAACGAACGTCATCTGAGTGGACAGCAACTGGTGAACCTCGTCCAAAGCGCCCGAAAGCACAACAATCGGCTGAAAAGGTTATGGCCTCGGTATTTTGGGATGTGCGTGGTGTAATATTCATCGACTATCTTGAGAAAGGGAATACCATCAACAGTGAATATTATATAGCGTTATTGGAGCGTTTGAAGGCCTAAATTGCAAAGACACGACCGCATATGGCAAAGAAAAAAAATTGTTTCATCAAGACAACGCACCGTGTCACAAGTCAATCAAAACAATGGCAAAACTACATGAATTGAACTTCGAATTGCTCCCACATCCACCGTATTCGCCAGATTTGGCTCCCAGCGACTACCGCAGACCTCAAAAAAATGCTCGCCGGTAAGAAATTTCTCACGAATGAAGAGGTTATCGCTGAAACTGAGGCCTATTTTGCGGCAAAAGATAAATCGTTCTACAAAAGTGGTATTGAAATGTTAGAGCGGCGCTGGAGTGATTGCGTTGCTCTTGATGGAGATTACGTTGATGAATAAAGCTAATTTTGAACCAAAAAAAACGTGTTTTCTTTGTTAGGCCCGGGACTTTTCAGCCAATGTGTTAAAAGACATACTAGGAATATGGAAAGAACGCTGTCAAGACAAATTTAACGCAATAAATACAAAACAAAGGATAAGCAGAAAAGAACTGAACCAACAACAAGAAATAACAGAAGAAGAAGTCGAAGATGCCATACAGAAAATCAAGACAGAGAAAGCTAGCGGAGATGATGGTATACTACCAGAAATGATCAAATAGCTAGAACAGGAAGGAAAAAATGGATATGGAAGATATTAAAATTAGAATGGAAGGCACAGAAAACACCAAGGGGATGGGAAAACAATCTGATAATCCCAATTTAAAAGAAAGGAGAGCAGCCCCAGTGCTAGAACTATAGAGCTATATGTTTAGCACAAGCAAGCTATAAACTGTATATAAGAATACTGGAAAAACGTCTGTCGAAGAGATTATGTTACAATACCTATATAATGAAGAACTTAATAGAAAGAAACATTGAAGAAGGAAAAGGAATGCTTCTACTGTTCATGGATCTGAAAGGAGCCTTTGATACGATACATAGAGAAGAGATATGGGATCCCTAAAACCCTAGTAGATGCCATCAGAAGTACATACGAAACAGTAAGATTCGGGATGGGCAAGAATGGGAAAAATTACAAATGAAAAAAAGAATGAAACAAGGTGACAGTCTAAGTCCACTCTTATTCGAACTAATGATGGACAGACTAGTCCAACGAATAAAAGCACGAACCAAACAGCACAGCACAATAGTAGGGTACAGCAATCTAAAACGTGCAAGAGTGACTAGTTTACTGTATGCAGATGATGTGGTCCTGATTCCAAACTCTAAACATAAAATACAAAAGCTAATGAGCGTCTGGACGAAGGAAATAGAAAACATGAAGATGGAAGTAAACTTGAATAAAACGAAAACCAAGGTAATAGAGTCAACAATGAAATTAAATATAGAGACAATACATTGGAGAGGGTAACCAGATATGACTCTTTGAGAACCATAATAACAGACGACGGAAAAATAGATAGAGTTAACGAACAGAGCCAGTAAATAAAAATATAAAAAACAGAGATGTCGATATGGAGACAAAAATAAAAGTATATAATACTATAACAATCCCAGTATTAACGTGTGAAAACTGCACATTTCGGAAGAAAAATTAAATAAAGATAAATGTAATGATACATGTGAAAAGAATAAAGGGGAAACAACATAGAATAGAATCAAGGGTGAGGATATTAGAAAAATAACAAAGTAAGAACCAATAATAAAAATAATAAGGAGGAAGCAATTAAATCGGTACCGGCTTATACTAAGGGCGAAGAAAAATAATGGTGACATTGGAGGACAGCTAAAAGTGTAAAGAAAAAGAAGAAATTAAAAGCAATGGGAAAAAATAAAAGAGAGGGGTACAAAAAGAACCGAAATCCTCATCCAACACCTGAAAAGGTATAAGGATGTCAGAAGAAGAAGAAGAAGAGTACATTCCGTGAAATACCAACTTTAAATATTAGCAGAAGCACCCAGTATTTCAACTGACTTCAGTTATAATATAGATTTAAAACATGGGATATCTAAAAATGATGAAATTGGACCATACCGTTATGATAAATTAAATCTTTCATTAAATAAAGATTAGTTACAACGTTTCAAAGGATATATTATTTGGTAACCTTGACAACAAAAAGCTAAGTGTAAATAAACCTTATTCATACATTACAGCTACGATCCTGGGTATATGTATATACACACAGCATTAACTACATGTAAAAAAAGTTGCAAACATGTCGGTATTTTCATATTCTACTGTTTAGTATAGTCTAATTAAGCCTTTTCAAGAAAAAAAACGCAATTAAGGACGGAGAATATTCCGAGAAACCACAAAAACTTTAAATATTAAATGTAATAGAATGAGTACAAAAAAAACCGGAATCCACATCCAACACCTGAAGAGGCATAAGGATATAAGAATAGGAGAAAGACACGAAACGAATGCTTTAAGAAGAGAAATTATTCGACAATTAAATATTTCTGAGTGTTGCGTGTGTGGGTATATGTATACACACGCAGCAATAATTACATGTAAAAAAAGTTACAAACATGTTGGTATTTTCGTATTCTTGGAAAATACTATTTAATATCGTCTAATTAAGCCTTTGCAAAAGACAGTGCAATTAAAGGTGTAATATATATTAATATAATATTCCGTAAAACAACAAAAACATACTAATCGTATTGGTACACCTGAAAAATTGCAATCGAAATAAACAATATTCACAGCTATATTGTTTTGTTTTCAGTTGTATATTTATGTAAGGAGGAAACTTATTTAATTTATTGAGTATATTCCGTGAGACAACAAAAACTTTATATGTTGACAGAAGCACCTATATTCCAACTGAGGATCACGTGAATCAAAATTTTTAAGTTGGCGTAACTGAGAAATTCGCGATAATGACAGCCCGAGTTAATAATGATTACAAGCAAAGCTTTGATAGATTTTCCAAAGATTAGGTACCACATATTTTCGACCGGAAAACTATATTCGTGTTTAAATATACATTTTATGATGTCAATAATGTAACGAAAAGAAAAATGATAAAAAAATAGGAAATTTTATGATACTAGCACCCCTCACTTAACAAGATTCATAAAAATAGAAACTATAAGGATTGATTTATTAAGAATTTCTTCCGTAATCATTGCGTTTACATGAATATTTAAATTTAATGAATGACTTAAGTTGGTAGTTCCTGAAGTGAAGACCATATTTATGTACTGAGAATATGACCGTTATTACCGGAACTACCAACTTAAATACATCGCGAAATTTAAAAATATTTGCTAGATTATTTAATTATCTTTAAAATAATGTAAGTCGTCTGAAACTTTTGTAAGCAACTGTGCTATCTTCTCATGGATGCTATGTATCACCAAGTCACACGTACGCTATACTGATACGTAATACCAAAAATTGCAAATAAAATACATAAACTTTTTTATTTCATTGTCTTAATTTGCACTACCCACCTTCTACTGGATAATAACTAAAATATAAACACAAATTGCACGATAATAGGTTATGTAACCCTTAAATGATTGAGGTCCTGCACTGCTATAATACTTTCACTAACTTAGACTAACTCGCTGGCCATGAAAAACCTATATAAATGTATTCGATATCTTGGTTTACTCTTGTCTTAACGTTTCCGTTAATATCAATAAGAAAAGTACATAAAACTTGCTTAAAATTGGGTATACTTTTCACTTGGAGATATTGCCTTAATGTCACATTAACTGCGAAAATTTATTTTCAGAATAATTTATGTAGAAGTGTCTTGATGTGTTGTTAAACTTTTCTGGGATAGGTTTTTAAAATAATTCATCATAATTAGTAGGAACTTGCTGCCTAAGCTCTTGAGAAGTAAAATTAGCAGTAAATTCTCGCGATATAGATTTAAAACATGGGATATCAAAAAATGAGGAAGTTGGACCATATGGAGATGATAAATTAAATCTCTCGTCAAATAAAGATTACTTACAGCTTTTTAAAGAATATCTTATTTGGTAACCTTGATAGCAAAAAGGAAAGTGTAAGTAAACCTTATTCATATATCACAGAACACAACATTAATTGTATTTAAAACAAGTTGCATATTGGTATTTTAGTGTTCTTGGAAAATACATAAAATACATAAAAAACTGTAAATTCTCCAGTAGTTGCCATAATGTCTTTATGAATTTGAGTTAGCATCATGCCCTTTGTTTGGAGGTATTTTATTACGACTCTTTGTTCTACAGGATCCATTTTTAATAATAATAATAATAATCCTTTATTGCCCAACAGCCCAGGGGCCAATTACAGGACAAATTACAATACAATTCTTATATAAAATAAAATAAAATAATTCAAATCGTGTTGCCTACAATAATAATACAATAATAATGAAACAAAAAAAAAAAAAAGAAAGACTCACAAAAATGGCTCTAGATCCCGTTTGTTTGCGTTCCTCACCATGTGACTGAGAGGTGCCTTAAGCAAAATGTTGGTATTAGCTCTAGGTACTTGAAATGTATCAAAGTAGCGAGTATGATGAGTAGGTACGGTAAAGTTTATTTGCGCCAGAAGGGCTGGCGAGTCGACAGTATTTTTCAGGATCCTGCAAAGAAACTCCACACTGTTACGCTCGCGGCGGTCAGCAAGAGATAGAAAACCATGCTCAACAAGTAAGCTATAATACTCGATACCTCTTGCAGGATACACGTTGTCCATTCGAAAGGAGAGATATTTTAGAAATTTCTTTTGAACCCGTTCGATCATAAGCTCTTGGTGTAAATAACGGGGATACCAAACAATGGAGGCGTATTCAAGCTTAGAACGAACGTAGGCATAATATAAACGTTTCATTACACCTAAGTCTGAGAAATGCCTGCAAGAACGCATGACAAAACCGAGAGTTTTGGAAGCAGATGAACACATGGACGAAATATGTTCCGTAAATGACAGTCTATTATCAAACAAAACACCAAGATCCAAAGTTTTGATATTGCGTGGTATGGCTGCATCATTAATTTGGTAGTTATACTATAAAGTAGTGTGAGTGTTATTGTAGGAAACCACAGTACACTTGTTGATGTTCAGAGGGAGATAATTGATCTTGCTCCAAGTATTAATGCGAAGAAGATTGTCTTGTAAATGTTTACAATCGAAAATGCTACCAACAGTATTAAATATCTTTACGTCATCTGCGTATGCTAAGACGTGACACGTAAACAGAGATAGTAAATCATTTATATAAAAATTGAAGAGAAGTGGTCCAAGATTTGAACCTTGAGGAACACCTGATGTTGGAGAAAACGGCGTAGAGGAATAACCATTGTAGCAGACATAACACTTCCTTCCAGTAAGGTAAGACTCAATCAACGTCAGGAAACCCACACCAAAACCAAATTTGTCCATTTTTTGTAGTAGCATCTCGTGGTTAATGCAGTCGAAAGCTTTAGAAATATCTATGTAAATAACATCCACCTGCTTTCGCTAATCAAGCGCTTCACCAAGATATTGGCCAATGCATGCTAAATTAGTGATCGTCGACCTACCTGCAACAAAACCGTGCTGATGCTCAGATATGAAAGGAGTTATGCAGGTAGATATTTCTTTGTAAAGCAAATGTTCAAATACCTTAGCGAAATTGGGCAGTATACTTATAGGCCTATAATCAGCAATGTTAGATCGGTTTCCTTTCTTAAATACGGGGGTAATTCTGCTAATTTTCCAAACCTTTGGAAAAGTTGACGTGCTTATCGCTAGGTGGAATATAGTTGACAGTGGATAGGACAGAACAGGAGCACAATCACGTACAAAGAAGCTCGGTATTCCATCATCTCCAGTTGTCATATTAGATTTAAGTCTCCTGATACTGTTCTCCACATCCAATTCAGAGAAGGCATGAACACAAAAATTATTATAATTGAGAAAAGAGTTGAAAGATACATTTTGAACACTAGGTTTATACACACTCGCAAAGACACTGGAAAAGGCATCCACGATTTCGTTTGGCTGGGTAAATTCTCTGCCGTCATACTGCATACTTCCCGGAATTCTGGAAGAAGTTTTCTTGTTGTTAATGAAGCGCCAGAACAACTTAGGATCTCTGTTGATATTAATTTCAGCATCTGCCAAGTAAGCCTTGTATGCGTCTCTAATTTCATTCTTTGTGAGAGATCTCAATCGTTTGAATTCATTAAAATAGTATATCGCTTTTGTTCTTTTCCACTTCTTGAAGTAAAATTCTTTTAATTTAAGACGTTGTTTTATTTTAGCACTAAACCATGGAGGAAACGTGGAGGTAGGACGTTTAGTTTTCTCAACTGAACGATCTATAACGGAGTATAATGTATTATAAAATGCCTCAACAGCGACATCCACATCACTGTATTCATCCAAGAAACTCCAGTCGACTGCAAGCATATCGCTATATAAAGAGAGGAAATTCGCTTTGCTAAAGTTGTAGCTAACATTATTGTTACCCGGAAAATTTATCCACTCGACACATGTGTCAAAAGTAATCTAATTTTTATAAACAATCACGACACACAATTCAAGAATTAAACCCAGCACAACAACACTTTGGGATACAAACTTGATATTATGTAGATACGATCTACAAATGTAAGTTAACTAAATGTCAAAAACAACCAAGTAGGTGAGGGGTGGGGAATAAGGGTCTATCCTCGTACGTTCCGGAATGGAGATTGGTCAGCAAATGGTCAATTACAGTACAATTTTCATATGGTAAAAAACACTATTACGGATCAAGAAAAAGCAGAGTTAAAAGACTAAATGTAGAAAGAAAAAAGTTTATTTTTCTTGTTTCATTTATTGTTGGTAGCAATGTTTCGTGTATTCAGTAAGAGGCGACACGGGCGGCCAAAAATAATAACACCAGCGGAAGATTACGCAATTGTAATCACGAGCAAACGCAATAGACGAAAAACAGCGCCAAAAATTGCTGCCGAAATGAAATTTCGCGCACAAAACCAATCAGCATCACCACGGAAAAAAGGCGTTTGCACCAAGTTTGTTTTGTATGGAGGAATTGCTATGGAGAAACCGTTACTACACAAAACAAACAAAGCTAAACGGTTAGCATGGGCAAGAGAAAAGAAACACTGGACGTTGAAACATTGGAAGAAAGTGCTCTGGATCAACGAATCTAAATATCTCACGTTTGGTACAAGCAGAAGAACATTTGTCCTTAGATTGAAAGAGGACGCGCTCTTGAATCCGGTAGAACACTGCATTATAGTTTCCAGGCTCGTGTAAGAGACACTATCAAAAATGAGGGTAGCCCTACAAAATATTAAAAAAACTAAAAGGACTGCAGATATTCAGTATAATATTTATTGATACAAATACAGCTGCGAGCAAATGTTATAGGCAGGGTAATTTTTTTAGCGTTGCGATAAGACGAGAATCTCAAAACTAAAAAATAACAGTTTATAAGGGTCTTTTATTAAATAAATCAGTATTTAATACTGCCTCCTCTAGCCTTTATTCCAGCTTTTAATTCCTTTAGGCATAGTAGCTACCAGTTTGTAACATGTTTCTAGGAAAATAGACGCCCATTCCATAAACACTGTTTGCTTTAGGGCTTTTTCAATAGGCGAGAGGTCACGCGATTGTGGGGACCAGTCCAAAATCTTCACTTGGTTATCAGTAAACCGTTTCATTACAGGTCGGGCCTTGTGGCAAGGGGCATTGTCTTGCTGAAAGTAATACTCCTCTGAGTCCATATAAAATCTGACAATTGATGGTTCGAGAACCTCTTCCAACATCCCGATGTAGCGTACCCCATTCATGCGGCCCTCGCACACATGGACTTCCCCTACACCTTATGCAAACATACACCCCCAAATTATAATGCTTCCACCGCCGTGTTTAACAGTAGGTAAAATACACTCTGCGGAAAATGCTTCGCCAGACCTCCTCCGAACATAACTTGCTCCGGAAACGCTGTACACCTGCACAGAATAAACGAAGGACGTTAACTTTTTCAATATTTCTATTTTGGTGAGAAAAGTAGGGGCGCTGACTTCAATTATGTATATTGCAAGGATTATGAAATATTTTTAAGCACTTACGTCTATATTAGATTCATCGGACCAAGTACTTTGGCCCAGTCATCTACAGTCCAATGTCGGTACTTCTTTGCCCACGTAAGCGTCGCTTGCGGTGTAGCTCGGTCAGCAAAGGCTTGTGTCGCGGTTTCCGGGCACGTAAATTCGCCGCAGTTAACCTTCTTCTTACAGTATGCACGGAGATTGGTGCGTCTCGTTGAGCGCGGAGTTCTGCAGAAATCGCTATCGCGGATTTGTGCCTATCCCGGAGCGCGATACGCTCTATCAATCGTTCTTCTCGCACAGTCGTTACACGTTTTCTACCGCTCTTGGGTAGATTATGATACTCTCCAGTCCTTTGGTAGCGGCTAATTATGTTTTACATTGCACAACGCGAACATTTTATTGTTTGTGCAATAAAATGATTTGGCCTCGTAAAGCCTTAGATATTTGGGACTTTTTTGGCATACTGTGTATACACAAACTTACAAAAGAAGGTCCGCACTCTAAATGAACTTTTATAAACCGACAAACGACGTTTCTTTCGCTACGCACAATATGTTACTCAACCTAAAAATTTTAATTTCTGTCTTATATAGCTTCGTAATTTATATTTTCTAGGAATTTCTACTTTAGATAACGACCAGGTATGGGTTCGCAGTACCCTTGTTCTAAGAAGCGCTACCTGCTGCGCGAAACACATATTTGATTAGGGTGCCTATAACATTTGCTCGCAGCTGTTTTGTATTAATTGTAATCATTTGTCGGATAATAGAGTTACTTACACTACGGAAACACATTTTCTCTTAAATTTCCTTTTTATAAAATTTATCTAGGTGGTATATATACAATCTCATGCAATGGTGTTCTTTGTCAAAAATTCAATTATTAGGTCTGATATCTTTGTCAAATGGACCTGTAATCGTTTGGGGATACATAAATCTTCCAAAAGCAAAAACATTCATTACATAAGGTTTCTACGAATGGTGCTAAGCCCTGGATCAACGTTTCATTATTAGTTGTTATCTTAATTACATAACACCATGATCCATACGATTATTTGTGGGATTGCTGGACGGATCTGTTTTAGTAATATTTTCGAACCTATTTTGCTTTGGTAAATACGTAATTTTCTTAAATTACTATTTTGTTATAGATTTTGTCTTATATTTACAAGAAAAAAGAGAAATAAGAAAAACAGGAAAAATAATGCTACTTAAGCTGTTACCTTTTCACCCAAAATATTTAAACTTGTTCCATTGTTATAGTGGGTATTATGGGTACGTGACCAGTGTATATATGTTACATGTATACAATAGGATGCTTTTGCTCTCTGTGCTGATGAATGTTTTTCAGAAACTGCTTCTTAAATTGCAGATGTTGTAACGTTCAACTAATAGTTTATTATTTGTCTTCATTTTTCGCCAACGGAATCCTATCTTCCTCATAACTTTTCTCAAACTTTCAGGGCATTCTTGAGACCCTGTATCGTCCACAAACTTTTTATGGACGCGTTTCAAAGTGGGAACCTCCTTTTTGCCGACATAAAAATTATCTCTTCGTCAGAATCATCGAAATTAATTTTCGTTCTTTTTCGTGTCTGTTTCTTATTTGGTGTCTCAAAGTTTTTAACAAGTCCAAGCTCTATTTCTACTCCCTTATTTGTATTTTTCCTGACTGTTCGGAAACTAACACCACACGCAGATGAGACAAGTTCTTGTATGTAAACAACAAAATAAAACAACATCTATGAATATAGTCCTAACGATTGTTGGGGTCCGCTCTGTGACTAGGTTTTTGTCCCTAACGCTTTGCGAACAACATTTTCAAAGGTACCTAGATTACCTGTAGGATTAAGCAATCTCTTTTACAGAGCAAGTAAATCCATAAATTTGTTTACACCCAGTTTACACCCCTTAGGAATTCTAGTACAACAATTCTACTTGAATATCCCATTACTATCAAATACGAGGAGAGGTCCAGAAGTTCATGGAATGGAGAGTATAGAGTGGGGATAAGGGCGATCGCTAGGTGTCATTCTGATTAGGGACTCGTTATTAGTATATAAGTTAAGTTGCAGCCCTATAGCGTCAGTCGTTTACGAATAGTTGCCTGCTATACAAGTCAATCCGGAAGAAAACTGAAACTATGGAGGAAATTGAACACCGCGCTGTGATAAAGTTCCTTACAAAGCAAGGAAAGAACGCTCAAACCATATTGAATGAAGTGGAAACCGTTTATCGGGAACAGTGCCCTAGTAAATCAATGATTTATAACTGGCATGGTCTTTTTAACCCTGGCCGGGAGTCGATTGAAGACGACCCCCGCTTAGGACGGCCAGTTGAGGCCACCACATCAGACATCGTCGAAAAAGTGCAAAAATGTCTACTGCAAGATGCCCGTTTGAAGAAAAAACCATTATCTGCATGAGTTGGAGTATCAGACACCACCACTTTGCGTATCCTACATGACCACCTGGGTATGACAAAAGTCAGTGCATGGGTACCGAGAATGCTCACGCCGCTGCAGAAACAGCGCGTCTGTTCATCCAAACAATTTTTGGAGCTGTGTGGAGACAAACGTGCACAGATTTTGGAGCGGATTGTTACCGGAGATGAAACATGGGTTCATCACTTTGAGCCTGAATCCAAACAGGAGTCTATGCAATGGCATAAAAAGGGGACACCACCGCCAAAGATATTCAAAGTGTCAGAATCGGCTGGAAGGTTGATGGCTACTGTTTTTTGGGATTGTGAGGGGATATTATTGATTGATTACAAAGAAAAAGGCAGGAGCATAACCGGAAAATATTACGCAGCGATATTAGAAAAATTAAAGGTGGCCATCAAGGAAAATTGATCAAGGGTGTGTTGCTCTTGCAAGACAATGCGCCGGTTCACAAGAGCAAAGTTGCAGTGGCTGCTCTGCACAATCATGGCTTTCAATCAATAGTCCATCCATCCTACAGTCCAGATCTGGCACCTACTGATTTTTATTTGTTCCCCAATTTAAAAGAAGAGTTTTCCGACGACAATGAGATAAAGGAGGCAACTTTGGCCCATTTTGAGGCGAAAGATAAAAAATATTTTTATGACGGTTTAGAAAAATTAATTCATAGATCTAATAAATGTATTGTGCTTAAGGGTGATTATATTGAAAAGGAGAAATAGATTTATTGTTTTATTTTACTTAAAACCCTTTCATTCCACGAACTTCTGGACCTCCCCTCGTATATTGAACTTGCCGTAAATTCTAGTGAATAATTCATTTTAGTGGAGGAACCTGTAAGAATACTGAATAATTTAAGTTGTATGGAATTAAGATAGGCATTCAAGCTTTCGCTATTTTCGTTTATTGTATGTGGAGGATGTAATCCCCAAGTGATTTTTACTCTAATCCTGTAGGTGATTAATAATTGGTATCACAGATATTTTCAAATATAATTAGCTTGAGCACAGTATGGGGATGAGGTACAGCAGATAAGGTCCATCTGAAAATACGTCATCATATCTAATCTACTTTTTTAAAGCAGTATTTATTTTCCTCTCTCGGACAGATTTATTCATTTCTGTTGTTGTCGTGTTGATTTACGTTATTCTGCGGTATGTATATTAGACTTACTACCTTACAATACTTGAATGTAAATACATGCATACGGTGTACAATACTCAGATTGCGTGTGTCTCCTGGTTTTGCCACAAGTTACAAGCGAAAGTGAAATTTGGAAATATTTTTAACGTTTCGATAATATCATCAGAAATTGTAATTAATACTTTATATAACACATGGGCTGAAAAGTCCCGGGCCTAACAAAGAAAGCACGGTTTTTTTGGTTCAAAATTAGCTTCATTCATCAACGTAATCTCCATCAAGAGCAACGCAATCATTCCAGCGCCGCTCTAACATTTCAATACCACTTTTGTAGAACGATTTATCTTTTGCCTCAAAATAGGCCTCAGTTTCAGCGATAACCTCTTCTCATTCGTGCGAAATTTCTTACCGGCGAGCATTTTTTTGAGGTCTGCGAACAGCCAGTAGCCGCTGGGAGCCAAATCTGGCGAATACGGTGGATGTGGGAGCAATTCGAAGTTCAATTCATGTAGTTTTGCCATTGTTTTGATTGACTTGTGACACGGTGCGTTGTCCTGATGAAACAACATTTTTTTCCTTGCCATATGCGGTCATTTCTTTGCAATTTTGGCCTTCAAACGCTCCAATAACGCTATATAATATTCACTGTTGATGGTATTTCCTTTCTCATGATAGTCGATGAATATTACACCACGCACATCCCAAAATACCGAGACCATAACCTTTCCAGCCGTGCTTTCAGTTGTGCTTTCGGGCGCTTTAGACGAGGTTCACCAGTTGCTGTCCACTCAGGTAACGATCGTTTTGATTCCGGAGTGAAGTGATGGATCCATGTTTCATCCATTGTCACATATCGACGCAAAAATTCCGGTTTGTTACGTTTAAACATGGCCAAACACTGCTCAGAATCATCAACACGTTCTTGTTTTTGGTCAACAGTGAGCAAACGCGGCACCCACTTTGAACAGAGCTTTCTCATAGTCAAATGCTCATGCAATATAAAGCCAATACGTTCTTTTGATATCTTTACGATGCCAGCTACCTCACGCAACTTCACTTTTCGATCATTCAAAACGATTTTGTGGATTTTTTTGATGTTTTCTGGTGTTACCGCCTCATTTGGACGTCCACTGCGTTCTGCATCATCGGTGTCTCTACGACCACGTTTGAAGTCAGCAAACCAACGTTCTATTGTTGTTTCTGATGGAGCGGAGTCCCCATAACACTTTTCAAGCCATTGCTTCGCTTGAACGGTATTTTTTCTCATCAAGAAGCAGTGTAAAATTAAAACACGAAATTGTTTTTGATCCATTGTTTTGAAAATAACAAAAGTAGCGTGACTCTTAGCACAATAACTCACAAACTAATGAATAAAATAACATGAAATTTTAACAGCTGTCTTTTGAAGGTTAGTACTAACTGAGAGAGAGGTGACTGCGATAAAACTAGCGTATTAGGCCCGGGACTTTTCAGCCCATGTTTTAAATAAGCAAGTAACTATATATTTATAATTGAGGCTGCAGAAACGAATGCTTTTGCAGTAGTATACGGCTCGGTTACTATCAATATTAAAAATAATGAATGAATGAACTGTTTTAGTTTGAATTTGTGGGTGATTTAGTGACGGAAAAATTCGGTGTACTATTGTTTCATTAGCATGCCCTCCAGTGCTGACTCAGTCATAATTCTACGGTGAGGTGAAGATTTGTTGGTGTATTTTGGAAAAGGAGCGTTCTGTGTCCAATGATGTGGTGTTCCCATTTAACTACTCCGCCCATCATTAGCACGAATAAGAGTGGACTCAGACTGTTTTATTCCTTTTTTATTTGGAATTCTTCTGATTTTTGCCCTGCAATTTGTATCCTGAATCTTACTGTCTCGTATGTACGTCTGACGGCATCTAGCAGGATTTTAGGGATTTTCTTCTATCTGTCGTATCAAAGGCTGGTTTCACATCGATAAACACTGAAAACATTCCTTCTCCTTCTTCAATTTTCCTTTCTATTAAGTTCTTCATTATACAGATATTGTCTTTGTTCGTTTGTCTCTCTGACCTGATAAATCCCTGGTCTTCCTCTAGTCTTTGTTCCACGTAAACTCTTAGTCGTTTTTCCAGTATTCTTGTGTATAGTTTGTAGTTTGTTTGTGCTAAATATATAGTTTTATAGATCTCGCATTGGATCTGTTCTCCTTGCTTGGAAATCGGGATTATCATATTATTATTATCCATATTACTTTTAACATCTCCCATATCCATTTGGTATTATGCCATCATATCCTACTGCTTTCACTATCTTAATTTTTTTTTGTATGGCTTCTTCTACTTCTTCTATTATTTCTTGCTGTTGGTTTAGTTTCTCTCTGCTTATCCTTTGTTCTGTATTTATTGCCTTAAATTTGTCTTCATAGTATTCTTCTCATATTTCTAGTACGTAATCGATTATTCTTATTTCTTATTCTTTTATTGCTTTTATTTCCTACCTCTTGTTTCCTCTTCTTCTCTTCATTCTGGTTCAATATTTTCTGTTGTCCACTTTATATATTTCTGTTGTCTGCTCCCCCCAGCTCCTTCCACGACTTCTTTTCCTCTTCCTTTTTAGTTTTCTCTACTAGGTTCCTCGTACTACTGTAATCTTCTTTATCTTCTGTTGTTTTTGTTTGTATGCATTTTTTCCAAACAGTTTTTTCTCTTTTACCATCTTCTTTATTTTCTCGTTCCACCAATTCGTTCTTTTTATGTTTGTTAAACTTTCTTTTTCCGGATATTTTCTCTGTTATTGTTGACACCGTTTCTTTAAAGGCCATCCATCTCTTTTCTACAGTCCTGTTGTGGGTCTTACTTTGTGAATTGAAACACTCTTCTTATTTAACTTTAAAGTTTAAAGTACACTATATCCTTTTTGAAAACCGCACTCTCTTATGTCTATTCTATTTCTACCCTAATCTTAACATCTGCTTCTATAACAAATTATGAAGTGACCACGTAGGTGGTCACTTCATAATTTTTCGTAACGGTCACCTAGGGTAAAATTCGTACTGTGAAGAATGGCTAAGCAATAAATTTAAAGCAAACATGGACTGAACTATTGTGTAAAGACAGAACTATATATGGTTTAAACTAAATGGTTCAAAGAAGTATCATGTAACGCTCGGTTCTCTGACAGTCCATTCTGCCTCTTCAATGTCTAGTCTTCTGAATTCTTTGTTTGTTTCTTGTTCATATCTATCCTTATTTTCTTTTATGTTAAGTTTGTGTATTGCTAAGCTACTGTACCCTTTTGTCTCTTCTTTCCAGTCAATTTCTACTAAGCAGCTTGCTTCTACTAATTTATGGTTTTTTTCCCGCTTCCGCTTCGTTCTTTGTTTGTATATTTTGTCTTGTTCCTGTTAGATTCTGTGTATGCATTATGCTACAAACGTGTATTTGACCTCTAATTTCTGATACCACATCGTATTTCCAATAATTAAGTTGTTTCTTCTATGAAAACCGACTAAATGTAAAAAACTGTATCTTACATGCAAATTATTTTCTACGCAGGCTCCAAAATTTCCTAAAACAAATGACTATTTACAATTTATTGGATGGTCTCGGGTACGTGTGTATTTGCAGGAAAGAATGGAAGGAACACGAGTCGTATCTTTAATAGGGGCTTAAGATAATAAATCAATCAGACTCGAGTGTGTTATTGGGGATGGTTGGGTTTTAAGTAGTGTAAGATTTTTTAAATCAATTTTATGTTCGGATTTTACCATATGCTGTGCTACGCTTGATACTGCTGGTTTATCGAAACGATAGTGTTTAATATGTTCTTTGAACCTCGTTTCGATACTCCTTTTTGTTTGTCCAATATAAACATTCTCACAATCATTGCATGCGATTTGATAAATTTCAGACCTTTTCAGCATCCCCGGTTTATCTTTGGGATTACCTAAGACAAGTATGGGCAACCTTTGACATGTTGTGAGCCAAACTTTAGTGTGCAAATATGTACGTTGGCGGGCCGCGTTTAAAAGTAGTGCATTTTAAAGCAGTGTTTTAAGGTAGTGTTCATAATTTTTAGCGACAGACATGAAATAATACGACAATGTTATTATAATGCAATTTATTAAAATAAGAAAAAGAAATGAAAAAATAGGTACAACATATAAAATAAAATCTTGAATTTCTTTTTGAGTTTTTCAAAATCTCTCGCGGGCCGGATCAAATCTTACAGCGGACCGATTGTCGCCCGCATATGACCTAAGAGATTCTTTATGTTGTTTTTTGATGCAAAAGACACATTCATATTTTGTTGGCGGAAAATTTTGACTTAACCATTTTACTTTTGGGTGGAAAGGCAATTTCTTATTGCCGGTGTTTGTTGATGTCAAGGTCGTGGAAATTCTGATGTGTTGGAGCTTCCTTAAGATACGGTCAACATCCGTAGAAGAGAAACTATTGTACCTCGCTACGTGTTTGATGTACTTTAATTCTTTTTCGTATCTGTAACAACAAAAAATATCCGAGATTAGTTTTCTGGTCATTAGATACGTTATATTTCCGCTAAGTAAGAGCAGATACGAAAAACAATTGAAATACATCAAACATGTTGCGCGGTACAATTATATTGATATTGACCGTATCTTAAGGAAGGTCCAATACAAACAACACATCAGAAATTCTACGACCTTGACATCAACAAACACCGGTGATAAGAAATTTATAACTCTTCCTTTTCACCCAACAGTAAAAGGCTTAAGTAAAATTTTCCGACAACTAAATATGAACGTGTCTTTTGTATCAAAAAACAATTTAGGCAATCCCAAAGATAAACCGGCCTGGAATTTAACAAATCGCGTGCAATAATTGGGATAAAGTTTATATTGGTCAAACAAAAAGGAGTATCGAAACGAGGTTCAAAGAACATATTAGATACTATCGTTTCGATAAACCAGAACTGTCAAGGGTAGTAGAGTAGTTTCTCCGATGATACCCGAACGCGCATAGGCGGAGGTAGAAGGCAAAATAAATAATTAAATTATAAAAAAATATTATCCACGGAAGTTCAGTAGCTACCACATTAAAATTCGGCACATACAATGCTTGTTATCATACATTCATACCAACGAAATACAATTGAGTTTCGAAGGATCCTTGGGGCGCGCTATCTACAACCCCTTCACATAAAAATTCATATTCGCGGAAGTTCATGAGCTATCACATACATATTCGGTATGTGGAATACCCATATACATACGAAATTACCCTCCAAATATAATTGACTTGCAAAGGGTTCACGGGGTGTTTTACCTACAACCCCCTTACATAAAAATTCATATTCGCGGAAGTGAACTCTTTGTAAGTCAATGATATTTGGAGGGTAGTTCCGTATGTATATAGGTATTCCACATTCCAAATCTGTATGTAATAGCACATGAACTGCGTAGAAAATAATTTGCATGTGTGATACAGTTTTTACATTCAGTCGGTAAGACGGTTGACAATGGGAGTCTACGTGCTCTCGAAACGCTGCGTTCCAATTAATTAATTAATTTGTGTGGAGTGGAATTTACTGCTATACCTGTCAATTATACAACCACACAGTCCTTGCAATCGTTATTAATCTGATTACGTGTAAATTTGTTAGGCTCGTACAGATAATACATTGTATGTGTTACAGCCACAATGGCTAGTAGGAGAGAACATCACAAATCCAAAAAACGTGATAAATACCATGATCGCCGTAAACGCGATGAGAGCGATGATTCCGATGACTCCGATGATTCCGATGATTTCGATGATTTCGATTCTTACGGTGGCTACCGTGACCGTCGTGATCGTTATAAAAGCGACGATAGCGACGAGTCTGATTCCGATGACTCCGACGATTCCGATGATTCCGACGACTCCGATGACTTTGATGATTACCGCGATAAGTACGAAAGAAAGAAAAAGGATCGTTCAGCAGTAGCACATCGTCAAAAAAAGAAGAAAGAGAAAGTCGATTGTGGAAAGCTGACTGAGGTAAAGCACACAGTAACAAAGGGAGATACTACTTACTCTGTCACGAAGCGCTATAATTAAGGATGAAATAAATTTCATCCTTCAATCGCGGTCAAATTTCAGAAATATCTCTTTCGAAGGATGTGCATTCTCATCACAACAAAAAAAAACAAATTGCTTATATTGTTAAACAATTATAATGTCCATGAACTCTCGAACAAAATCAGTATTTCGAACACAATGCTATTTCAACAAAGTTATACCCACTGTAAATTTTGTAGAATTTTTGTAGTAAATAAAGACATATACACACAGCGACTCACAGTGAGAATGATGCTGTGGCATATAATTTGGTAAGAAGCTGAAAATGTTAGGTAAAATAATGGGAAAAGTAAATCGAACATGTATTACGAATTCTAATCAGTTAACATTACAGCGGTTACATATTACCTATAATAATAACGAATTAATTATTTTTTGGAAGTTAAAAAAGAAACAATTAATATTTAACTGGATTTCCTTTAGATCTCATAATTAATTGTAATCTATTTGAAACAGATTCTACTAACTAACGCGTATAATCTGACCAAATACTGATCCCTTCTTGTAACAAAACATTTTCTAAGTCATTTCTATTGAATTGATGACGACATACTTTTGTTTCAAGAATAAGCCATAAATTTTGGGTAATGTTTATGTCAGGTGACTGAGCTGGAGTTTTCACCGTACTGCGGCAGTTATATAACAACTATTCTTGCACCACACGCGAAGAATGTTTCGGGTCGTCGTCCTGGTAAAATCTAAAATCATCGTCTGTGTCAAGTTTCCTAGCACTAGACATTAAAAATAAAATGAAGGTTTCCAACGCGACCAGCAGAAACACAGCCCTTGGTCATTACATGCCAACCTCCATGTTTAACTGTTGGTTTTAAATGTTGCGGTTTTAATTCTTTTTCCTCCGCACATTACCGTTCCCAACTGAGCCGAGGAGATAAAATTTACTCTCATACGAGAATACGACAGTTTTCCAGAAGTCGAACTTTTTATTTTACTCCTAAAACGCAAACTGTAAGCGACGTCTTCTATCCTTCTGGCTTATAAACGTTTTTTTTTCCTGGCTATTCGACGGTGCAAATTCGCATGCCTCAGAGTTCTTTGAACTGTTTATGCATTTACAATATTTCCCAGAACACATTCCATCTCCAGGGTTGACTTAGAAGCACTTAACAGTGGATTATTTCTACAGTAGGGTGACAGAATCAAATAGTCACCTACGAATTAAAAAAAAGATTCTATTCTCGTTATATATACAAAATATTTTTAAATTAGACTAATATTTTGTCGATCCACCTTTATTTGCGTGAAGTGCTGCGAATCGTAGTGGTATAGAATCTATTAAATGATTAATGGTGTCTTCTGGAATATTTAACCACTCTTCTGTAACGAGTTCTTCCTTATTGCTTGGCCATATTTGTCTCGATTATGCGCCAAACATTCTCTATCGGATTCATGTCTGGTGATTGGCCTGGCCATGGTAAAATCCGAATCCCCTGTTTCTCTTTCCATGTGGTTGTTATTCTTGCTTTGTGGCAGGGTGCTCCATCCTTCATAAAAGTGGCGTCTTCTTTAGATAAAATGGCAGTGTCGAATATCGGTAGTAGTTCTTCTGTTAATATTTGGATACATTTTGCCGCATTTATATTTCCGTCGCAGATTACTAATTGCGATGCTCCACCATACCATATCGCGCCCCACACCATGATATTCACATCGCCGTATTTCACCGCCTGATGCAAAAATTTGTCATCCAGTTGCTGTGACGAAAGTCTCCATACCCACGTACGACCACTATCACTGAATTGGCAGTATCTGCTTTCATCTGAAAAAATTACAGACCGCCAAAACTCTTCGGGCTTCGTTCGCATTTCGATTGTCCAAGCCATTCGGCGCCGTTTTTGAAACGCCGTAAGGAGAGGTTTTTTCTTTGCCGCCCTTTTATACATCCCCACACTGTGGAGGTATCGCAGAACGGTGCGCTGACTTTTCTGTGAAGTTGCCGCAAGCTCAGCTGTACTTTTTCGCGGTTCTCTTAACACTTCGCGCACAAGCACCCTTTTACTTCTTTCAGAAGGTCCGGCACGACCTGGTCTCGGCTCCACTGTTGTTTTTCCTTGCGTTTAAATTGTGTAATCACACGGTTAACTGTGGGGACAACGGAATATTTAAAAAATTACTTATTTCACGTTGAGAAGCGCCGCGAAGCTCTTCCAACGTTTTCCGTTGAGCCGTATTGAACTTCTCTAAATTATAAGCTAATTGTGATAAAATCGCACTACACGGTTGTAACAGAGAGGTAACGTACACGTGCATCTAGGGACTTTCCCTATTCATATAAAAATTGTGTACTGGGTCGTATCATGTTCACTGTGATGTTGCATATGTAACTGCTGTAATCTTATCTGGTTAGAATGCGTAATACCTGTGCGAATTAGTTTTATTTTAGTTATTTTTGTAATGTATTTCAAGTATAGTATATATAATATATTTAATTTACTTTTCCCAAATAATTACTTAACCTAACATTTTCAGCTTCTTACCAAATTATACGCCACTGCATCATTTTCACTGTGAGTCACTGTTAGTGATTGCAGAAACAATAGCATAAAACATTATCAAATCCTTCCGAGAGATATTACAACAAACAAAACAGCATTAGAATATATTACTCATTCATCCAATACTATTTATTATTGTAAATATGAGTATTCAAATGTCAATATCTAATTGTCGGTTTTCATTTTTATAGTATTAAACCGCATGTGTATCAATAAATAATATGTTTTGCTTTGCAAATAAAAATGATTCAACAAAAGCACGTTATTGTTTTATTTTATCTCCTTGAAGATTAGATAGATGTCCACGTTCCGTTGAGAAACATTTCTCGGTAAACCTGTCCTATCTGGTTTACACCTGACCAGATGCGCATACAAGCAATAACTTAAAGTGCAACACTAACACGTAAATACGGGAAAAACATTGTTAGATAAATAGATAAATATTCTTTCTGGAATACTAACCGATCTAAATAGTATTATAATAATATACATTGAAATTCCCCTCCGCGGACACCCCTCTTACACGGACACCTCCCTTAAACAGACAGTTTCTCATGGTCCCGACCGGCTCTCATATAATTTCCATTGTATTAACTCTTGCTTGGACGGACATTCTCTTGAACGGACGCGGACACGAGAAAATGTTCTCTTAACCGGACAAAAAATAAAATAAAAAGAAACGCCTCATCTTATTTTTATATCGAGAGTATTGTTATTGCATTTCTCAATCGCGCCGCGCGCCAATTTCGCTGGAACTTCCCCGAGTAAAACGGAGATTTACCGACTTTAATCTTTCGGTACAAACGCAGCCTATGTCGTGCATTTCTGCCTGGCGTGAATTAGGGACTTCCCCAAGTTGGTCGGGGATTTACCGCTCTTATTCTATGGGTGTACGCTTTCGATTGAATCTGCTTTTAATATTAGCCTGATGTCTATGCGGAAAAGACACAGTGGGCGACACATTCATTGTAGAAATAGCTCCAAATAGAAAAATTCTCACGCTTAAACAAAAAAATTGAGATTGTTGAAGTTTATAATAACGAGAAATTAAGTGTAAGGAACTTATCGAAGCGTTTTAATATTGGAAAAACACAAGCTGCAGATATAATTAAACATAAAGAAATCCTTCTAAACAAATGAATGTCGAACAGCAATTTGAATGAAAAAAGAAGCTATTTGACGGGTGATGGTACTAAAACTGACAAATTGTGTTATGACTGGTTTACAGCAGCTCGGCATAAAGGCATTCCTTTAACAGGTATGCATACGATTTTTTTAGATAAGGTTTTCTTGTATTAGTATCAAAATCAACGGATTTTCTTTTCATATTAAATTCCAAAAAAGGTAAAAAAAGTGAGATTACCAATAGGTTTGTCGTGACAAAAACGCAAAAAACTTTGTTTTTAGGTCTGCTAATACAATATAAAGCAGGAGAAATAGCCGCTTCTTTGGGACATTCTACATTCAGTGCTTCTTCTGGTTGGCGCAATAAATTTCGAATCCTCCACAATGTAGGTTTTAAAGCGATTTCGGGAGAAGGAGCTTCGGTTAATGCTGAAGATGTTTCATCGTTTGTAAAAAAATGTCCTTCTTTGATTAAGGGGTATTCATCGAGAGACATCTATAATGCCGATGAGACAGGCCTGTATTTTAGGGCTCTACCCGACAAAACGCTCACATTAAAGAGGGAAAAATGTGTTGGGGGTAAGTATCCCAAAGAGAGGTTTACAATTTTGCATTGTGCAAATATGGCGGGTGAAAAAGAAAAACTCCTAATCATTGCTAGGGCAGCTAAACCCAGAGCTTTTAAAAACATTAATATAAATAACCTGCCCGTAACTTGGAAATACAATAAGAAAGCTTGGATGACAGAACAAATTATGACAGAGTGGTTGCAAGACCTAGATTGGAAAATGACTAAAGAAAAAAGAAACATTTTGTTATTTTTAGACAATGCGGGATCTCATCCGAAAGACATTCGCTTAAATAATATAAAAATATTATTTTTACCCCCTAATTGTACATCAGCTTGTCAACCACTTGACCAGGGGATTATAAAAAATTTTAAAACTTATTACCGAAGTCTAATACTCAAACATCTGCTAGTAAACATTGAAACTGCTGGCACAGCTTCTGAGTTAATAAATAAAATTACACCACTGGATGCAGTTTATTTGGCAAAAACCGCTTGGGACCAAGTAACCAAAGAGACAGTTCAAAATTGCTTCCGCACAGCAGGATTTAATCATGTAAATATGCAAGGTAAAGACCAGTTAACTAAGGCTGATACATCTGATCTAGAAGATGATTTGCCTCTTAGTGTACTTTCAGATATCCTGAAAAATAAGAATTTATTGAAATCGACGGATAATGAAAACTTTAATGATTTTTTGAATGTAGATGAAGATTTGTATGTTGAAGATCCAGATTCAGAACAAGAAATTGCAAATCCAGTTGAAATACAAGAACTTTCGGAAGATTCTGATGTCGATGAGGTTCCAGTGCCAACAGGAACTATCCCAAATTATGGTAAAGTCATTACCCTGACCAAGCAGATCAAAAGTTTTGTCGAAAATCACGGAGATACAGAGTCTTTGAACTCATTTTAAAGAAAAAGAGAAGACAAACAACAATATATAAATTTTTGCGTCCTTAAAGTGACTATTCATTTCATTGTTTTGTATTACATACTACATCTATGTACGTACATATATGTATTATACTTTGTATGTATATATCTAAAGGAAATAAACTTTTTTTCATAAGTATAAAGTTTCTTATTTACTTTATAGACATTTATATACACATACGATTTAAATGTCCCAGTTTCTTTAATATATTCATTTTTCGTTAAAACACGATTTTTGCTGTATCTACTACATATTTCTTTTATGCGGACACCCCTCCTGAACGGACATCTATTGTAAACTTTATTCATGAATTTTATACTTGTACTTGTAAATTATCGCGTTAACACACAAAAACTTAAATTTATAAGATGGCCCTAATAAAGTGGTCAGAGACTGTATATTCATTAATTTCACTTGTTTTACTTATGTGAATTCCGACGCACACTAACTTCTGCAAAAATATAAGTGATAATAAGTATATAAATATTTTAATTGTAAAAATTTTAGTGAATATCATGATTTATACTTAAAATTAGATATCATTCTTTTAAAAGGTGTATTTGATAACTTTAGAAAAGCATGCTATAAAATGAAATCTAAATAAGCAAATAATTTTAGAATACGTTCTACTGCAATTTATGGATTAATTCAAACACCGGTGTTAATATTAATTATTGCCGATAAATAAATATAAATGTAAATTTTGAAAGAATGTTATATTCATTTGTCATTCAGGGCCGTTTTTCCTTAAAATTTGTATTAAAAGAGAACAATACCGTAACTGTGAGGTTTCAAATAATAGGATGTGGCTTACAAACATTTCGTTTTAAAGAAATGTGATATTTTTGAATATTTATGATAACAAACAACCACACACGGTAATGTGTCAATTTTCTCGGGTTTTACTTATATTCAGTTAGACTAACGACTGCACTGATACCATATGAATTGGCGATTGCAGTTACGTACTTCAACAAAATTTAATGAACTAATTCCATTTAATTAATGCGAAGCAAATTGAACTGCCTAAACTGTATGAAGTGGCATTATATAGAGTAACTGTTGCCCTTTTTGATGTTTGTACATACGAGGGGAGGTCCAAAAGTTTGTGGAATGGAGTTAGGATAGAGGCGCTCGCTAGGTGTCATTCTGATTGGCGACTCATCATTAGTACATAAGTTAAGTTGCAGCCCTATAGCGTCAGTCGTTTTCGAATAGTTGCCTACTAAACAAGTCAATCCGGAAGAAAACTGTAACTATGGAGGAAATTGAACACCGTGCTGTGATAAAGTTCCTTAGTTCCAAGGAAAGAACGCTCAAACCATATTGAATGAAATGGAAACCGTTTATGGGGAACAGTGCCCTAGTAAATCAATGATTTATAAGTGGCATGGTCTTTTTAAACATGGTCGGCAGTCGATTGAAGACGACCCCCGCTCAGGGCGTCAAGTTGAGACCACCACATCAGACATCGTCGAAAAAGTGCAAAAATTTCTACTGCAAGATGCCCGTTAAAAGAAAAAGCTATTATCTGCATTAGTTGGAGTATCAGATACCATCATTTTGCGTATCCTACACGACCACCTGGGCAAGACAAAAGTCAGTGCAAGATGGGTACCGAGAATGCTCACGCCGCTGCAGAAACAGCAGCGCGTCTGTGCGTCCAAACAATTTTTGGAGCTGTGTGGAGACAAATCTGCACAGATTTTGGAGCGGATTGTTACCGGAGATGAAACATGGGTTCATCACTTTGAGCCTGAGTCCAAACAGGAGTCCATGCAATGGCATAAAAAGGGGACACCACCGCCAAAGAAATTCAAAGTGTCAGAATCGGCAGGAAAGTTGATGGCTATTGTTTTTTTGGATTGTAAGGGGATATTATTGATTGATTACAAAGAGAAAGGTAGAAGCATAACCAGAGAATATTACGCAGCGATATTAGAAAAATTAAAGGAGGCCATCAAGGGAAAACGTCGAGGAAAATTGACCAAGGGTGTGTTGCTCTTGCAAGACAATGCGCCGGTTCACAAGAGCAAAATTGCAATGGCTGCTCTGCACAAGCATGGCTTTCAATCAATAATCCATCCACCCTACAGTACAGCATTTTTATTTGTTCCCCAATTTAAAAAAAAGACGTTGAAGAAAGTTTTCCGACGACAACGAGGTAAAGGAGGCAATTTTGGCCCATTTTGAGGCGAAAGATAAAAAATATTTTTATGATGGTTTTGAAAAATTAATTCATAGATCTAGTAAATGTATTGTGCTTAAGGGTGATTATAGCAGTGAAACGGTAACAGATTAGTTGAACGAACTCGGTCAATTTTCGTAGTAGTTCGTGCAGGCAAGTCTGGACCTGCCACGCCGAAAATTTTGCCAACCCTATTGATGACTACATAGAATTATTGCAACATTGAAACATAATGAATATTCCTCATATATGTATGTGGGTTCTATACTCTATTCTGAATCAAGTCCGATTAATTTCAATCTGTTTCAGAGATAAAACTGTATGAATTATTACGATACGGCACTGATGAAATTCAAAATTCAAAACATACTTTTTATACTTAGAAATCCTCAAAATGGTGCATCGTAGTTCCAAACAATATTGCATCAACAGTTATCTGTGGTTATCGAATGATTTGAAAAATCGAGTAAATGATAATTTGCTTATCTTCTTTTGCAGGCTACTATATATTTGTCTTCTTTAGGTACCTTTCACTCAGTGATAATTTCCGTTCTACCGTTCTATATTGTCTTGAGGTATGTATATTAGCCCTACTAGCTTACAACCACATACTTTAACAACGTATGTATGTACATACTTACATACATAATATACATCAATAATGTTAGTAGATTTATTTAGTTTTATTGTTTATTATTATTTACATACTATATTTCGTTCTACTTCGATACATAACTATTTGTCACTAATATTAAGTATGTTCCATTATCATTATAATAATATAAAACTTATAAAAAGCCTCAGAATGCTATTTCCATGTGACGCCATTTTTGTTAGATCACACGTTTACTAACTAGAATATATATATTCGACCCCCAATTCGAATTCTTTTGTAATTTCGACGTACAATATAGCACGTTAGATATAATAGATGGGGTTAGTGTGAAAATCCACACCTAACTAAAAATAACTTTCCAATATTTATTTCATCATAGTCTTTGTTTGTGTGTAAGTAGCGTTGTAGTTAGAAACGGGATGTCCCGAACGCTATTTGCATGTAGCGTTATCTATTCAGATACTCTCGCTTTTACCAAATCACAATAAAGAAATGAAACTAAACATATAGGGATTGTTAATTTACACTTCTACATTATAATTTTAAAGATTTTTTTTTTCTAATTATAAAGAATTTTGCAAATACCCGATGTAATTCTTTTACTTCATTTCTTTGCAATTTTTAAATGCTTTATATTATTCAAACACACGTACACATCTAAGCATAGAAAATTTCTAAACTTAGATTATAGAAACTGACAAATTAATAACATGATGTGGTAAATGAGTTTTATGTTCTCTACCACATAAAAGTAAATTAAAGTCCGAAACAAGGTATCTTTAAATTTCTACATTTCCATCATGTCTTAGAATAAATATGTAAAGCAGACCTATTAGCTTATAATGTTTCAAAGTGCCTAGCTATATAACTATGTATCACTAATATTACGTTAAGTATCTTCTAGTATCATTACAATATTATAAAACTTATAAAAAGCCTCAGAATGCTATTTGCATGTGACGCCATTTTTGTTAGATCACACGTTTACTAACTAGAATATATATATTCCACCCCCCAATTCGAATTCTTTTGTAATTTCGACGTACAATATAGCACATTAGATATAATAGATGGGGTTAGTGTGAAAATCCACACCAAACTAAAAATAACTTTCCAATATTTATTTCGTCATAGTCTTTGTTTGTGTGCAAGTAGCGTTGTACGAGGGGAGGTCCAGAAGTTCGTGGAATGAAAGGGTTTTGAAATAAAATAAAACAATAAATCTATTTTTCCTTTTCAATATAATCACCCCCAAGCGCAATACATTTATTAGATCTATGGATTAATTTTTCTAAACCATCATAAAAATATTTTTTATCTTTCGCCTCAAAATAGGACAAAATTGCCTCCTTTACCTCATTGTCGTCGGAAAACTTTCTTCCATGTAAGTCTTTTTTTAAATTGGGGAAGAAATAAAAATCATTAGATGCCAAGTCTGGACTGTAGGGTGGATGGACTATTGATTGAAAGCCATGCTTGTGCAGAGCAGCCATTGCAATTTTGCTCTTGTGAAACGGCGCATTGTCTTACAAGAGCAACACACCCTTGGTCAATTTTCCTCGACGTTTTTCCTTGATGGCCTCCTTTAATTTTTCTAATATCACTGCGTAATATTCTCCGGTTATGCTCCTACCTTTTTCTTTGTAATCAATCTATAATATCCCCCCACAATCCCAAAAAACAGTAGCCATCAATATTCCAGCCGATTCTGACACTTTAAATTTCTTTAGCGGCGGTGCCCCCTTTTTATGCCATTGTATGGACTCCTGTCTGGACTCAAAGTGAAAGTATACACACACTAGGGTGGCCGAATAAAATAGACACCTACTGATTAAAAAAGATACTATTCTCGTTATATATACAACATATTTTAAAATTTTTAAATTAGACTAATATTTTGTCGATCCACCTTTACTTGCGTGAAGTGTTGCGAGTCGTCGTGGCATAGAATCTATTAAATGATTAATGGTGTCTTCTGGAATATTTAACCACTCTTCTGTAACAGCTGCCACGAGTTCTTCCGTATTGCTGGGTTTTCGGAGTCGTTTCGCCATATTTGTCTGGATTATGTGCCAAACATTCTCTATCGGATTCATGTCTGGTGATTGGCCTGGCCATGGTAAAATCCGAATCCCCTGTTCCTCTTTCCATGTGGTTGTTGTTCTTGCCTTGTGGCAGGGTGCTCCATCCTCCATAAAAGTGGCGTCTTCTTTAGATAAAATGGCGTTGTCGAATATCGGTAGTAGTCCTTCCGTTAATATTTGAATATATTTTGCCGCATTCATATTTCCATCGCAGATTACTAATTGCGATCTTCCGCCATACCATATCGCGCCCCACACCATGATGATCACACCGCCGTATTTCACTGGCTGCTGTCAAAATTTGTCGTCCAGTTGCCGTGACGAACGTCTCCGTACCCACGTACGACCACTATCACTGAATTGACAGTATCTGCTTTCGTCTGAAAAAATGACAGACCGCCAAAACTCTTCGGGCTTCGTTCGCATTTCGATTGCCCAAGCCATTCGGCGCCGTTTGTGAAACTCCGTAAGGAGAGGTTCCTTCTTTGCCACCCTTTTATACATCCCCACACTGTGGAGGTATCACAGAACGGTACGCTGACTGTTCTGTGAAGTTGCCGCAAGCTCAGCTGTACTTTTTCGCGGTTCTCTTAACACTTCGCGCACAAGCACCCTTTTATTTCCTTCAGAAGGTCCGGCACGACCTGGTCTCGGCTCCACCGTTGTTTTTTCCTTGCGTTTAAATTGCGTAATCACACGGTTAACTGTGGACAACGAGATATTTAAAAATTTACTTATTTCACGTTGCAAAGCGCCGCGTTCACTCTGGCCAACGATGCGACCCCGGTTGAAGTCGCTAATATCACTCGAACCTTGTAAGCGAGGCATAGTTGTAACGATACTAAACTATGACGAATTCCTTCCGATACATCTACACCTACCCTAATGACAAGAGAAAGTTCTTAATTCGTTCTTAGAATTTAGCTGTTTACATATTTATACCGCTCTATTTCATTCTGCCACCCTAGTGTATATACTTATTTAACATATACTACCAGATGGACCACAATAACTTCAATCCTTGGACACCTCAACTTGGTGCAGTATCATCGACAATAGGACAACAGGTAACCATAGGAGGACCATTCCTTCAAATGACAACTACGGTGGGTGGTGAAGATGCGTCTGACAATATGAAAGAAAAACAAACGACAACGACAGAGGGAAATTCTCCATACACTTACAAGGTTTGCTTGGAAACAAAAAATAATTCGCTTTCCTTTTAATGTCTATAATAATGTATGTATTACAGCAACAAGTAGGAATAGGGCTAGGTATGTTCAATCTCATGACACCTCAACTTGGTACTCTATCATCGCCAGCAGATCAACAAGTACCCACAGCTTCACCATTGATGCAGATGTCAATGACAGGGGTAAATTATGCACACACTAATTCTTTTTAATTTAATATCGATAATAATGTACGCATTACAGCCACAATTAGGAATGACCCAAAATATGTTCAATCGCTTGCTAAACAAAAATTAATTCGATTACATTCATTTTCCTTTTAATTTAATTTCGATAATAGTGTACGCATTACAGACGCAGATAGGAATGAGCCAAAATATGTTCAATGCCATGGCATCTCAACTTGGTACTCTACCATCGCCAGCACAACAACAAGTAGCCACACCACCACCACTGGTTAAAATGACCACCGTAGTAGGGGCGCCTAACAACATGCAAGGGATGCAGATGACAATGCCAGGGGTAAATTCTGCACACACTTAAGCAAGATTTACTTGCTAAACAAAAATGAATGCGATTACATTTACGTCCCTTTTAATTTCATATCGATACTAATGTATAATCTCAGCAAGTTTCAGTGCCGTGCGGAGAACAACGTTGAGGGGTGAATCAAGTACCCGTATCAAGGGAAGCTTGTTCATTATTAAATTTTTTAAATTTCAAAGTGTTGTTGACAATGATTTAGATTTTCCCATACTACGAGGGAAGGTTAAGAAGTTCGTGGAATGAAAGGGTTTTAAATAAAATAAAACAATAAATCTATTTTTCATTTTCAATATAATCACCCTTAAGCACAATACATTTATGACATCAATGTATTAATTTTTCTAAAACATCATAAAAATATTTTTTATCTTTCGCCTCAAAATGGGCCAAAATTGCCTCCTTTACCTTATTGTCGTCGGAAAACTTTCTTCCACGTAAGTCTTTTTTTAAATTGGGGAACAAATAAAAATCACTAGGTGCCAGGTCTGGACTGTAGGATGGATGGACTATGGATTGAAAGCCATACTTGTGCAGAGCAGCCATTGCAACTTTGCTCTTGTGAACCGGTGCATTGTTTTGCAAGAGCAACACACCCTTGGTCAATTTTCCTCGACGTTTTTCCTTGATGGCCTCCTTCAATTTTTCTAATATCGCTGCGTAATATTCTCCGGTTATGTTCCTACCTTTTTCTTTGTAATCAATCAATAATATCCCCTCACAATCCCAAAAAACAGTAGCCATCAACTTTCCAGCCGATTCTGACACTTTGAATTCCTTTGACGGTGGTGTCCCCTTTTTATGCCATTGCATGGACTCCTGTTTGGACTCAGGCACAAAGTGATGAACCCATGTTTCATCTCCAAAATCTGTGCAGGTTTGTCTCCACACAGCTCCAAAAATTGATTGGACGCACAGACGCGCTGCTGTTGCTGCAGCGGCGTGAGCATTCTCGGTACCCATCTTACACTGACTTTTGTCTTACCCAGGTGGTCGTGTAGGATACGCAAAATGGTGGTATCTGATACTTCAACTAATGCAGATAATTGTTTTTTCTTCAAGCGGGCATCTTACAGTAGAAATTTTTGCACTTTTTCGACAATGTCTGATGTGGTGGCCTCAACTGGCCGTCCTGAGCGGGGATCGTCTTCAATCGACTCCCGACCATGTTTAAAATGACCATGCCACTTATAAATCATTGATTTACTAGGGCACTGTTCCCCATAAACGGTTTCCATTTCATTCAATATGGTTTGAGCTTTCTTTCCTCGCTTTGTAGGAAACTTTATCACAGCACGGTGTTCAATTTCCTCCATAGTTTCAGTTTTCTTCCGGATTGACTTGTTTAGCAGGCAACTATTCGTAAACGACTGACAATATAGGTCTGCAACTTAACTTATATACTAATGTCGCCAATCAGAATGGCACCTAGCGAGCGCCCCTATCCCCACTCCATTCCCTCCATTCCACGAACTTCCTGACCTCCCCTCGTAAAACAAATTTGTGAACGTGGGTCGAAAGATCAATTAAGATGTCACAAGGATTACTTTAAATTTGCAAATATAACATCACTCGATCGTTTTCATCATTAAAAAAATATTTATTCCACACGCCGTACTCATTTGACTGAAACAAGTGTGGAAACATATTTAATAATTCTAATATTTAATAGATGCCACCCAGTTTGTGATTTCGTAGAAACTTCGTAAAACATTAAGTGCATGAGCACGTTATATAATATATTTTTTATCATCATTTTGTGTGTAAATATTCCTGCGTCCGCATGGTCTATGCTTATTCATGGAGGTGGGGATCATAAGACGTTGTTCTCCTCACTACACTGTAACTTGTCCCACTTTGCTGTCACTAATAATGTACACATTACAGCTACAATTAGGAATGAGTCAAGATAAGTTCAATCTCTTGGCATCCCAACAACAATCGCCGACAGTAGGACAAGGGGTAGCCACAGCACCAACACCTCCGAAAATGACCACCACAGTAGGAGGTGAAGAAACATCTGACAACGTGATTAAAGAAGAGGCGATAACGACAGAGGGACAAGTACAATGTAAATACACTTTAACGGTGAGAAGCGGCCCAAAGAAGAAACCAGAGCCACATCTAGTGGCAAGACGGAAGAGATAGAAACAGTACCAAAGAAAGTGGAAACGCCTAAAGGAGTACTACTATTAGCTATTATAATTGTTATTTTATTTTATCCAAGTTAGTTTTTCTGTTTGGACATCTGTACATATTCTATTGTTATTCTTACTAATAATGTAAGATCAACTTCATTCTTCGATTGTAGCCGATTTTTGGGAACGTGTTTCCAAGGGTTTCTATTCTACATCAAAAAAATACGAAACTATATATGGTGTCAAAAAATTACAATATATATACTTAGTGATGTTAAAAATATTTACTACCTTTTAAGTTTGCAATACATTTCATTTCTGCAAACCGTGGAACAAAATCAGTACAACCAACACAAAGTTATCTATCTACTATAAAATTTTTAGAATTCTTGTAGCAAATGTAGATACAATATACATAAAAGAATGTCAAAACAAAGAAAGAAAATAGCATGGAATATTAATAACTCCTTCAGGAGGTACTGCAATGGATAAAATATCATCTAAGTATACTGCATCAATTTTATATCCTATAGTAGCATTTACAATTCTAGATTTTATTTGATTTCGTTTTATCAACTATGGAATATTATTAATTATTCCATATATAAATATTCAAATATTAATACATATATAATTGTTCGCTATTATCTTCTTTAGTTTTGATGTGCTTAAATAAGTGATTTCGCGATATATTTTCCTGAGTAAATAAAAATATTACCAGCTAAATTAAGTATTGCTTTATTTAGTCTACAACTATCTCATGGGCAACAACATTAGTAGTAAAATTAAAGCCTAGAAAACCCTTTGGGGTCTATTTGAACCGAGAAAAGCAGTAATTTAAAATTGTACCTTTGTTTTGAATTTGGGTGCCTTTATGCGTCAATATTAAAGCTCTTTTTCATCATTATTTTTTAAAAATAATATGAGAAAACAACCTCATTGTATTTACCGTATTTATTTACGTTTCATAGCCTTGTCGTTACTTATCGTCGTGTGTACCAGTATTAGACAAAATTTAACGTCGAAATACGTCGTAGAGTTTTAACAGTGTTCAAGTTACAATATATGCAGAGTTATTTAGACTATAAGTCAAAAATGAGTAATGATGGTAACAGTGGAAGGAAGAGCACAAATCCTCATATTTGTGCCGTGCAAGATTGTAATATAGATTCTTTAAACAATGAAGGATATAGTATGTTTGGATTTTTTTGGATCAATCCGTCAACAAGGAGGAAACGCAAGAAATTCTACTTCAATACAATTTAACGTGGATTTAAAAAGTTACTTTGCATGTCCTACTTTCAGCATATACTATATAAGATGGTATACTTAACCAACTATAGTTAAATAGCTCACAAATACAGAGACCTATTGTACCAATTATTGAAACTGAAAAAATGTTTGCAAGGTCAACAGACTAACTTGGATCTTTCACCAGTAAATGCTTTTACCTATGTTTGGGGGCACCCAATAAAAAAATGTTTGGAGAAACATTCTTACATAGAATGCAAAAAGCATACTCTGGAGGCATCTAATTATATTACTGCTCCTTCTAGGTTTTTCCGTTTTAAAAGTAGTGAAAAGGACAAAATATTTGGCAAGTTAGAAATGCCGAAAGAGCCATTTTTTCACTATATTTAAATTCACTATTTAGAACACATGTATTTACTAGGGAGAACACAGTACGTCGCATATCTTGATCATATATCTGATAAGTTTTCTCCTTCCTCTGGAGTTGCACAGGGAAGTAACCTTAGTCCCCTCCTTTTTCTTTTATTTGTTAACGATTTATGCAGTCAGTTGGATTGTGAGAAGTTATTGTTTGCCGATGACCTCAAGTTCGATACCTGGATAAGTACCATTTCGGATTGCCATCTGATGCAGCAGAATCCTGGTGTGTCAATAATAATCTTAGAATGAATATCGAAAAGTCCACTTGTATATCATTATCGATATAAAGGTGTTCTTTTACATCGCTGTTCCTCCATAAAGAACCCAGGTGTTTTATTTGACGCCAAATTAACTTTTAACGACCCCATCATCTGCACTGTAGGCTCTTTTATTTATACTAAGAGTATCGAGGCAGTTTAGTTCTCTTGATGCAATAGTGGCACGCGTTTATGCGCTCTAAACTTTAGTATGCATCCATAGTCTGGTCGCCTTTATATGCATCGTCTGTATCTTTCGTTGAAAATATCCAGAAATAGTTCCTTAAATATGCAGACTTTAAACAATATGGGGTATATCCAATACAGTGCTATAATCATAGTATTCTGCTGAACAGCTTTCAGATGCAGTCCTTACAATCGCGTCATCGTCAAGCCGATACGAGATTTTTTTACAATCTGGTGAATAATAAGATAGACACTCCCTCATTACTTGAACGAGTTCGCTATGTTGTGCCATCACACAGTACTCGCCTGTCTCGGGGCTTATACTGTCCCAATGCTAATATAAACGTCTTAATCAAGTCACCGATATACAGAATGTGTAGCACCGTTAATGAAGCTAATGCTGATTTTGGTATTCACTTTTCCCCCTTGGTAAAATTAATCAATCTATGATTTTAAGTTTAGTTCAAGTTAACTTTTAGTTTATGTTTCTTATTGTATTTTTAGTGTATCATTGTCCTGTAATTCGACTCATCTGTTGGGCAATAAACATTTTGGAAATATCAGTTATGTACCTTATCCAAATTTTCCCGTGGACTAAAATAAAAGCATAGTCGTATTATTTACCTCTTGCTAACCCTTTTTTCAAGCACGTTGCTTACAAATCAACAGAATAAATTATAATTACAATTTTATCGTTAGTATTTCCTGCCTTTTCATTATTTTCAGTATCGTGGCTAACTAACTTCACTTAATTTTGAAGGTCAAAAAATAAGACCACACAAACGTCAAAGAAGCCGACAAATTTGTTAATTCTGTTATTCTGTGGTTTGAGCGGGCATTTGCGGTATCTGGCGCTGTCTGGTACCATAGGATTACACCTTTGTCAGCCATTCAAAACACAGCGACACAAGAAGGTACAATTTACCATATTTCTCCCGAGCTGTTCACGGACAACTAAACTACAGAGGGCACGCAGGGTAGATGTACATGTAGAAGGTCTCTCAGACTTACCATGACGTATTCAAAACACATCCACATACTCATGGTACTGGTGGAATCATTCGCATGTGCAGTTATCCTATGCAGAGTTGGTGCGCGCCCTCTTTGGTTTAGCAGTCCATAAACTGCTCGGTAAAAGCTAATGAAACTGCACCGGCTTGTGTCGTTGCGTATTGTACGGCAAACGAGAGTATCCCTCGTGGCACTAGATGGCGCCAAAATAGATGTTTCTTAAACTGCTTATTTATTCACAGCAACATTAGCTAAGAGGGAATGGCAATGTGCAATGTGGTAGGGAAAGACGCTCAAAACCGCGCTGATGACGCCGAGGAGGCAGAAATATGTCCGCGTGTTAGCTTTTTTTATCTCCTCACATTGTCGTTATCGTGAATTGATTTCACCAATACCATGAGTGTATTTAGCTGTATTATTTGTTGCAGATTACACAGATTACAAAAATATTTAGTATTGGAAACTGATAAGAATCCATTCATTATAACTAATTAATTAAGTCGCTACTCTCGAAAGTTAAGATAAAAGTATACAATAATCGTTTTTATCCGGTTGTAGTAAAATATCGTTTCTAGGTTCACTGTATAATTGCACAAAACGGCCTAGAAGTTAATTTTTATCACTTGGTGTAGGTAATCATTACACAACATATTTTTCGGTGTGCTGAATCCAAAAGTCATGTTAGGTTTTGCGTATTACCTCAAAATTTAACTCTACGCAATACTATGCACTTTGGAAATTCCCTAATGCTGCTAAGTTGTTACTTAAGAACTGATAAAACATAAACAAAGTATAAAATCTTAATAATTCACTTATTTATTTAAATACAATATCAGTCACGAGTGCAGTACACGTATTTACGTGTATTTTGGTTTGGTAGCCCCTTTGAACACTCCAACAGCGAAGATCCTATCTTTCCTGGTACCGTGTTTCACTGGTTTTTAAATCTTGAAGAGATCTCTCGCCTTGTTCATCGCTCACACGAGGGCGACCCAAATGTTTCCGGAACCGACAAGAAAAACACGGTATTGGTGTGGTTTTCTATTTTTATTTTTCGATGTAGTCTCCTCGAAGTTCAATACACTTTTTCAAGCTGTGCTTCAGCCTCTTCAAGCCGTCGGAAACGTCATTTTAGACAAATCTCTTTCATCCCAGTGATTTTTTCAGGTTTGGGAATATGAAAAAGTCGCTGGGGGACTAGGTGTGGTGAGTGTGGAGCATGAGAGACTAATGCGTAGCGCAACTGATTCAATTTAGACACGACATGAAGAAATTCCTTGAATTTCGTTGGATCCTGGCCAGACACTCCTCCGTAACGGTCACCCGTTTCTACTCCGGCGTGAGCAAACGCGGTACCCATCGCGCCGAAAGTTTTTTCATACTCAAAATTTCGTGTAGGATATGACCAACGCGTTCTTCTGAGATGCCCGTTGTCTCTGCTATTTCTTTCAGCTTCAATCGGCGATCGGCTAACACGACATCGTTGGTAACGGTTTTCGGGCGTCCACCGTGTGGTTCGTGACTTGTGCTTGTGCGTCCACGTATGGACTCGGACACCTAGAAGCTGATGGTCGAAAATGATGGGGTACATCCGCCATGAACCTCTAGCAAAATATTTCGAATTTCCGTGGCCGTTTTCCCATCCATCCAGAAATGCGTAATGTACGTACATATTAAAATAAAATTGGATATATTCTACAGAGAGCAAAATAAATAAATGATAAAAATGAAAATAAAGTAATATTCAAAATGAAAATAAGGTAATAATGCTAACCGATACGGTTGCAAAGAAGATAAAATCATATAAAATACATAAAGTAGTAAAAAAAAATGGATAAAACAAAATACATTTCCTTAGAATCTTAAAATTCATTTACAAAAACACAAAAACAATGTTAAGTCCTTAACAAATTTATTTGCTAATACCTTTTCAATCACCTTTTGAATGAGATCCCATGTATAGGAATTTTAGTGCGATAAACCTACCTGAATATCTTATTTCTATCAGATACATTACACCCCATGTCGTAAATGCCATTAAATATCAGTTTTAGTGCAAAAACCTATGATAGCACTGACTAATTTAAGCTCCATTTAATTGGAACAGGTGTTCAAGCTTTCGCGATTGTTATTTAAGGTATGTGGAGGATCTTCTTTGCCGACTAGTTGCGTATTGTTGACGCATAAAAGATAAACGATTAAGGAAAGAACAAAGGCCGACTAACTAAGCATGTTAGAAGGCGTAGGTGATGATCTTGTTAGTAATTGGAAATTCCAGACAATATTTCATCAATAACAATAACGCGATGAGATTTGAAAGATAACATCTGCAGATATGTATATAAGCATATCTGTTTTTTACGCTAATCGCGTCGACGACGGTCTTGTTAGTAAGTGGAAATTCCTGAGAACATTTCTAAATATTTGGGTAGTAAGTTCCACTTTCTTGTAAACTCTCTAGAGTGAAAATTTAATCAGCGTTAATTAAGTTTAATCAGTGTAATACATCTACATATAGACATAAAATATAATAAATAAGTAAAATAAAATACACTAGGGTGACAGAATAAAATAGACACCAGGTAAAGTGGTATAAATATGTAAACAGCTAAATTCTAAGAACGAATTAAGAACTTTCTCTTGTCATTAGGGTAGGGGTAGATGTATCGGAAGGAATTCCTCATAGTTTAGTATCGTTACAACTATGCCTCGCTTACAAGGTTCGAGTGATATTAGCGACTTCACCCGGGGTCGCATCGTTGGCCAGACTGAACGCGGCGCTTCGCAACCTGAAATAAGTAAATTTTTAAATATTCCGTTGTCCCCACAGTTAACCGTGTGATTACACAATTTAAACGCAAGGAAAAAATAACGTGGAGCCGAGACCAGGTCGTGCCGGATCTTCTGAAAGAAGTAAAAGGGTGCTTGTGCGCGAAGTGCTTAAGAGAACCGCGAAAAAGTACAGCTAAGCTTGCGGCAACTTCACAGAAAAGTCAGCGCACCGTTCTGCGATACCTCCACAGGGTGGCAAAGAAAAAACCTCTCCTTACGGCGTCTCAAAAACGATGCCGAATGGCTTGGGCAATCGAAATGCGAACGAAGCCCGAAGAGTTTTGGCGGTCTGTAATTTTTTCAGACGAAAGCAGATACTGCCAATTCAGTGATAGTGGTCGTACGTGGGTATGGAGACGTTCGTCACAGCAACTGGACGACAAATTTTTGCATCAGACGGTGAAATACGGCGATGTGAACATCATGGTGTGGAGCGCGATATGGTATGGTGGAAGATCGCAATTAGTAATCTGCGACGGAAATATAAATGCTGCGAAATATATCCAAATATTAACAGCAGGACTACTACCGATATTCGACAACGCCATTTTATCTAAAGAAGACGCCACTTTTATGGAGGATGGAGAACCCTGCCACAAAGCAAGAACAACAACCACATGGAAAGAGGAACAGCGGATTCGGATTTTACCATGGCCAGACATGAATCCGATAGAGAATGTTTGGCATATAATCCAGACAAATATGGCGAAACAACCCCGAAAACCCAGTAATAAGGAAGAACTGGCAGCTGTTGCAGAAGAGTGGTTAAATATTCCAGAAGACACCATTAATCATTTAATAGATTCTATGCCACGACGACTCGCAGCATTTCAAGCAAGTAAAGGTGGATCGACAAAATATTAGTCTAATTTAAAAATTTTATAATATTTTGTATATATAACGAGAATAGAATCTTTTCTTTAATTAGTAGGTGTCTATTTTATTCTGTCACCCTAGTATATATGCACTTTGCATCCGGCTTGCAATCCGGTCTCTAGTTATTACAGTAAGTAATATTCCAAGTAAATTGAGAAATCTGATCATAAAGTGACCAAATCTCGGATTAATGAGTATGCAAATCGTAATGAAATATTAAGGAAATTAAGTCTCAAAAGATAGATAATATTGAATGTTTATTTAAGTAGTATTGACAGTGGAACATTGAGAAATAGATTGAAAATATACGAGTGGCGACCTGAAATCTTTTCGGAACCGGCAAAAGTTGGCCCTAGAAGGTTGAAGTGGATTCGGTGGTCGGCAAGGACAATCTTTTTTTATGGTAACTTTCAAAATTTCAAGCGTCTACTGTCAATAGTTTAAGAGTGTGTTTTGTGTAGTAAGTCAGGGCATTACGCAAAAATGGATAAAATCGAATTTCGTGCAGTACTAAAACAGTTTTGGATGGTTGGGAAAACGGCCACGGAAATTCGAAATATTTTACTAGAGGTTCATGGCGGATGTACTCCATCATTCTCAACAATCAGCTTCTGGATGAGCGAGTACAAACGTGGCCGCAGAAGCACAAGTGACGAACCATGCAGTGGACGCCAAAAAATCGCTATAACGATGAAATGGCCGACAAGATTCATGATGTCGTGTTAGCCGATCGACGATTGAAGCTGAAAGAGAGAGCAGAGACAACAGGCATCTCAGAAGAACGCGTTGGCCATATCCTACAGGAAATTTTGCGTACGAAAAAGCTTTCGGCGCGATGGGTATCCCGCTTGCTGGCACCGGAGCAAAAACAAAATCGGGTTACCGTTTTGGAGGATTGTCTAGCCAGAATCCAACGCAATCCAAGCGATTTCTCCAAGCATTTCGCAACCATGGATGAGACTTGGATCCACCACTACATACTAATTGACAATAAGTGTCCTAGCTCCGGTGCTCCGCCAGAGGCACTACACCGGATGTCCTCAACTTAACTGCTCAATGTGAACGCAAACCTAGCTAACTTAACCTACGCTAACTTAACCTAGTGGAATAAAATAATGCGGGCCTAGCCCGCGTCCTATTTAACTTAAATATTTACATATTATTTCCTGGCCCTGAAGAAGCAGATCGATAAGCGATTAGTTACTTAAATTATTATAAGTTATTTAAATACATTATCACAGAACACAGAAATACGCTTCTTTCATTATGACTGCTACTTCTTCAAGGCTGGTTCGTCTCGCTGGTTGTCCCTTTGGTTTAAGAAGGTCCTAGGGTCCATGAGTGGTCGTCAGGTGATCCTCTCTCCCTTCCGGGATCCTGCATAACGGTCGTCCCGCCTCCCACCACTACATACTGGAGACCAAGGAACAGTCGAAGCAGTGGACTGTTCCGGGCGAATCGATTCCGAATAAAGCAAAGACCGGAATTCCCTAGGTACGTTCCTCATCGAGGACGATCGCGGAGCAATAGTACAGCGATTTATTGGCCCAATTCGATGCGGTATTGAACGAGAAACGGCTTTGTTTGCAGCAGAGAAAAGTGCTTTTCCACCATGACAATGCACCGGCTCATTCATTCCGCATCGTCGTGTTCAAATTGAATGAGTTGCGCTACGAATTAGTCTCTCATCCTCCATATTCACCGGATCTAGCGACCAGCGACGTCTTCCTATTCCCAAACCTGAAAAAATCACTGGGAGGAAAGAGATTTGTCTCAAATGAGGAGGTCATCGCCGCTACAGATGGCCATTTTACAAACCTCGAAGCTTCCTACTTTTTTGAGGGCTTGAAGAGACTGGAGCACAGTTTGAAGGAGTGTATTGATCTTCGAGGAGACTACATCGAAAAATAAAAATAAAAAACCACACCAATACCGTATTTTTCTTGTCGATTCCGGAAACATTTCAAGTCACTATCGTATATTCTTAAATTGTGAATATCTACGATTGTGATGTAACTAATAAACATCCATTATTATTATTAGTATCAATGTACGATCTATGTTTGACAGATAAGATATAAATAATCCACTTTTTAGTGTTTATTTCCTTTTCTCGAGTACATTTTATCAACTTCTGCTGTCTTATGTAACACAATTTCTTCGATAAGGGTTTATTTCCGATTTCAGCTAGATTTAAACAGTTTATCTAAGAATTTCTTATAATTCTCTATTATACTTTAAATTATAATTTTCCTTAATGTACTTTTACATAGTATAAATCGCATTAACAAACAAATTTTTATCCATTATCCTCGAAAAGGGGAATCAATCCCAACTACAGCGAGGTTTATTATCCCTAAACCATCTTTGAACACAAAACAAAGCTTTTCGAATGTCATTTGCAGATGTTTATATTAATATAACATTATATTCGTTGGCCACTTGCTATTTGCTTGATATACTGCGTATACAAATTTTCGTCCGTTAAGTACATCCTGTTAAGGGTACAGCTCACCAAATGTTACTGTTCCTCTCAAAGCCAGTTGCGCGGTGGACAGATTGTGCGTAGGAAGGTAGAGTTCATTTCTTTAGCAACTATAATAGTGTTTATAACAACGGTACAGTTTAAGGCAAAAGGACTCAGCCATTACGCGCAATACGGGAGGAGGTCCAGAAGTTCATGGAATGGGCTAGGTGTCATTCTGATTGGCGACTCATCATTACTATATAAGTTAAGTTGCAGTCCTATAGCGTCAGTCGTTTACGAATAGTTGCCTGCTAAACAAGTCAATCCGGAAGAAAACTGAAACTATGGAGGAAATTGAATACCGTGCTGTGATAAAGTTCCTTTCAAAAAGCAAGGAAAGAACGCTCAACCCATATTGAATGAAATGGAAACCGTGCCCTAGTAAATCAATGATTTATAAGTGACATGGTCGTTTTAAACATGGTCGGGAGTCGATTGAAGACGACCCCCGCTCAGGGCGGCAAGTTGAGACCACCACATCAGACATCGTCGAAAAAGTGCAAAAATTTCTACTGCAAGATGCCCGTTTGAAGAAAAAACAATTATCTGCATTAGTTGAAGTATCAGATACCACCATTTTGCGTATCCTACATGACCACCTGGGTATGACAAAAGTCAGTGCAAGATGGGTACCGAGAATGCTCACGTCGCTGTAGAAACAGCAGCGCGTCTGTGCGTCCAAACAATTTTTGGAGCTGTGTGGAGACAACCCTGCACAGATTTTGGAGCGGAGTGTTACCGGAGGTGAAACATAGGTTCAACACTTTGAGCCTGAGTCCATGCAATGCATAAAAAGGGTACACCACCGCCAAAGAAATTCAATGTGTCAGAATCGGCTGGATTGTGAGGGGATATTATTGATTGATTAGACAGAAAGGGATTAGGAGCATAACCGGAGAATATTACGCAGCGATATTAGAAAAATTAAAGGAGGCCATCAAGGAAAAACGGCGAGGAAAATTAACCAAGGGTGTGTTGCTCTTGCAAGACCATTCGCCAGTTCACAAGAGCAACGTTGCAATGGCTGCTCTGCACAAGCATGGCTTTCAATCAATAGTCCATCCACCCTACAGTGCAGCATTTTTATTTGTTCCCCAGTTTAAAAAAAGACTTACATGGAAGAAAGTTTTCCGACGACAACGGGGTAAAGGAGGCAATTTTGGCCCATTTTTCTAAACCATCATAAAAAATATTTTTATGATGGTTTAGAAAAATTAATTCATAGATCTAATAAATGTATTTTGCTTAAGAGTGATTATATTGAAAAGGAAAAATAGATTTATTGTTTTATTTTATTTAAAACTCTTTCATTTCACGAACTTCTGGACCTCCCCTCGTACAACGCTACTTGCACAAAAAAGCCTAAATATGCAATATATACAACTTTTGTAAAAATATCCATAGAAATGCCTAAATATGCAATATATGCAATCACTAATTAGTGTAATACGTCTACATATAGACTATAATTAAAGATATGCAAAAAATAAAATATATGCACTCTGCATATAATCCGGTCTCTAATAATAAGTAAGCTTTCGAAAAGATTGTATAAGTCATCGTTTCTCCACCAAGATGAAGACGGTTTTCGTGTTGCTCTGCTTAGTAGTTGTATCTTACGGTTATGTCTCTCCGAAGTGCGAACCTTCTCAATGTCATAACGTTACTTGTTATCCGCTTAATAACGTTGTAAGGCTTGATTATGGTTGTGACTATTGTTGGTTGGTCTGCATGTGGGTTCTCAGTAAGTTTTTCCACTTTCGCTCGCTATAGAAATGCAATATATTTTGTTGTTAGAATTAGGAGAATTGTGCAATTATCTTATTACTATTGGAAGACCGCCACCCAGAATTGTTTGCGAACCAGGAACACAATGTGGACGGAATGGAACCTGTCATGATTTCAATTAATTAACTTTTATATGAACTGAGACAATTTTAAAACACCTTTTCCATATCGCAGTACAATAAAAAATCAATATCTTAAAATTGTACTAGGATACGATCATAATATATAAGTAAATAGAATTATCTTTATCTTGAGATGTTATAAAATTTCATCATCTATTTTCTTCCTCTACTCTGAATCAAATCTAACTGATTTTAATGTTGTCTAAGAATAGAAAAAATTGCAGTAATTACTATCAGCACAAATCGGATTCAAAATTCCAAATATATTTATTATTAGATTTATTAATGGCGAATCATAGCTCCAAGCGGATGCTATAATCGGTTATCTACTAATTTTAAAAATGAGATATACAATAATTCACTTATCTTCTACAGTGTACTACATATTTGCCTCCTTTTAATAGATTTAAGGAGTTATAGCTGCCGTTTTACCGATATACATCGTTCTGAGGTATGTACAACAAATCTGTTAGCTTTCAAAATATTTCACTAATATCGTATTATTTACACTACCGTAACATATGTAACTAGACAGACAAAGTTTGCGAGAAATTTTTTAAAGAAATAAACTTTATTCATTAACTTTTTTTTACATTTTTTATTGACAAGCTCCTGTTACGAAGATAATTCTTTTCTTGCCAACATTACCTGTCTGCTTGAAGCAATACGAAAACTGAATGCAAACTAATTTTTTCATTATATTAAAATATCCGTTTCGTCTATTTTCATATTTTATGACGGTCGTGGTAAATATTTTCGAAAAAAACTGCTTTTTATCTAATCTTTCTATCTGAACATGTTTGATCAGCAAAAAGGGCAATTTTCGATATTTTAATGCCCGTCAGAACATTGCAGAGAAATTATAATCTACAGTGACAGTCATATATATAGCACAGGCAAACTGATATGGATGAATTGATAAGTTTGTAAATGTTAACAAGTGATTTATTTAAGATAGCTTAACAAAAATGTAGTAAATGACATGCAGTTTATAATAAATACGTAATATTTTATAAACTTCAAGATAAACAAATTAAAAAAATTAATGCATTATTTTTTAAGTGGGTATAGAAATAGCACACCTAATAACAACAGCGAAATACTATATTATTTCTTTTTTTTTTAATACATTCTTGCTTTTACATTTAATATTTTGTTCGGAACCCTTTATAAGCCAACACTGCTGCACATTGCACATCTTCTCGCCACACTTTCAACTAAGTTTTGACATCTCTCCACAGGAATGTTATGCTAGGCTTATTCAATAGTATTCCATGATTCGTCTAATGTCACTGGAGATTTAGACCATACAACAGCCTCAATATCCCTCCATAAATTTTGTGTGGGGTTTAAATCAGGGCTTTGTGCAGGCCATTCTAACAGTCGAATCTATTCCTCCTCTGGCAACTGTTTTACAGTCTTCACCGTACAGCTGCGAGCAAATGTTATGGGAGCGTAACTTTTTAGCGTTACGATAAGACGAGAATCTCAAAACTAAAAAAAAACAAATAATTCAGTGTATAAGGTTCTTTTATTAAATAAATCAGTATTTAATGCTGCCTCCTCTAGCCTTTATTCCAGCTTTAATTCTTTTAGGCATAGTGGCTACCAGTTTGTAACATGTTTCTGGGGAAATAGACGCCCATTCCATAAACACTGTTTGCTTTAGGGCTTCTTTAGAGGCATGGTTGTGTTTACGAACCTTGTTCTTCAATACATGCCATATATTTTCAATAGGCGAGAGGCCAGGCGATTGTGGGGGCCAGTCGAAAATCTTCACTTGGTTATCAGTGAACCGTTTCATTACAGGTCTAGCCTTGTGGCAAGGGGCATTGTCTTGCTGAAAGTAATACTCCTCTGAGTCCATATCATAAAATCTAACAATTGATGGTTCGAGAACCTCTTCCAACATTCCGATGTAGCGTGCCCCATTCATGTGGCCCTCGCGCAGATGGAACTTCACTACACCTTGTGCAGATATACACCCCCAAAATGATAATGCTTCCACCGCAGTGTTTAATAGTAGGTAAAATACACTCTGGGGAAAATGCTTCGCTTGACCTTCTCCGAACATAACTTGCTCCTGAAACGCTGTGCATCTGTTAACGAAGGACGTTAACTTTTTGAATATTTCTGTTTTTCTGAGAAAAGTAGGGGCGCTGATTTCAATTATTAGATTCATCGGACCAAAGTACTTTGGCCCAGTCATCTACAGTCCAATGTCGGTACCTCTTTGCCCACGTAAAACGTTGCTTGCGGTGTAGCTCGGTCAGCAAAGGCTTGTGTCGCGGTTTCTGGATACGTAAATTCGCCGCAGTTAACCTTCTTCTTACCGTATGAGAGATTAGTGCGTCTCGTCGAGCGCGGAGCTCTGCAGAAGTCGCTATCGCGGATTTGAGCCTATCCCGGAGCGCGATACGCTCTATCAATCATTATTCTCGCACAGTCGTTACACGTTTTCTACCGCTCTTGGGTAGATTATGATACTCTCCAGTCCTTTGGTAGCGGCTAATTGTGTTTTGTCTTAGCAATTTTTATTTGTGACTGCTAGAAAAGTGAAACTAATATTTCTTTTTTCATTGAATGCCGTACTATTGTTCTGGAATACCTAACGAAGGGATGAAGACGCAACCTTCTCGGGCTCTCCCACGCTAGTTTAATAAAAATTTAAACGGGAACAGCTTGAGCAATTAAACCAAATGAAATTTAATGCCTGTTCTATTTATGTGGCCGCCACCGTATCTCATACTTACAGTTTAATGATACATATATTTGGATAGGGATAAAAAATAGTTTATTTGAATAATCTCCAATTATACAGGTGAGTGAACACTTATGGCTGGTAGTGTATATGCCATAAATAAATAAATAAATAAATAAATAAATAAATAAATAAATAAATAAATAAATAAATAAATAAATAAATAAATAAATAAATAAATAAATAAATAAATAAATAAATAAATAAATAAACAATAAATAAATAAATAAATAAATAAATAAATAAATAAATAAATAAATAAATAAATAAATAAATAAATAAATAAATAAATAAATAAATAAATAAATAAATAAATAAATAAATAAATAAATAAATAAATAAATAAATAAATAAATAAATAAATAAATAAATAAATAAATAAATAAATAAATAACTAAATAAATAAATAAATAAATAAATAAATAAATAAATAACTAAATAAATAAATAAATAAATAAATAAATAAATAATTTTAATGATGTATGTATTTTCAATGGGTACATAAACGCAAATACAGAAAATATAAAAAGAAACTTTATGCGAATACATATTAATGAATACTTATAATTGTATGTGAGAGTAAAATAAAATTTAAAATTCAAAATTAATTACAAATTTCTAATGCAATTAAGAATATCATCCACACACAAATTAATGTCGATTTCCTTACAGATTACCTTAAAATTACTACATTTCACCTATTCAGGCGACGAACATAATGCTCCTTCTACAGTTAGGTAAGTAAAAGCATTGTTCATGACGTGAAAAGAGTCTGAATACGTTAAACTGTAATTTATTATGAAAATACATGTAGTCAATATTATTTGTGTAAGAGATTATATTAAAAATTTAAACTTAAGATTTTACGTTTCGTTTCTAAAGATACAATTTGAAATCTGAATAAAATTAGTGGATAATCACAGCCTCTAGCAGGATAAATTCGGTCGGTGGAAGATATAAAAAATTTCAAAAATCGTCTCTAAACTCGGTCAATACTTGTCTTTTGTACAGAGTAAATGGGATACCAGACCAGTGGTCCATATTCCAATTTAGATCGAACAAAGGAATAATAATAATTTCAAACAGTTTGCACTATTGAGGTGTTTGCAGCTTCTGTATACAAAACCAAAAATACAGTAAGCACTGGTAACCATGCCATTAATGTGGTTTATAAAACTAGCAAGGAAAGGTTCCGGGTGTGAAATTCAGATCTTAATGAAACTTGGTAGGTAAGTAGAGTATGCTGGGACTTGAAAATTTTTTTGTCTGTGAGGGGGTGAAACACCCTTTCGAAAATTCACAGATTTTCAGTTTTCTTGAGTTAATTCTCGAAAGGGAATAGAGCAAAAATTTAAATACAAATATTGCGCCTTATTCAAAGGTCTTTCAGAATACATGAATATTGTACACACAGCGTGTTGCATTAGTACCACACTCTTATGCTGAAACTAATAATTAAGGCAAATTGTTAATCTTTAACATCCTTCATGGATTTTAAAGCATTTTACAGGATGTTCCAAAGGTAATATTAAGGTAAGGACTTATATATTACGCTACGCACGTGCTACACACATATACATATGTATACATACAGTAACTCACGGTGAAAATAATGCAGTGGTATATAATTTGCTAAGAAGCTGAAAATGTTACGTAAAATAAGAAGGGAAAAGTAACACTAGGGTGACAGAATAAAAGAGACACCAGGTAAAGCGGGATAAATATGTAAACAGCTAAATTCTAAGAACGAATTAAGAACTTTCTCTTGTCATTAGGGTAGGGGTAGATGTATCGGAAGGAATTCGTCATAGTTTAGTATCGTTACAACTATGCCTCGCTTACAAGGTTCGAGTGATATTAGCGACTTCACCCGGAGTCGCATCGTTGGCCAGAGTGAACGCGGCGCTTCGCAACGTGAAATAAGTAAATTTTTAAATATTCCGTTGTCCACAGTTAACCGTGTGATTACACAATTTAAACGCAAGGAAAAAACAACAGTGGAGCCGAGACCAGGTCGTGCCGGACCTTCTGAAGTAGAAGAGTGCTTGTGCGCGAAGTGTTAAGAGAACCGTCAAAAAGTACAGCTGAGCTTGCGGCAACTTCACAGAAAAGTCAGCGCACCGTTCTGCGATACCTCCACAGTGTGGGGATGTATAAAAGGTTGGCAAAGAAAAAACCTCTCCTTACGGTGTTTCAAAAACGACGCCGAATGGCTTGGGCAATCGAAATGCGAACGAAGTCCGAAGAGTTTTGGCGGTGTGTCATTTTTTCAGACGAAAGCAGGTACTGCCAATTCAGTAATAGTGGTCGTATGTGGGTATGGAAACGTTCGTTACAGCAACTGGACGACAAATTTTTGCATCACACGGTGAAATACGGCGGTGCGAACATCATGGTGTGGGGTGCGATATGGTATGGTGGAAGATCGCAATTAGTAATCTGCGACGGAAATATAAATGCGGCAAAATATATCCAAATATTAACAGAAGGACTACTACCGATATTCGACAACGCCATTTTATCTAAAGAAGACGCCACTTTTATGGAGGATGGAGCACCCTGCCACAAAGCAAGAACAACAACCACATGGAAAGAGGAACAGCGGATTCAGATTTTACCATGGCCAGGCCAATCACCAGACATGAATCCGATAGAGAATGTTTGGCACATAATCCAGACAAATATGACGAAACGACCCCGAAAACCCAGCAATAAGGAAGAACTCGTGGCAGCTGTTACAGAAGAGTGGTTAAATATTACAGAATTAATCATTTAATAGATTCTATGCCACGACGACTCGCAGATTACTAATTGCGATCTTCCACCATACCATATCGCGCCCCAAACCATGATGTTCACACCGCCGTATTTCACCGTCTGATGCAAAAATTTGTCGTCCAGTTGCTGTGACGAACGTCTCCATACCCACGTACGACCACTATCACTAAATTGACAGCATCTGCTTTCGTCTGAAAAAATGACAGACCGCTAAAACTCTTCAGGCTTCGTTCGCATTTCGATTGCCCAAGCCATTCGGCGCCGTTTGTGAAACGCCCTAAGGAGAGGTTCTTTCTTTGCCACCCTTTTATACATCCCCACACTGTGGAGGTATCGCAGAACAGTGCGCTGACTTTTCTGTGAAGTACTTTTTTGCGGTTCTCTTAACACTTCGCGCACAAGTACCCTTTTACTTCTTTCAGAAGGTCCGGCACGACCTGGTCTCGGCTCCACTGTTGTTTTTTCCTTGCGTTTAAATTGTGTAATCACACGGTTAACTGTGGACAATGGAATATTTAAAAATTTACTTATTTCACGTTGCGAAGCGCCGCGTTCACTCTGGCCAACGATGCGATCCCGGGTGAAGTCGCTAATATCACTCGAACCTTGTAAGCGAGGCATAGTTGTAACGATACTAAACTATGACGAATTCCTTCCGATACATCTACCCCTACCCTAATGACAAGAGAAAGTTCTTAATTCGTTCTTAGAAGTTAGCTGTTTACATATTTATACCGCTTTGCCTGGTGTCTATTTTATTCTGTCACCTTAGTGTACAAAGGCCTCTTCTTAAATACCTATGGTATAATATAAATAATACCTACCCATACCGAGGTTTCTCTTATAGTACATTATTAAATATCTACACTTCGACCATCTTGGAATGGAAATGGCTGGTATACAAAGAAAGTACAAAAGGTTAAAATCAACCGTCAACATTCTCAAAAAAAATTAATGTTTCAAAAGTGGCACACCTGACACCTACAACGTGTTATATCGTCAAACGTGTCTTTAAAATTTTCGGATAACCTCTATTTCTCATTAAATATGCAACAGAAACGAGAATATCGTTATACTACTTTAACTTTCGGATATGTAAGAATATTGAAAGAATGAATATGACTACGTGCAAGTTTTTAACTGTCCCTATATAAATAATAATGTATATGTTACAGTTACGATGGCTGATACACCTCGTTCAGCAGTAGTATATCAAACTTATGGTCCAACAGTGACATATGAAGAACATCACTTCACGAGTGTGGAGAGGACAATGACCAACTAGTGAGGAAGGCAAAGCTGAAAGTAGAAAAAGGAGATAGCAAATATCTTAGACAACAGAAGAGCCGTCCGTACCCTGATGATGATGATGATGATGATGATGATGATGATGATGATGATGATGATGACGATGATGATGATGACGACGACGATGATTATTAAGATTATTATTAAGTTAAATAAACGTTATTCTTCAATTGCGACCGATTTCTAGATGTACCTTTTTCGAATGATTTGTATTCTTTTTATAGCAATAACAAAATCAAACTACATAAGCTGTCAAAAAGTTATAATATCCATGAACTGTCGATAACTGTCAACACAACACTATTACAACAAAGTTATCTCAATCAAAAATTTTGTAGAACTTTTATAGTATAAATAGCATAAAATATTAACACATCCTTCGATAAATACTATAATAGATATAACGGCATTGGAGTATATTATGTATATTAATTTATTTGTGTATTGCTATTCGTTATTCTAAATATGTCTATGCAAATATCAATTGTCTGCTTGTATCTTTATAAACATATATTTTGCTTTACAAATAAAAAATGTTTCGACGTCAACACGTTACTGTCTTTTTCTCTTTTTCTTACTGCATGTATGAACCTGTTACGACCTTTAGCTTTGGTCTGCCCATCTCTTTCGTGGATGTTCTATCGATCTTCTTCGTCTCACCTCGTAATTTCACACTCTTTTGGGTATCCTGTAGTCTTCCATGTGTTTTTTCCAATTCTGTCTGTATTCTCTTATTATTTCGTTAACACCTTCTAACTCCAGGTCCTTCTCCTTATGCCTGTGTTTCCCTTCCTATTCATTATTGTATACCGCGCTGCTCTTCTTAAGAAACTCGTTTCGGATGTATGGATTCTTCTTCCATTTGCTTTAGTTATGGTCCCGGTTTCACTCCCATATATACCGCATGGGACAGCCATTGTTTTATAGAATTTCACCAGTGTATCCTTCCTTATTTTATTTTCCAATGTTCTAGCTATGATGCCATTCATTCGGTTAAATTTTGTTATTTTTATGTGTATGTCTATATCGTGTTGATAGTACGGTATGGTAGATCCAAGGAAGTGAAATGTTTTCGCCTGTTCTAATGTTTATCGTCATCAAATATTTTTGTGTGTTGTGCTTGATGTTTGACATGCGTTCCCGTAAAACTTCACCAATGTATATGTTAAAATTTGTTGATGACAAGCTACATCCTTGTCGTAGTACTAAATTTATAATTGCAGTATTTATCTTCTTTATTTTTATTATCATAGCGAGGGTTCTATGGCCTTTGCTGCATCTCGAATTTCGATCCCCATTCATCTCTATTTTCCCAAACTTCTTCTTTTATCACCCTGTCTCTCATTTCTCGATTCCATCCCTCCATGATGTCTCTGGCCTTTCTCTTTTCCTTCTGTTTTGTGGTGTATAATTTAGTGCCATCTATCTTCACTCATTCTTCGTACATGTCCACAACATATAAGTTATCTTGTTTCGATTGAATCCGCTCTAGTAATACCTCCTCAAGTTCTTCGTCGTTGGATGGGATGGTGCACAGGGACCCGTCGCGAGGACGTACACACTTCCTTGCGGGGCATGGCCCATTTCCGTTCTACCTGCATGAAAGAGGCCTTAGGGAGACAAACTTGTGCGACTGTGGGACTGTAGGTACGGCCGACCACGTGCTATTACACAGGCCATACGGGATCATGACTTGGGATGGATTCTGCGGCGGCGCAACTACTTCCATACGATGGACAGGTTGACAACGAAAATTGTCAACCACTTGGAAGGTCAACAACGGACGTGACAGTATACCATTTATCAGACTGTGTTTTTGACTATTTTTCCGTTTTTATAGACTATTTCCCCTAAAAGACTCTTTGCGTGACTCTTGGCACTGACGTTACCTGGAGGAACAGGATTCCAGCGGCTCCGTCGCTGATGTACCGACTTCCAGAGGGCTTCCAGGCCATGGGCTACGCGCAATCCCCCCATACTAACTCCATTAACATTAGTTTTTAAGTTTAGTTGATTAAGGCTTATTTCTTTTACTAACAATACTAACCTATTCTTTAAAAATATTAACTAAAATAAACTATAAGTAATAATCTTTCTGCATGTGAGGAGCACTGCATGAAGGCAAGATGCTTACTTTTTTCCAAATTAGTGGTTACCAAACCGGGCCCATCACAAAAACAACTTGAGTACCCGCCTCCTCGTGCTTAGGGACGGAAACGAAGTCTGGGTAACTGCAGTACGCAGCAATGAAGATCCCAGACACGGCCAAAGGGACTCGGTTGATAATTCATATACACATTAATTTTCGTTGCCTTCGATTCTTCATCTGTCTCATGCATGCTATACGACTCGTTTTAATTTATAAGCTAACGAGTTAAATAAGATTGTAGTAAATAAATGAAAAAAAAATGTTCTTCGTCGTGTCTCTTCGTTTCTTACATGCTCGAATTTTGATACTCCACAGGCTCTTCGCAAGAGGTCCATTTCGATGGTGTTTAAATTCTTTTTGTGGCTGTTTGTCATCTGCCAGCTTTCTGCACCGTATGTCAGAATGGCTTTATATAACACATGGGCGGAAAAGTCCCGGGCCTAACAAAGAAAACACGGTTCTTTTGGTTCAAAATTAGCTTTATTCATCAACGTAATCTCCATCAAGAGCAACGCAATCATTCCAGCGCCGCTCTAACATCTCAATACCACTTTTGTAGAACGATTTATCTTTTGTCTCAAAATAGGCATCAGTTTCAGCGATACCCGCTTCATTCGTGCGAAATTTTTTACCGGCGAGTATTTTTTTGACGTCTGCGAACAGCCAGTGGTCGCTGGGAGCCAAATCTGGCGAATACGGTGGATGTGGGAGCAATTCGAAGTTCAACTCATGTAGTTTTGCCATTGTTTTGATTGACTTGTGACACGGTGCGTTGTCTTGATGAAACAACATTCTTTTCTTTGCCATATGCGGTCGTTTCTTTGCAATTTCGGCCTTCAAACGCTCCAATAACGCTATATAATATTCGCTGTTGATGGTATTTCCTTTCTCAAGATAGTCGATCAATATTACACCACGCACATCCCAAAATACCGAGACCATAACCTTTCTAGCCGATTGTTGTGCTTTCGGGCGCTTTGGACGAGGTTCACCAGTTGCTGTCCACTCAGATGACGATCGTTTTGATTCCGGAGTGAAGTGATGGATCCATGTTTCATCCATTGTCACATATCGACGCAAAAATTCCGATTTGTTCGGTTTGTTACGTTTAAACATGGCCAAACACTGCTCAGAATCATCAACACGTTCTTGTTTTTGGTCAACAGTGAGCAAACGCGGCACCCACTTTGAACAGAGCTTTCTCATAGTCAAATGACCATGCAATATAAAGCCAATACGTTCTTTTGATATCTTTACTACGTCAGCTAACTCACGCAACTTCACTTTTCGATCATTCAAAACGATTTTGTGGATTTTTTTGATGTTTTCTGGTGTTACTACCTCATTCAGACGTCCACTGCGTTCTGCATCATCGGTGTCCCTTCGATCACGTTTGAAGTCAGCAAACCAACGTTTTATTGTTGTTTCTGATGGAACGGAGTTCCCATAACACTTTTCAAGCCATTGCTTCGCTTGAACGGTATTTTTTTCCATCAAGAAGCAGTGTAAAATTAAAACACGAAATTGTTTTTGATCCATTGTTTTGAAAATAACAAAAACAGCGTGACTCTTAGCGCAATAACTCCCAAACTAATGAATAGAATATCATGAAATTTGAACAGCTGTCTTTTGAAAGTTAGTACTAACTGAGAGAAAGGGGACTGCAATAAAACTAGCGTCATCTATGTGTTAGGCCAGGGACTTTTCAGCCCATGTGTTATTTTATCTTTGTTTCCAGTGTTAATCCTTTTGACCACAGCAAAGAATTTAAAGCTAAGGCCTGGGTTGTTTTTCCCCCTCTTATATTTTGTTTCGTATGTCTATTTTTGATGTGTCTTCCTAAATATTTGTACAGGTTTGTTGTTCTTATTTTTCAAATTTACAAGTCTTGGTCATCTTCGTCTTTACACTCCACTTTCATATATTCAGTCTGTCATGTTTATAGTTAGTCCCCAATGTCAGTATTCTTCTCTCCGTTTTCTAAACATGTAGTTTATATCCTCTTCATCACAAGCTATAATTACCTGATCGTCTGCGAAATAAAGACTTATGAGACAACGATCTTCCATCTTAATTCCCATTTTTTCAAATAGTAAACACTGTGTAACGTTTTGATATTTATATTTGCTATTTCATTTTGAATCATTGCTTAAATTGCTTTAGTTTTATGGGGTCTATTACGAAATATTTTATTTTTTCAGTAATACAAATAAATAAAAACCTAACGATGTAAGATCAAGCAGTCTGGCTGACCATATCCTTCTGCTTATTATTTTCTGAGAAAAAGAATTTAAACATGTGATTCTGTTACAATATCCATCAAACATATCATCTGGAATTACTTGATTTAGAAAAAAGTTTAAACTTATTTGTATAGGTGTCATTCTGATTGGCAACTCATCATTAGTATATAAGTTAAGTTGTAGCCCTATAGCGTTTGTCGTTTATAAATAGTTGCCTGCTAAACAAGTCAATCCGGAAGAAAACTGAAACTATGGAGGAAATTGAACACCGTGCTGTGATAAAGTTCCTTACAAAGCAAGGAAAGAACGCTCAAACCATATTGAATGAAATGGAAACCGTTTATGGGGAACAGTGCCCTAGTAAATCAATGATTTATAAGTTTCATGGTCTTCTTAAACAAGGTCGGGAGTCGATTGAAGACGACCCCCGCTCAGGACGGCCAGTTGAGGCCACCACATCAGACATCGTCGAAAAAGTGCAAAAGATTCTACTGCAAGATGCCAGTTTTAGTTTAAAAACAATTATCTGCATTAGTTGGAGTATCAGATACCACCATTTTGCGTATCCTACACGACCACCTGGGTATGATAAAAGTCAGTGCAAGATGGGTACCGAGAACGCCGCTGCACAAACAGCAGCGCGTCTGTGCGTCCAAACAATTTTTGGAGCTGTGTGGAGACAAACCTGCACAGATTTTGGAGCGGATTGTTACCGGAGATGAAACATGGGTTCATCACTTTGAGCCTGAGTCCAAACAGGAGTCCATGCAATGGCATAAAAAGGGGACACCACCGCCAAAGAAATTCAAAGTGTCAGAATCGGCTGGAAAGTTGATTGCTACTGTTTTTTGAGATTGTGAGGGGATATTATTGATTGATTACAAAGAAAAAGGTAGGAGCATAACCGGAGAATATTACGCAGCGATAACAGAAAAATTAAAGGAGATCATCAAGGAAACACGTCCAGGAAAATTGACCAAGGGTGTGTTGCTCTTGCAAGACAATGCGCCGGTTCACATGAGCAAAGTTGCAATGGCTGCTCTGCACAACGATGGCTTTCGATCAATAGTCCATCCGCCCTACAGTCCAGACCTGGCACCTTGTGATTTGTATTTGTTCCCCAATTTAAAAAAAGACTTACGTGGAAGAAAGTTTTCCGACGACAGTGAGGTAAAGGAGGCAATTTTGGCCCATTTTGAGGCGAAAGATAAAAAATATTTTTATGATGGTTTAGAAAAATTAATTCATAGATCTAATAAATGCATTGTGCTTAAGGGTGATTATATTGAAAAGGAAAAATAGATTTATTGTTTTATTTTATTTAAAACCCTTTCATTCCACGAACTTCTGGACCTCCCCTCGTATCTTTCAACATTAATAGTTCGGTGGAAGAGGATGGCACGTATAATTCGGCTTCGAGACTGCTACGTGTACACTAAAATATCTTCTGTCAAATTATTAACTTAATTGGCCTTTATTGATTACATTGTATATTACATTAGTTTTACAATCTTATCATGGTATTGACCATGTTATATTTCATTGGATTTAGTTTTATTACAAATCTACGAATCTATATTAGTAAATAACATGCTTGTCTATATCAATGAAAGTGTTTCAATCTAACCACACGATTTTTTTTATTTTATCTAGCAGGTGTTTTCTTTTCTCTCTATTAGAAGCAGAGAACTTTAACGTGAAATAAAACACAGCAAAATGTTTCTAATATCCATTGAATTCGCTTTATTTAAAAGATAATTTTATAGCATTAATGTTTGAATATGATTTCGGGCATGTTCCAACAGCGGCTGGCTCGTACAATCCCTCTCCATTTTATTAGGGCGTCTTATAAACTTAAGCTTTTGTATGTTTCTAACGCGATAATTTACAAATACAAGTATAAGATTCATGAATGGGGTTTAAAATACCTATCTAAATACGTTCCCTAAATATCGAGGCTTATTCGCCAAAGAAATAGGAAATGTAATATTTCAACAAGAAGAGCAAATATCCATGCGTACAGTATGTAGACTATTGTACGAAGCCGGATTAAAACCCAAACGCCTCTTGAAAAAGCCAAGATTTACACCGATGATGAAGCGAGCACGTTATGAATGGGCAAAACGTCATCATTTCATTATTACCCAATTGAAGATTGGCGAAAGGTAAGATAAACTACATCAAGCAAAAATTTTTTTGCTTGACAATGTCTTTTCGTTAAAGATCGTATTCAGCGATGAGTCAAAACTAGAAGCTATGATCCAAAGAGCTCAATTTGTTAAACGATGTCATCTGAACGGTTTGGTGAAGCTAGTCTACTAAGAGCGGTGAAACACCATCTGTCAGTTATAGTATATCAATCGAAGGTCCTGGACCACTGATTTTTTACCAAGGCACCATGAATCAGCACCAATATAAACGTGTATTTGAGGATGTCTTGGTGCCATATATCAATGATTTAGATCCGAATGAAGGCTCTTGCACATTCATGCACGATAAGGCACCATGCCACATAGCCAAATTCATCCAAAGTTTTTTTGAAAACGCACGCTCTGTCACTGTTACTTTGAACGAGAAATTCTCACGACCTCAATGCAATTGAGAACATGTGGAGTGTTCTAAAATTACGCATGTATTCGAGAAGTAACACTACAAAAGTGGAATTAGTAAGAAATATTGAGAATGTGTAGCAAAATGACGTTATAATTACACATAGCATTAAGGCTTGCACAGACATAATGCCAAACAGAATAAAAACAATTATAAATGCCAAAGGAGGCATTACAAAATATTAGTTATATAGTTATGACGATGTCTATAAACAGTTCTGAATAAACTTATGCTTGTAGAATACGTTTTTCATTATATATTTTAACAAAATCGCTATTTTAGCAAGTGACCCTAATAAATTGGATAGGGACTGTATATGCACTAATGCTACTATTGTTAGTTTCTTCCTAGTCGTTCAGATGGCGCTAAACATGGAAGCTTTAGCAGTCGGAGATTGACCTATCTCATTGATCTACAGTATACCTAAAACTTAATTAGATCACTATGTCACACAAGGGCTACTTAACGAATTACAAAATATTCAAGATGATGCAACAGATGTACCAGTTGTTTGAGATAAGCTCAGTAAGAGAAAACATCTATAACCTAGTACTGGAGTAGAAACGACAATTTAATCAATTGGAAAGCGGTGCAGGATGTAAAATTTGTTTGAGATTCATAAGCCATTTAAATGAGCCCTCTATTGGAGAAGTACTTCAACTGCATTAATGATTTTTCCAGTGTGTCACTATTTATTTACAAACACAGATGGCGCAATATATAACAGATCAACCCAGTGCCGGTCAGGCTCACAGATTTTGAGATTTCTGCCTATCTCACTTAACTTTTAAAATGTAAATGTACATTCCTAATACTATTGGTTATTTGTGGTTTAAATACTTACTTAATTAACACAATACAAATAAATTTTTGTGCTTTCTAACGAAAAAATTACTTAGACAATATTCACTGTCGCCAACATTAATACAAAATTTAGTCGAAGTAATATATGAAAATGCAGTTACAAATACAAAAGGTATTTAATATGAATATTTGCAATTTTGTCTAATAAAATTTTATCTCTGTTTGAAAGTGTTTCTTGTATTCTTTAACTAATTTCAAATCTAATGGAATTTTTCTGAAATATACCGAGAAACATTGATGACACCCTCTAAATCTTCTTTAAATTTCGCAAACTATTTAAGTTGGTATTCTCCCAAACAACAGTTTCACTATTTTCTTGGAACAATACACGCACTACGGGAAATACCAACTTAAATATTCCACGAAATTTAAAGTGTTTACTGGGTATTTCGATAAATATGTTTCAAATACCTGGCAGCACTGTCTGAAACGTATTATTCGATTGTAATGCAAATGAAAATTGAAATCCTCAATAATTAAACTACTTAAAAAGTTCAATTATATTATTTATTATTCAATAAATATCAAACAGAAGTAAGATAAATACAAAAAATTATAGGCTAGAAAAGGATAAGACTTACATCTTAAGAAAAGAATTTCTTCATTACAAAATGAATGCTTTGATCACCTTAAAATGATAATGTAATGACAATGACAGTGACAGGTATCATTTAATTGCGATTAATATACACACAGCTATTTCATACTGAGAAATCAAATTCTTTTGTTAGTTTTGCAATACAGAGCACCACATTTTCGTTTGATTTCAGCTTATTTATCTTTTTTTTAACTATAAAATTCTATTTCACCCTTAATCGCTTTTAAAAATTGAAGTAACCATTTGTATAGGATACGATCGTATGAGCAACACTGTCTGTCAAATTAGAATCAGTTCTTATTACTATTTGCTTAATTAAAGATATCAATCTGAATCGCTACTACTGGAACTGCTACTAGACGACGATGAAGACTTGCTTCCTTTCTCCTTCTTCTTCTTTAATTTCTTCTCCCTCTTCTTATCGCATTTTTCCTTCTTATCCTTCTTATGTTTCTTGTGTTTCTTCGTTTTTCCGCAATGGCAACCACCTGGAGGTGGAGGGAATGGAGGGTTAAGAGCAGTGCAACATCCTGGAATTGGATCGTGAGGAGTATAAGGTGGTGGAGGATATGGATTGTGAGTTGGCGGTTGAGTACCGCACCAACCAGGCTGGCAGGATGGTCCATGTGGTTGTGGTTGTAGAGAGGCACCTGGTGGTAGAGGTGGCATCCCGTGACCTTGGTGCGACATGACTTGAAATAAATAAATATTTAGTTACTTTGCCCTCGAGACAGTTTTGACTTTGACGTTGACATATCTTAAATTATCAAAACATAAGGGCGACCTGAAATGTTTCCGACGTCTACTCTCAGTAGTTGTTGTTTAAGAGCGTGTTTTCTGTAGCAAGTCAGGCGGCTTCGCAAAAATGGATAAAATCGAATTTCGTGCAGTGATAAAACACTTCTGAATGGATGGGAAAACGGCCACAGAAATTCGAAATATTTTGCTAGAGGTTCATGGCGGTTCATGTACTGCATCACATAAGACCATCAGCTTCTAGATGAGCGAGTTCAAACATCGCCTTACAAGCACAAGTGACAAACGATCAAATGATCGACAAGATTCATGATGTCGTGTTAGCCAATCGTCGATTGAAGCTGAAAGAGATAGCAGAGACACCTCAGAATAACGCATTGTTCAAATACTACACGAAATTTTCATCGCCGCTACAGATGGCTATTCTGTAGACCTAGAAACATCCTACTTTTCCGACAGCTTGAAGAGACTGGAGCACGGTTTGAAAAAGTGTATTGATCTGCGAGGAGACTAGATCGATAAATAAAAATAAAAAACCACACCTCTACTGTGTTTTTCTTGTCAATTGCGAAAACATTTCAGGTCACCCTCGTATAAAAAGGAAACGTTAAAGCTTATTTTTTTTAGAAATAAAAGTATGGATTTTGAATGGATAGAATGTAAAAAACAAAGGTTAAAGAATGCGTGGCTTTAATTTAATCCATTTTAATTTTGTCAAACAAAATCGATAATACACATAGAATGTATTTCCTAATAACAGTAAATACTTTATTTGCTAGAACGTTTTAGAAGGACGGGCGTAAATAAGCCCCTATTTAACGATAGGAATTATTTGCTTATCAGTGCTATATCAGAACTATTTAGATTAATAAACAGATAAAATGTAAATAATTTCTCTGTAAATTACTTTTACGATGTGTATCACAAATTGACAAATCGTTTCATTAATCTAAATTTCTAAGTGAAGTACTGTTAGTACAACTAACACACTATCCTAATTCTCTATTTTTGTATCCCGGAGATTTAAATAACGTAAAGGAATTTAATCGAAAATTCTATGGGTACAAAAGTTTTACGCCAAATTTATATTCGATAATTGTTTCATTTCGTATCAACAAACTTTGTTGAATCACCCAGTATGTTGATTAATTAGGATTAAGTGTATACCACATCACAGCTTACTAGATTTAACACATACCGCTAAACTTGTATTTGGTATCCCAAAACGATGTCAACCGGTAGATAAGCCGCACAAAACTGAAAACAAATCTACACGAAAACGTCAACCAAATTCAGAGGAAAGGAGATAATTCGGAGATAATCGAAGATAAAACTTCCATATCACATGTTAAAGTTGAACGGTTTTAGATTTTTATTTACTTCAAACGCCCTCTATTCCAACGAACGGAAGTTAAAAACTGACAGTTACTCAAGGTTAGTCCTCTTCTTGAGTTAGCCAAGTATTGTAATGGATGATGTTACGAACGATGAATCTTAGCTTATGAGTGCTATTTAGCAGAAAATTCGCTCGGAAAATCATCTTGGGAGGATAATCCGACCGTATACTATAGAAATGGTGGATAGATTAGGTAAAGATCATATTATTTTCGTCCAAAATTGCATCTCTATTCAAATATGCTAACCATCCTAATAGAACTTCATGATTTCATGGTCTAATTAATTTTTCATATCACAACGCGTACCCAATGGGACAGTTATCTTAATTTGTTTCATTGCATCGTAATTCCGCCTAAGAACGTTTTATTTTCGTTTTCAGTTAACAGTGAGGCAAACGCCCGCAGGATATCCATAGTTGAGAACTGTTTTGGCAGCTCAGGACAGGTAAGTGGGTGTAACTGATGGAACAGTACATATGTACTTAAAGCAACTACTTCTTTTCGATGTAGCCACTAGCTGAACCAGGTCGTGTCCTAGTCGGTGAAGGAGTACTGACGAAAATGTGCCGGAAGAAACCTAAGGCGAGGCAATTCTTTTTATTTAACGACATTTTAGTGTACGGAAATATAGTAATTAATAAGAAGAAATACAATAAGCAACACATCATTCCATTAGAAGAGGTTAAGTTGGAAAGCTTAGAGGATGATACGGGTAAGTTTATTAGATATAATAGTTATTTGTTGTCTACAAAAGAAATTGAATTAGAAAGTTTAATATCCGAAGTCGATATTTAATATTTAAAGAAAATAAGGTAACAGCGTGAATTTAAAAAGAACGGAAAAGTTTAATATAAATATACTACCGTTCATAAATTTCATCGCGCTATAGAAAATAACAAAATTAACTGTAAAAAATGTATTAATGAAACAAACCCGATTTTGCTTTAGTAATTGCTTAGCAGATACGCGTCGTCCCCAGAACTAATCGCTCGAAGCACTCCACACTTTCTGCAGAGTGCTAGTTTGCCAGTTGGAAATTTTTTTCGGACCTCACGATCCAAGTGATCCCGCAAAAGCTCAATGGGGTTGTAATCAAAGCTGTATGACGGCCACTCTATTAAAAATGAGACTCCCTCACAAGATTTTTCTTGAAAATAAGCTTTAACCACCTTTGCAGTGTGTTTGGGGTCATTGTCTTGCTGATAGATGAACCCCTCACATCCAATTGGTACCGCATCATTTTCTAGGAATCTCTAACACATTTCATTTATCATACTTTCATCTATTTTGACTAATTTTTCAATCCTTCCACCTCCAAAGCAACCTCATACCATGATATTTCTTCTATTTTTAGATTAACTCGCCTAAATTCTTTCTTCAGGGCGGCGATGAATAAACGTGACGTTTACTTCCGGATAATTCGAATTTCGATTCAACAAATATTTCCAATTATTTACACTCCAGCATGCGTGAGCTTTTGCACAATTTAGTCTTTTCCGTTTGTGTATAGAACTTACCCGTGGCTTTCTTGCTGTTATACAACCCTTCACACCAGCTATTATTAGTTCCCGTTCTACTGGCAATACACTTAGTGGCTGACGGCGTTATAAACTGAACTCTGACGTAATTTGTTGTGCGGTTAGGGAAATCGCTTTCTGCTCTAAAGCCTACCAATCTCTTACTTTCTTTTAATTGTCATACTCACGTAAGACTCAGAAATATTTATTTGTTAAGCAATTTATCTATTTGAAACATTTATTTGTTTCGTGTAAAACGCATATTCTAAATAATAGGCTCTTCTTGGCGCAAACACATACTTCCCCAGTATCTTGGCAATATGCTAAGGGCATACTGAATGTACTGCCACAGAATAAACAGAAGGGACAAATTTGTCGACTTCTTTATGTATGTTTGTGTAGTCTCATTTTATGACCTTCACTATGAAGTCAAGTTTGTTAGCCACCATATTGAAAATAATGAAATGGTAGGAAATTCAAACTATAACATTGTAATTGTAATTTAATATGTTCATTTGTAAGCAAGATGGTTGAAAAAAGGTTAATCTGGTAAATAATGCGACCGTCTTTTTTATTTTAATAACAACAATAACATTTAGAGAAAATTACATGTATATACTTGATTATAAATTGTAAAAGTTGATTATACAGAAGTGTAGCAGACAATGTTCTTCGAAGCTTTGTTTCAATTTGTAGTCTGCGCTTTGAATCACGATAATCATTGTCGTATAAAATAACTGAGCGTTCAAATCGTTTATGTCTTCATAAAACACTTGAAGCTCTTTTATGAAATACACTGCTAATTACACTTCCTCAATTGTAAATCGATAATTGGAATTTCCCACAATGTAACTTATAAGATGGTGTAAGGTGATTCAAGTACGAGGGTGACCTGAAATGTTTCCGGAATCGACAAGAAAAGCACTGTATTGCTGTGGTTTTTTATTTTTATTTTTCGATGTCTCCTCGAACATCAATACACTTTTTCAAATGGTGCTCCCCTCTCTTTAAGCCGTCGAAAAGGTAGGATGTTTCAAGGTCTGTAAAATAGCCATCTGTAGCGGTGATGACCTCCTCATTTGAGGCAAATTTCTTTTCTCCCAGTAATTTTTTCAGATTTGGGAATAGGCAAAAGTCACTGGAGGCTAGGTCCGGTGAATATGGAGGATACGGCGTAGCGCAACTCATTCAATTTGGACAGGACGATGCGGGATGAATGAGCCGGTGCATTGTCGTGGTGGAAAGGCAATATTTTCCGCTGAAAAACGAGGCCGTTTCTACTTCAATACTACGCTGTAATATTGTCTCTTGAGGATGAGGATCACACCTTGGGTCTTTGCTTTTTTCGGAACCAAGTCCACTGCTTTGACTCTTCTTTGGTTTCCGGTATCCAGATCTCATCTACGATTACGAAACCCACGAAGAAATCCCTTGGATTGCGTTTGATCCTGCCCAGAGATTTCTCCGAAACGATGACCTGATTTCGTTTTTGCTCTAGTACGAGCCGAAACTTTTTCATTTCCAAAATTTCGTGTAGGATAGGGACAACGCGTTCTTCTGAGATGCCTTTTGTCTCTGCTATCTCTTTCAGCTTCAATCGGCGATCGCCTAACACGATATCATGAATCTTGTCGACCATTTCATTGTTGGTAGCGGTTTTTGGGCGTCGACTGCGTGGTTCGTCACTTGTGCTTGTGCGTTTGAACTCGCTCACCCAGAAGCTGATGGTCGAAAATGATGGGAGTACACCCGCCATTAACCTTTAGGGAAATATTTCGAATTTCCGTGGCCGTTTTTCCAGCCGTACAGAAGTGCTTTATGCACGAAATTCGATTTTATCTATTTTTGCGAAACCGCCTGACTTGCTACACAAAACACACTCTTAAACAACTATTGACAGTAGGTGTCTGAGATTTTGACACTTCAACCATCGTGCGCCATCTCTTGCCGATTCTGGAAATATTTCAAGTCGCCCTCCTATGTTTACTACTACATCATACCTACAATGTACTATACTACTAAAGAAATAATAAAGTGGTATATTTCAATTTGTATGAGTCGGAAGTTAGGGGTATAATCCTGGACCGGACTGAAATGAATAATATAATTCGTAATTCGACACAGCAACTCTAGCATATATTGTTACATATCGTATTCAGTTTAGTTCGGTCCAGGAATATACCCTTGACTTCCGATCCGTGTTAATTTACAAAGGAAATCAAAGAAATATATATAATTGAGAAATGAAACAACGTGTTTTTGGTTTTATTATAAATGTATCATTCTGAATCTATATCACAGTTTTATACGCCACACATATCAGGATTTGTTCCTTTTTTTCTTATAATCTAAATAAATAAAAAATAAACAATAAATAGAAAAAACCAGAATGAAATAATTAAAATAAAAATTAAAACTGTATATAATGTAATTTCTGCCAAGATGACAAGGATAGGTAAAAGTACAATGAAGTTATGGTTTTTCATATTATTTTCAATATGGCCATTAAGCGCAGGCGTGCTAAAAAAATGCTACAGCAATTTTGGAAATTGTCCTTTCTGTTATTCGATGCTTCATCAAAAGATTCCAGTAAAATGGTCTACCAATAATCTTTTTTGGTTCTCAAGTTTCCCGTTTTATATATACTCGCTTCGCTGATAACCTGATATACTGTTGGTTTTAAAATCCCTAAAGTTACGATATCTTGTAAGGTGTTAACATGTTGCACTTAATAACGTTACCTAGTACTTGGTAAATCTACTTTATCATGTCACCTTTTCTTGTGTTTGGTGTACCCGTTACAATTTTTTTTTTTTTGTAAGGATTCAAAATTGTCTGCTTTTCAGCGTTACTCAAGGGATTTACTTTCTATCGTTTCTTTGGAGAAAAATACACACCTATACTTTTAACACATGGGCTGAAAAGTCCCGGGCCTAACAAAGAAAACACGTTTTTTTTGGTTCAAAATTAGCTTTATTCATCAACGTAATCTCCATCAAGAGCAACGTAATCATTCCATCGCCGCTCTAACATTTCAATACCACTTTTGTACAACGATTTATCTTTTGTCTCAAAACAGGCCTCAGTTTCAGCGATAACCTCTTCATTCGTGCGAAATTTCTTACCGGCGAGTACTTTTTTGAGGTCTGCGAACAGCCAGTAGTCGCTGGGAGCCAAACCTGGCGAATACGGTGGATGTGGGAGCAATTCGAAGTTCAATTCATGTAGTTTTGCCATTGTTTTGATTGACTTGTGACACGGTGCGTTGTCTTGATGAAACAATTTTTTTTCTTTGCCATATGCGGTCGTTTCTTTGCAATTTCGGCCTTCAAACGCTCCAATAACGCTATATAATATTCACTGTTGATGGTATTTCCTTTCTCAAGATAGTCGATGAATATTACACCACGTACATCCCAAAATACCGAGGCCATAACCTTTCCGGCCGATTGTTGTGCTTTCGGGCGCTTTGAACGAGGTTCACCAGTTGCTGTCTACTCAGATGACGATCGTTTTGATTCCGGAGTGAAGTGATGGATCCATGTTTCATCCATTGTCACATATCGACGCAAAAATTCCGGTTTGTTACGTTTAAACATGGCCAAACACTGCTCAGAATCATCGACACGTTCTTGTTTTTGGTCAACAGTGAGCAAACGCGGCACCCACTTTGAACAGAGCTTTCTCATAGTCAAATGCTCATGCAATATAAAGCCAATACGTTCTTTTGATATCTTTACGATGTCAGCTAACTCACGCAACTTCACTTTTCGATCATTCAAAACGATTTTGTGGATTTTTTTGATGTTTTCTGGTGTTACCGCCTCATTTGGACGTCCACTGCGTTCTGCATCATCGGGGTCTCTACGACCACGTTTGAAGTCAGCAAACCGTTTTATTGTTGTTTCTGATGGAGCGGAGTACCCATAACACTTTTCAAGCCATTGCTTCGCTTGAATGGTATTTTATCCCATCAAGAAACAGTGTAAAATTAAAACACGAAATTGCCATTGTTTTGAAAATAACAAAAGTAGCGTGACTCTTAGCACAATAACTCACAAACTAATGAATAGAATATGATGAAATTTTAACCGCTGTCTTTTGAAGGTTAGTACTAACTGAGAGAAAGGTGACTGCAATAAAACTAGCGTCATATATGTGTTAGGCCCGGGACTTTTCAGCCCATGTGTTAGCAGTACTGGTGCTAGGTTCTGCATCCATAATTGAAAGCAACAACTACAGAATTGTAATTCCAGTACAACTAAACTCTGTATTTGGATATTGCTTACGTAATCTACTAATGTTCAAATCAAAGCTCTACCACAAAATAGCTAAGGTAATATAATAATTATGGGTATTGTAACAATTCTAGGGGTGTCAAAATCTTTGACAATTTACAGCAAAAAGGGAATGTTGCACGGTGTGATTTCGTCTTGCTTTCAATCAATGAGAAATAAATGTGATTTGGGTCTGTTCAGAAATTTGTCTCTCTTTTTTTTGGAATATTGTATAACATGAAAAGATTTGCATAAAAAAGTTATTGCTAGGCCTCTTTCTTTTTACAAAATGAATTTGGCAGCGTATAATTTATATTCTAAATAGTAAAGAAAAATCCTCTTTCAACTGTAGTGATATCCATTTATTATTAGGACATTCTTTCGTTGGAAAAATAATTATACATCAAATATCTTTCCATCCCCATCTCTTGTTGTCGATCTTAAATATTAACAATTATTTAACGCTCGCATTTGTTTATATTTACATTGTATAAATTGTACATGTTTACTAATTCTGCATGCATAAGTTTTATCAGCTTACGATGAGTGTGTGCATCCGTTTCTTTCTTTTTTAAAGTTATGAGTGAGTCACTGATTTTCGGAGACATCATTTTTTGCGGGCGTGAATTATGTATACAGGGTTGGCCATGTAACGTAATGATCTTTATCATTCTTTTTTTCCTCTGGAAATTAAATAGGAAATTCAAAGTAATTTCGTTTCTCCTCCCATAATTTATCTGCTCAAATATACAGGGTGAACCACTTACAGTAACCGACATTGACCGGTGAGAGACCTTGGTGTGCTGTTTGATCAAAAGTTATCTTTGGCAGAACACATTAATTACTGCAGGAATTCCACACCATATCTAAATTTAAAATTGCTACACGTAAAGTTACTTGCTTTTTATAATTTAGTAATTTATGTTACATTTTGATCCATCGGTTCGATAAAGATAACAAAAATTGAGCCGTCGTTGCTTCTTAATTGTTCCTCTTGAAGATGACTTGGTGCGTTATCCGAGATTAACACCGCCTTTATTAGAAGATTTTGCTTTCTTAAGAAATCTTTCACCTACAAACTGGATATGTATCATTAAATTGCGTTACTTATTATTACAGTTTTATTGCCATACCTAAGAGACAAAGTGCTTCTGGTACCATTCCAGAAATATGCTTTTCGTTATCCAAGGGGATGTTCTAAATGATCGTGGATTTTTTGCCTTTCCTATTACTAGTGGCCTTATTTTGTGTGTACCACTACCTTTAGTGCACGCTAGAAAAGTTATGCGTTGACTTTCTGCCTCTCTAGCCGGAGTAGATTTTTCATGTGATGCAATATAGGTAATAATTTCCAATAAAGACTGGTTTCATCTGCATTGTATATTTGCTCCTCATTTAAATGTAGCTCTTTGATTTTGTTCATTAACTTTTCCTTAAACGGTTGCACTAGTTGTAATGTAATAATTTTTCACCAGATATTAACGGCAGTCGAATTTCATACCTGCTTTTAAATCTTTTTAGCCAGCCATCACAGGCTACAAAATTTTCGGTCTTTTAAATTTTCACCGCTAATTCGAACACGATGATCCCTTTCTTTTAAAAACCATTTACACAGACGATTTTCCATTCTAGGTGTTGCGCATTTTTTAAAGTTGCGCGATTTCCCGGGCCTCCGTATGTATCTGACACACGTTGTAAAATTTGTGACTTGAATCGCTTAATTGTGGCTTTAGATACTCCATATCTTTTTGCCAATTGATATCCTGTATAATTGAAAATGGATGTTGAGGATTAACAACTTGAGTGAATTTCTTTTCCATATTACTATGATCCGCTCTAACATAAGAGGGTAGCGCTTAAGTGCAACACCCTGTATACACAATATTCATGTGTGCTGAAAGACCTTTCGATAAGATACCACATTTGCATTTAAATTTTTGTTCTATCTATTTGTGTTCAAGAATTAAATCAAGAAAACTGAAAATCTGTGAATTTTCGAAGGGATGTTTCATTCCCTCAAAATGAATTTCAGCACAAACAAAAAAGAAATGATTTTCTAGTCTCAGCATACTCTACTTACCTACCATGTTTCACTAAGATCTGAATTTGATACCCAAATTGCCAATTGTTAATTATTATTTTTTACTTAACCCCGCAAAACGCATAGCATTATATTGCTTTACTTACCTTGTTAGTCATTTTAATTATGTATATTAAAGAAACTGGGACATTTAAATCGTATAAAGTATATAAATGTCTTTAAAATAAATAAGAAACTTTAAACTTAAGAAAAAAAAGTTTATTTCCTTTAGATATATACGTACAAAGTATAATATATGTACATTGATACATAACACATGGGCTGAAAAGTCCCGGGCCTAACACATAGATGACGCTAGTTTTATTGCAGTCACCTTTCTCTCAGTTAGTACTAACCTTCAAAAGACAGCTGTTAAAATTTCATGTTCGTTAGTTTGTACGTTATTGTGCTAAGAGTCACGCTACTTTTGTTATTTTCAAAACAATGGATCAAAAACAATTTCGTGTTTTAATTTTACACTGCTCCTTGATGGGAAAAAAATACCGTTCAAGCGAAGCAATGGCTTGAAAAGTGTTATGGGGACTCCGCTCCATCAGGAACAACAATAAAACGTTGGTTTGCTGACTTCAAACGTGGTCGTAGAGACACCGATGATGCAGAACGCAGTGGACGTCCAAATAAGGCGGTAACACCAGAAAACATCAAAAAAATCCACAAAATCGTTTTGAATGATCGAAAAGTGAAGTTGCGTGAGTTAGCTGACATCGTAAAGATATCAAAAGAACGTATTGGCTTTATATTGCATGAGCATTTGACTATGAGAAAGCTCTGTTCAAAGTGGGTGCCGCGTTTGCTCACTGTTGACCAAAAACAAGAACATGTTGATGATTCTGAGCAGTGTTTGACCATGTTTAAACGTAACAAACCGGAATTTTTGCGTCGATATGTGACAATGGATGAAACATGGATCCATCACTTCACTCCGGAATCAAAACGATCGTCATCTGAGTGGACAGCAACTGGTGAACTTCGTCCAAAGCGCCCGAAAGCACAACAATCGGCTGGAAAGGTTATGGCTTCGGTATTTTGGGATGTGCGTGGTGTAATGTTCATCGACTATCTTGAGAAAGGAAATACCATCAACAGTGAATATTATATAGCGTTATTGGAGCGTTTGAAGGCCGAAATTGTAAAGAAACGACCGCATATGGCAAAGAAAAGAATTTTGTGTCATCAAGACAACGCACCGTGCCACAAGTCAATCAAAACAATCGCAAAACTACATGAATTGAACTTCGAATTCCTCCCACATCCACCGTATTCGCCAGATTTGGCTCCCAGCGACTACTGGCTGTTCGCAGACCTCAAAAAAATGCTCGCCGGTAAGAAATTTCGCACGAATGAAGAGGTTATCGCTGAAACTGAGGCCTATTTTGAGGCAAAAGATAAATCGTTCTACAAAAGTGGTATTGAAATGTTAGAGCGGCGCTGGAATGATTGCGTTGCTCTTGATGGAGATTACGTTGATGAATAAAGCTAATTTTGACCCAAAAAAATGTGTTTTCTTTGTTAGGCCCGGGACTTTTCAGCCCATGTGTTAGATGTAGTATGTAATACAAAACAATGAAATGAATAGTCACTTTAAGGACGCAAAAATTCATATATGTATGTTGCTTGTCTTCTCTTTTTCTTTAAAATGACGTCTTGAAATCGTATTTCTAATTTAGAAAGAAGCTCCAAAGACTCTGTATCTGCGTGATTTTCGACAAAACTTTTGAGCTGCTTGGTCAGGGTAATAGCTTTACCATAATTTGGGGTTAGCTTCTGTTGGCATTGGAACCTCATCGACATCAGAATCTTCCGAAAGTTCTTGTATTTCAACTGGATTTGCAATTTCTTGTTCTGAATCTGGATCTTCAACATACAAATCTTCATCTACTTTCAATAAATTCTTATTTTTGAGGATATCTGAAACTACACTAAGAGGCAAATCATCTTCTAGGTCAGATGTATCAGCCTCAGTTAACTGGTCTTCACTTTGCATATTTACATGATTAAATCCTGCTTTGCGGAAGCAATTTTGAATTGTCTCTTTGGTTACTTGATCCCAAGCGGTTTTTGCCAAATAAACTGCATCCAGTGGTGTAATTTTATTTATTAACTCAAAAGCTGTACCTGCAGTTTCAATGTTTTCTAGCAGATGTTTGAGTATTAGACTTCGGTAATAGGTTTTAAAATTCTTTATAATCCCCTGGTCAAGTGGTTGACAAGCTGATGTGCAATTAGGGGGTAAAAATAATATTTTTATATTATTTCAGCGTACGTCTTTCGGATGAGATCCCGCATTGTCTAAAAATAACAAAATGTTTCCTTTTTCTTTGGCCGTTTTCCAATCTATGTCTTGCAACCACTCTGTCATAATTTGTCCTGTCATCCAAGCTTTCTTATTGTGTTTCCAAGTTACAGGCAGGTTATTTATATTAATGTTTTTAAAAGTTTTGGGTTTAGCTGCCATACCAATGACTAGGAGTTTTTCTTTTTCACCCGCCATATTTGCACAATGCAAAATTGTAATCATCTCTTTGGGATACTTACCCCCCAACACATTTTTCCTTCTTTAATGTGACCGTTTTGTCGGGTAGAGCCTTAAAATACAGGCCTGTCTCATCGACATTATAGATGCCTCTCGGTGAATATCCCTTAATCAAAGAAGGACGTTTTTTTAAAAACGATGAAACATCTTCAGCATTAACCGAGGTTTCTTCTCTCGAAATCGCTTTAAAACTTCTATTGTGGAGGATTCTAAATTTATTGAGCCAACCAGAAGAAGCACTGAATGTAGAATGTCCCAAAGAAGCGGCTATTTCTCTTGCTTTACATCGTATTAGCGGACCTAAAAAAAAAATTAGTTTTTTGTGTTTTTGTCACGAGAAACCTATTGGTAATCTCACTTTTTTTTATCTATTTTGGAATTTAATATGAAAAGAAAATCAACGCATTAATACAAGAAAACCTTATCTAAAAAGATCATATGCATACATGTTAAAGGAATCCCCTTATGCCGAGCTGCTGTAAACCAGTCGTAACACAATTTGTCAATTTTAGTACCTGTCAAAAAGCTTCTTTTTTCATTCAAATTGCTGTTCGACAGCCATTTGTTTACGATTTCTTTATGTTTAATTATATCTGTAGCTTGTGTTTTTCCAATATTAAAACGCTTGGATAAGTTCCTTACACTTAATTTCTCTTTATTGTAAACTTCAACAATCTCAATTTTTTTAAGCGTGAGAATTTTTCTATTTGGTGCCATTTCTACAATGAATGTGTCGCCCACTGTGTCTTTTCCGCATAGACATCAGACTAATATTGAAAGCAGATTCAATCGAAAGCGTACACCCAAAGAATAAGAACGGTAAATCCCCGACCAACTTGGGGAAGTCCCTTATTCACGCCAGGCAGAAATGCACGACATAGGCTGCGTTTACACCGAAAGATTAAAGTCGGTAAATCTCCGGTTTACTCGGGGAAGTCCCAGCGAAATTGGCACACGGCGCGATTGAGAAATGCAATAGCAATACTTTCGATATAAAAATAAGATAAGGCGTTTCTTTTTATTTTTTTTTTTGTCCGACTAAGAGAATATTTTCTCGTGTCCCCGTCCGTTCAAGAGAATGTCCGTCCAAGAAAGAGTTAATACAATGGAAATTATATGAGAGCCGGTCGGGACCATGAGAAACTGTCCGTTTAAGGGAGGTGTCCGTGTAAGAAGGGCGTCCGCGAGGGAGAATTTCACTGTATATACATTTTTCCTGCAATTTTGAATATAGGCCCTCCACCACACCATGACAGAAGCCCATACCATAACGCTTCCTCCACCGTGTTTCAATGTTTTTATAGTGTACCTATGGTTGAATTTCTGATCGATAGGGCATCGCTCATACATTTTTCCGTCAGACCCAAGCCGGTTGTATTTCTTCTCATTTGTCCAAAGTACATATTTCCAGAAAGAAACCGGCTTTTCTTTGTGCATTTTTGCAAACTGCAATCTTTTTTGACGGTTTCTATTTCACACGAGTGGCCTTTGTACTGTAATACACCCATGTAAGTTAAATTCCCTACAGCCGACGTGGTATTGTTCTTCTCGTTATATCAATATAAAATTATTTATAAAATTCAGTTTTTATTTGTGTAGCAATGCGTGTCCGTGTACGAGGGGTGTCCGCGAAGAGGAATTTCACTGTATATATATTATAATGATATAAAATATTGTCTGTTAATTATCAATGAATTTTTCTAAATTTTACTGGTTTACCTATTTGGTGCACGCCGTTATTGGGAATAACAATAAAGACATTATTCTTATTCCCAAAGAAAAATTCGATACTGGTAAAACGTAGGTTCCATTTCTTTCCAGCGTATCAGAACGGATGGTTGATAAGAACGGCTTCAAAATCATTCGCGGTCTACGCCGCAACTCCAACCGAAAAACAAGAATGGATGGCCCATATCAATAAATGCATCGATGATCTATTGAGGAAAAGTAAGTATCCTTTTTTTTTAATAATTCTGGTTATATCTTTAAATGGTTTATTGCTTATATTTTAGTAAATAAAAGATATTATTTTTATATAACACTGAGTAGGAATACCCGATTCAAAAGTTTACTGTTCAGTTTGATTTGTGATAGGTATAACTATCCCTCCGTTGATATTACTACATTGTATTCATTTTAAAAGATATTGTGTAGAACTTCGTCACCAATGACGATTGCAAGGACTGTGTGGATGTACAATTCACAGGTATAGCAGTAAACTCCACTCACACAAATTAATTAATTATGCGGAACGCAGCGTTTCGAGAGCACGTGGGCTCCCATTGTCAACCGTGTTACCGACTGAAAGTAAAAACTGTATCACACATGCAAATTATGAATAGTGAATGAATATAAGAACTTACCCCATAAAGTAGATAACCTATGTGTAGAAAACTCCGTAGATTTTGTAAATAAAATTGAAAAGACTGAATTAAAAGATGGGGAAATCCTTGTATCATTCGACGTTTGTTCACTTTTCCCAAGCGTACCAATTCCAGAAACTCTTGAGTATTTGGTTGAATTTTTGAAATTAAATAACGTAGATGACGTGAAAACCGCGGAATATAAAAGGTTAACTAAATTATGCATGTCACAAAATTGTTTTCAAATAGGCCGAAAATGGTTCGAACAGGTGGAAGGCACTTTATCTCCTTTTATTGCGAACCTTTTCATGAGCAAATTTGAAACGAACCTGAAAAAAGAAAACAAATATTTCCCGAGAATTTGGCTTAGGTACGTAGATGATATTTTCGCTGTGTTTGATACCAAAAAAGGAAACATACAAGCTTTTCTAGCAGAACTGAACTCGAAATTTACCATTGATTTACTATTGAAGAAGAAGTGAACAATCGCCTTCCGTTTCTAGATACTCTGGTCATACGCAACAACAATAAATTAGAAATAGACATCTACAGAAAAGAAACTAATTCCAACAGATTCATCACGGTTGATTCGCACCATTGCGAACAACAAAAAATGTCCGCGATTAGTTTTCTGCTCAATAGACTCGTCAGATTTCCGCTAAACAAGAACAGGTATGACAAAGAATTAAAGTATATCAAAGATGTAGCGAGGTACAATGGTTTCTCCTGTATGGATGTCGACCGTATTTTAAGGAAGCTCCAATACAAACAACACATCAGAAATTCCACGACTTTGACATCAACAAACACCGGTAATAAGAAATTTATAACTCTTCCTTTTCACCCAACAGTAAAAGGTTTAAGTAAAATTTTCCGACAACTAAATAAGAACGTGTCTTTTGTGTGAAAAAACAACTTAAAGAATCTCTTAGGGAATCCCAAAGATAAACCGGAGATGATAAAAAGGTCTGGAATATACCAAATCGCATGCAATGATTGTGAGAAAGTTTATATTGGACAAACAAAAAGGAGTATCGAAACGAGTATCCGGACATAAGATTGATTTAAAAAATCTGACACTACTTAAAAACGTAAACTCGTATAGAGAATTAGACGCGTACGAAACGGTATATATGAAAAAGAACGGAAACTTATTGAACAGAGAACCACACCCAATTGCACACTCGAGTTTGATGGATTTATTACCATAGGCCCTGTTAAAGATACGGTTCGCTTTCGGTCCATCCTTCCCCGAAAAAGGCATGAGTAGATTGTAAATAGTCATATGGTTTAGAAATTTTAGAGCCTGCGTAGAAAATAATTTGCATGTGTGATACAGTTTTTACTTTCAGTCGGTAACACGGTTGACAATGGGAGCCCACGTGCTCTCGAAGCGCTGCGTTCCGCATAATTAATTAATTTGTGTGAGTGGAGTTTACTGCTATACCTGTGAATTCGTCACCAATACTCCCAGAACGGTTACGATTTTTTTCCATTAGATCCTATAGGTCTATCAATGTCTATCAAGCCCCGCTCACTAATTTGGATGTTTCAAGTTGATATTCCATTCAACTTCGCTAAATTTAATCTTACATTCTACACCACCGCTCATAATAATATGAACACTTTAAATTTTAACAAGGCATTTTAAAAAGAAGTACTTTTATTCATGTAATAATTCTATGTACGCAATTTACTAATTAAAGAACTAAGTTGATAAATAACGAAACTAGAGTATTACTTTTCAAGGTCGTGGAATAATTAGATACAGTACAAACAATACCAGGTATAGATATTTTAAGTAATATACGGGTAGAAGTTTTAGAACACTATAAATGAAATCCGAATTCTAAGAATTTTCTGAATTCTTGCAGCGATGGTATTTACCCCATAAAGTATGCATAAATTACATTAACAATAAGTTTAGTTTATATTTTGTAGTTATTTCTTTGTACGAATAAATAGTTTAATTCCTGTGAAGAAGTGCGTCGCGGAAAACCGCTTAGTGCTCAAACACGATCAGGAATATTAACGCTACATCAGGAAGTATATTCTGTGACTTAGGCCTGTTTGCACCGGTTACCCTTAAACTTTCGTCTTAAGTAAGCCACGCTTAACTTTGAGCGGCAGATTGCATTGACATTATTTTGTTTTCCATCGTCTTATTCAGCGCCTACACTTCACTTCCATAGCTAACACAGCTTTCAGCAAAAGAGTGGAACACCCGGGTTTTTGTTTTTTTTTCGAAATAGTCTTTCCACATCATAGGGTGCAGTTGCGGGAAGTGTTCCAACATTCTATACGTTATCGGCACACACTAACTTAATGTTCACACTGCCTATGACGCGAGTGTGTGACAACTATAGTGGCATATACCCTAATTGTAACATAATTAATACTTCTTTGAGGCGATTATTGGATGTTAACATCGGCAATCTTGATTAATGCACTCGTATTTGTCTGGGATTGGCGCCAAAGATATTCATAGGTATTTTATATAGTGTTGCTGGGGTATTTACATGTATATGTTGTATTTTTGTACATACACTACCGCTCAAAAGTGTTTTCATGCGGCCCTGTTTTCATGGATTATTCATATAGTATTATGTTTACCAAAAAAACATTATAATAAAATGAAATACGTATTTAAAATGTAGTTCAGTAAGATAAACACCCATTATATCGCATAAGGTTTACTATCATTTACCTGCACTTGGTCGGATTAATATAAACTGTTTATTGCGGTGCAATTACAATTAATCCTCTGAATTTACTGCAAATTTAGTCATCTGTTAGATTGTAGGTAATAATGTTTAAATTACCTTCCTAGAAGATTATAGTCAAATCTGTAACCTATGGTCACTTGCAGTGTGGTATTTACTCCATTCACGTCGTGAGAGAAATATCGTGTAACAATTTTTTAAAATGCCTCCGCGAAGAGAAATTAGAACGGAAACACGTGCGCTTATAATAGCATACAATAAAAGTGGCATAAGTAATCGACAAATTGCCAAAAGAAAAGAAAATACACCACGCTACGGTTGACTATAACGTAAAAAAATATCGGGAAGCTGGCAGTTTTCTTAATAAAAGACGAAGTGGAAGGCCAAAAGCGACAACATCTGCAGATGATCGTAGAATAGTGGTTACCAGCAAGTTAAATAGACGCAAAACAGCCACGGAAATCACCGCGGAATTAAATGTTGGTCGCCAAAAACTAGTCGGTGTTTCTACAGTCAAACGTCGCCTACAGAAAGCCGGGCTCCATGGACGTATTGCGATTAAAAAGCCATTACTACGCAAACAAAACAAGCAAAAGCAACTTAAATGGGCTCGTGAACACCAACACTGGACCATAGAAGAGTGGAACAACGTCCTATGGACGGATGAGTCCAAATTTGAGCTGTTCGGAACCCAAAGACGCATATTCGTAAGAAGATCTGTCGGTGAACGTGTCAGAGAAGAGAGTATTGCTGCTACCGTGAAGCATGGTGGAGGTTATATCATTATTTGGGGCTGTTTTGCTGGCACTAGTATAGGGGACATTGTGAAAATTGACGGTATATTAAAAAAAGATTGCTACCGCGAAATTTTGGAGAACCACGCAATACCTTCCAGAATTCGACTTTTGGGTCAAAATTTTACCTTCCAGCAAGATAATTACCCAAAACATTCCTCTAAATTATATAAAGACTATCTACGCCATTTAGAAGAGGAAGGAACTCTCAAAATTATGGAATGGCCTCCCCAGAGCCCCGACTTGAATCCAATCGAGTTACTATGGGAAGAACTAGATCTGGAAGTACGGAAATCGGCTCCGCATCAGCTACTGACGTGTGGAACAAATTGTAATCGAGTTGGACCTCAATAATACAAGAAACTCTGGCAAAACTTATTGCGAGAATGCCTCGATTGTGTGCTGCAATTATTAAATCAAGAGGAGATCACATACATGAAAGCAAAATTTAAATTAAACGTTTTAATTTTCACATTTATTTAATATATTTTTATTCATGTGCGTGTATCTGTACATAAAAAATCAATATTATTAACATTTTTGCTGAGTTTTTACACATTTTTGCTGTCAGTGAGAGTGCCTAAACACTTTTGAGCGGTAGTGTATATAATTGAATGAAAAAAGAAAGAATTATAAGCGTTAGAAAAATTTTAATTGAATTAAAGAATTATGAGAACCTTTTTTTTTGGTTTGATTTCAATATCGCCATGTACAAATAGAGATCTAATATTACCTAAGATTTCTAGAGTAGGCGTTATATTTACCTAATAAAATACATTGATGATACTGATTGCTTTCGAATTCAGCCAAAATGTTGCCATTATTGAAAATAGTTCAATCATACGTAGATTCAAACCATCGTGCAACAACACTTTTAATTTTTAGAGTGGCATCATAAATCATTTGAATATTCATTGCAAAGTAAGATTTCCTGCTTACGGAAAAGTTCAGCGCTATTTCCACCGACAGAATGCATTTGAAACTTGTAATATAATATAATAACTCCAATAACTCTTGGAAATTATGCGATACTATAAAATTCCTTTGGCAGTATTTTTTGTTCTTCTTCAGTTTTAGGAAATGTAACAAATCTTCTACTTAATTTAGCAAGGTCTGCAATTTCTTGTAAGTAGCCTCCAGTAGATCATTATTGCCGAATAAAATGGAATCGCAGACACAGTAATAACTGATTTATACGACCAACACAGTTATTCCTACAGAAAAACTTTGTGAAATAGATAGACACGCAATCATCCACTTACATGTTGTTCGATTAATTTAAAAAATTTCATCGCACAAGTCCTAGATAATCAAAATCGAGGTATGACATTTATATCTCAAAATTCTTTGTTGTGGTTTCGTCGAAGATAGATTCGAAATAGATTGTAGTACATCTAACTCATTGTCTTCTACAATATTATCAACGATTTCATCAACTTCCTGTATTAAATCCATTTTTATTGAAATTGGTTTAATATTTTGATGCAAATAATGATCTTTGCTTAGCCGATACGTTTGTTTACGAACAAAGTAAGGTTATTGAAATTTAAAAATATCTACGCTGCGCAAACGCTCTTCTTTCCCTTTAAAGTTAAGCCGTAGAATATCTGCCGCTTAAAATCGTAGATGTTATGCGTTACTTTAGGTGACGCTTAAGGTATTTTCCTTGCGGTGCAGTCCGCTTAAAGATTTAAGTGACGCTTAACTTTTAAGGGTAACCGGTGCAAACGGGCCTTAATGTAAATAAATTCCCGGTAAATTTAACTTTTCGGCATTTCGAACAAACTGGTATACTTGCTGGCAAAAATCGTGCACGACGTCCTCGAGCCAAATATGAGAGGTTTCGGTCAAAACCGCAGAACATTTGTCAGTCGCTCAAAAGAAAAAAGAAATGCTTCCTGAGTACTGTTGTACTGTAGTAGTACTGTTGTAGTGCTGTTGCTATTGATAGAGAGATGTTTCCTCTGGTTGCCGAGGACAACGATCATCCTGCTCTAGCGCTGTGCCTATCAATTCCATCGTCACGATATAGCAATATGTGTGGTAATAAAGACAAGAGAGTGTATAATTTTAAGCGAGCAGACTTTATTAACTTGTATGATTCTTTATTAACTACAGATTGGAATTTTATTTACAATTATACCAGTATAGATGACGCTTGTTCTGCATTTTATGCTGAAATCTATAAAAATTTAGATATGTGTGACCCCGTAAAAACAAATTATCCACAGTGGTTCACGCGTGATCACATTAATAACATCAAACTCAAAAATCATTATCGATTGATGTATAAAAGAACAGGATGCTTAAGCGATTTAAATGCTTTCAAAGATATGAGAAGGATGTTGAAAACAGATTCTAGGCGGTTATATAAGAATTTTATTCAGAGCGCTGAATTCTCCATTTCAACCGATCCTAGACATTTTTGGCAGTTTGTGCGATCTCGGAGGGATGGGGGAGGTATTCCTAGAACTATGAAGGACGACTACGGCAATACGTATAACGACCCACTTTCCATAGTGAGCACCTTGCGGGAGTTTTTCCAATCGGTGTACCTTCCTTCATTAGCTCCGACGCCTGTTACTCCAATTGCTCCGTGCGCTACTATGGTTGACCTAGGTTCTGTAACTGAGATGGATGTGGTGTGTGCTATGAAATCCTTAAAGAATAATTGCACGGCGGATAGTGATGACATTCCGGCCTTTTTTGTTAAAGATTGTGCAAATATATTTGCTTCTCCTCTTTGCTACTTGTTCAATCTTGCTCTCAAAACATCCACCTTCCCGTCTGTGTGGAAGATTGCCAAATTGGTGCCTGTTTTTAAAAATGGTGAGAGGTGTGTTATTTCCAACTATCGTCCCATATCGTTATTAAATAATTTTGCTAAAGTTTTTGAGAAATGTTTGTACAAGTATATTTATGCTCAAGTTAGACTCCTGGATTTCAAATGACCAACACGGTTTCGTTGCTCAGCGATCTACGGTAACTAATCTTGTTACAATTACACAATACCTATCTGATAGTATTGATGCCGGTGGACAGGTAGATGTTGTGTATACTGACCTAACAAAAGCTTTTGATCGAATCGACCACACCGTGCTTATTAATAAATTGGACAATATTGGATTTTCGTCTTCTCTTTTGTCTTTATTCCAATCGTATCTTCTTGATAGAAAGCAATTTGTGACATACATGGGATTTGAGTCTGATTACTTCGCGCCGAGCTCTGGAGTTCCTCAGGGAGTAACTTGGGTCCACTTCTGTTCCTCATATATATAAATGATTTGTGCTATCAACTGAACTGTCCAAAGTTGTTATATGCAGATGACTTGAAGTTGTACTCAACAATTAATAATTCTCAGGATTGCAATCATTTGCAAAGCCAACTCGATATATTCCACACGTGGTGTGTCAACAACAGACTAACAGTTAATGTAAACAAATGCAAAATTGTCACCTACACTCGTAAGACGACTCCAATTATATATACCTACCACTTGGCTGGATCTTCTTTACCTATGATAGACTTGGGCGTCGTCTTTGACTCAAGACTGACCTTTATGGAGCACATATCCAGTATTTGTGCATCGGCGTTGAGTGTGTTGGGATTCATTATACGTGTTACACGACCATTTGCTTCTATAACAGCCATTCTTCCTCTTTATTTCGCTTTTGTTCGGTCTCGACTGGAGTATGCGTCCTTGGTCTGGTCACCTATGTACATCTATCAGATACATCTTCTAGAGCAGATTCAGAGAAGATGTTTGAAGTTCTTGTACTTTAAAAATTTAATACTTACCCGATACAAGGATTTAGCCACAGTGCTCTGCTAGAGGCATTTAATATTGATTCATTAGAACTACGTCGAAAACAGGCTGAGTGTAAATTCCTATTTACTTTACTTCATAATGGTCTTGATGTCCCTGAGTTGTTGAGTAAAATCAACTTCATTGTACCACGTTCAGAATCTAGGCAAACAAATACATTTTACTGTTTCGCACCTAGAACAAACATCGCCATCAGGTCCCCAATACACAGATTGTGTAGCAATTTCAACTCTATGGAGTTTGCCGAGTTGGATATACATACCTGCACTTAACCGTCCCTTTTGACGGTATGTAGACCATAGTGCGTTACACTTAGTTGAATACTTTTTCCGTTCTCTCTTTTTGGTAACCACTGGTAAACTACTTTTTTTTAATTTAAATTAAAGCAACTAGTTACTAAGTTTTCTAATTTGACATACTTTAATTTTATGTTATTTATATTTGCATGTGTACATTATTTAACATTGCCTTGTAATTGGATATTTGTATCTGTTGGGCATTAAATATTATTATTATTATTATTATTATTACATTACACCAACAATAAAGAAATGTCGCGGTTCCATTCTCGTATGAGGTTGTTTTTCATTAAGTGGAACAGGGGACCTTGTGAAAATTGATGAAAAAATGAGGAAGAAGAATTATCGAGAGATATTAGAAGAAAATGCTCTATCATCCGGACCATACCATAACTGGCAGAGGGTGTTTCACCGCTTTTAGTACACTAGCTTCATCAAATCGTTTAAATGGACGTCGACTAACAAATTGAGCTCTTTCGGTCATGGATTCTAGTTTTGACTTATCGCTGAATACGATCTTTAACGAAAAGACAAAAGTTATTTTGTCTTAGCTTTCGCCAATCTTCTTTTGTATTTGTAAATTATCGCGTTGGAAACATTCAAAAGCTTAAATTTATAAGGTGGTCCTAATAAAATAGTCAGGGACTGTATAGTTTAAACACTCTTTGACATTTGTTTATACCAGAAAAAAAGCAGAGGGTATAAACAGAAATATGGGCAGATCACCACAATCACCGACCCTCAATTTTACAGAGAAATAATAATAATCCATGGGTTCACATTCCCCAAATTGCAGGGGGTATTGGTTGGCCATGGAGCGACGAAAACCACAGAAAATCTCAACCCTGAGAAACAATTAGGCAAAAGAGGGCCTTAGCAGAATACTAGTTCAGTAGAGCATCTTTTGGGGATGTCTTCGATCTAGGCAAATAAAATCCAAAGGTGATTCTTTGACGACACTACCATAACACGAATTCTTTATAATATATTGATCGTTTTGGTATTGCAATTTTTAACAAATATGTATTTCTACAGATGGCAAATCGGTATCACGTTATACATTTACAGCAATCTATATTACGTCACTTGAAATACAATACTATGCCAATATGATTCAGCGTCAATAAACCACAGAAAAAAAAAGAATAACAAAATTCTCGAAGTCTCGCTTTATCTTTGAAGACGTTTTTTTTAGTAGTAGGTAGTCGTATTAATATAATCGCGGTTTGATTAGTCATTATGCAAATAGATAAAAACACGCTACTTAGGAAGTCGTATGACGAGATTGTATTGATGATTTGTATAATGTGTACTTGCTTACATGTGTTACAATAGATAACAGCTTAAATATTTATCATAGTGAGGTTTTCATGTAAGATAAAGACCGTCGAAAACTAAAAATAGAAACAATACATTTTTTTATTTCAAGTACGCTTTCTAGAAAGTTCCGTTTTCCCTTTTTTTTCTTCTTAATCAAATTTCGAGAATGCGACTTAGACTTTATAAACCGTGTCCATATACAGTAGCGGCCATATAGATAGCGCAGGTAAACTGATGTGAATAAGTTGATAAATTTATAAATGTTAACAATTATTTAATGTAGCTTAACAAAAATTTAGTAGATTATAATAAACACATAATATTCTATAAACTTCAAGATTAACAAATTAAAAAAAAATAATATACAGTGAAATCTCCCTTGAACGGACACCAACGGGACCAATTGAAGATGTCCATTCAGGAGGGGTGTCCGCATGAAAGAAATGTGTAGTAGATACAACAAAAATCGTGTTTTAACGAAAAATGAATATATTAAAGAATCTGCGACATTTAAATCGTATATGTATATAAATGTTTTTAAAATAAATAAGAAACTTTAAACTTAAGAAAAAAAGTTTATTTCCTTTAGATATATACATACAAAGTATAATATATGTATGTACATAGATACATAGATGTAGTATGTAATACAAAACAATGAAATGAATAGTCACTTTAAGGACGCAAAAATTCATATATTGTTGTTTGTCTTCTCTTTTTCTTTAAAATGGCGTCTTGAAATCGTATTTCTAATTTAGAAAGAAGCTCCAAAGACTCTGTATCTCCGTGATTTTCGACAAAACTTTTGAGCTGCTTGGTCAGGGTAATAGCTTTACCATAATTTGGGATAGCTTCTGTTGGCACTGGAACCTCATCGACATCAGAATCTTCCGAAAGTTCTTGTATTTCAACTGGATTTGCAATTTCTTGTTCTGAATCTGGATCTTCAACATACATTCATGAAGGTTTTCATTATCCGTCAATTTCAATAAATTCTTATTTTTGAGGATATCTGAAAGTACAGTAAGAGGCAAATCATCTAGGTCAGATGTATTAGCCTCAGTTAACTGGTCTTCACTTTGCATATTTACATGATTAAATCCTGCTTTGCGGAAGCAATTTTGAACTGTCTCTTTGGTTACTTGGTCCCAAGCGGTTTTTGCCAAATAAACTGCATCCAGTGGTGTAATTTCATTTATTAACTCAAAAGCTGTACCTGCAGTTTCAATGTTTTCTAGCAGATGTTTGAGTATTAGACTTCGGTAATAGGTTTTAAAATTCTTTGTAATCCCCTGGTCAAGTGGTTGACAAGCTGATGTGCAATTAGGGAATAAAAATAATATTTTTATATTATTTCAGCGAACGTCTTTCGGATGAGATCCCGCATTGTCTAAAAATAACAAAATGTTTCCTTTTTCTTTGGCCGTTTTCCAATCTAGGTCTTGCAACCACTCTGTCATAATTTGTCCTGTCATCCAAGCTTTCTTATTGTATTTCCAAGTTACAGACAATGTTTTTAAAAGTTTTGGGTTTAGCTGCCCTACCAATGACTAGGAGTTTTTCTTTTTCACCCGCCATATTTGCACAATGCAAAATTGTAATCCTCTCTTTGGGATACTTACCGTCAACACATTTTTCCTTCTCTAATGTGAGCGTTTTGTCGGGTAGAGCCTTAAAATACAGGCCTGTCTCATCGACATTATAAATGTCTCTCGGTGAATATCCCTTAATCAAAGAAGGACATTTTTTAAAAACATCTTCAGCATTAACCGAAGCTCCTTCTTCCGAAATCGCTTTAAAACTTATATTGTGGCGGATTCTAAATTTATTGAGCCAACCAGAAGAAGCACTGAATGTAGAATGCCTCAAAGAAGCGGCTATTTCTCTTGTTTTACATCGTATTAGCCGACCTAAAAAGAAAATAAGTTTTTTGTGTTTTTGTCACGACAAACCTATTGGTAATCTCACTTTTTTTTATCTATTTTGGAATTTAATATGAAAAGAAAATCAACGCATTAATACAAGAAAACCGTATCTAAAAAGATCATATGCATACATGTTAAAGGAATCCCCTTATGCACAACACAATTTGTCAATTTTAGTACCATCACCTGTCAAAAAGCTTCTTTTTTCATTCAAATTGCTGTTCGACATCCAGTTGTTTAGAAGGATTTCTTTATGTTTAATTATATCTGCAGCTTGTGTTTTCCAATATTAAAACGCTTGGATAAGTTCCTTACACTTAATTTCTCTTTATTGTAAACTTCAACAATCTCAATTTTTCGTTTAAGCGTGAGAATTTTTCTATTTGGAGCCATTTCTACAATGAATGTATCGCCCACTGTGTCTTTTCCCGCATAGACATCAGACTAATATTGGAAGCAGATTCAATCGAAAGCGTACATCCAAAGAATAAGAACGGTAAATACCCGACCAACTTGGGGAAGTCCCTTATTCACGCCAGGCAGAAATGCACGACATAGGCTGCGTTTGTACCGAAAATTAAAGTCGGTAAATCTCCTGTTTACTTGGGGAAGTCCAAGCGAAATTGGCGCGCGGCGCGATTGAGAAATGCAATAGCAATACTATCGATATAAAAATAAAATAAGGCGTTTCTTTTTATTTTATTTTTTGTCCGGTTAAGAAAACATTTTCTCGTGTCCGCGTTCGTTCAAGGGAATGTCCGTCCAAGAAAGAGTTAATACAATGGAAATTATATGAGAGCCGGTCGGGACCATGAGAAACTATCCGTTTAAGGGAGGTGTCCGTGTAAGAGGGGTGCCGCGAAGGGGAATTTCACTGTATATATATTTTTCCTGCAATTTTGAATATAGGCCCTCCACCACACCATGACAGAAGCCCATACCATAACACTTCCTCCACCGTGTTTCAATGTTTTTATAGTGTACCTAGGGCTGAATTTCTGATCGATAGGGCATCGCTCATACATTTTTCCGTCAGACCCAAGTCGGTTGTATTTCCTCGCATTTGTCCAGAAAGAAAGCGGCTTTTCTTTGTGCATTTTTGCAAACTGCAATCTTCTTTGACGGTTTCTATTTCACGCGAGTGGCCTTTGTACTGTAATACACCAATGTAAGTTAAATTCCTTACAGCCAACGTCGTATTGTTCTTCTCGATATATCAATATAAAATTATTTATAAAATTCGGTTTTTATTTGTGTAGCAATGCGAAAAGGATCTTAACTTAATCGATGAATAAGGTTGTCATGTCGGAAGGTTGTTTGACAAGACCCAATCTTCCATTTCAAATTTATCAATGGCAAAATTGTTATTTTAAAGCATTTATGTTCTCTTCGATTAACCCCAAATGTAATCTCATTTATTTTCTAACATAACTAAATAAGCTCCAACTATTTCGGTAAATGAAACAACCGCGATTGATATCCCTTTTACTTTATTATTGCGGTATTATTTTATCAGATCATACAACCACAATGTATAGCATATAAAATATGAAAAACTCTGCTATTTACTGTACAAGATTTTGATAACCAAACTTTGACGTTAAATTTCACCAGTGTAATACAACCGCCGATCATATCGCTATTTACTGCATTCTTAACGTGAATGAAGTATAGTATAATTACATGCGAATCTACATAAAGACCTAATACTTCATAGCCTGAGTTACATAATCTATATCAACAAAATATTAATTGTACCATTCATTGTTACCAACAGTCACCAAATAAAGCTTAGTAATACTAAATCCCTACACAGATATCAAATTAAGAGCAGTGCCATCTGCATAGTTTAACAGTTATTTCAATCTTATTTACCATACGAAAGCGTTGCTAAGTCATCTCGTATAAGCTCCGTCCACATGGTTAGAAATAAGAAATTTACCAACATAACAGTTGAAGAACGCGAGGAGCGCTTAAACGTTTATAATTTAAATTTTCTTCTTCTAGGTGGTAAAAAGGCTGTCGAAGTTCACGCAGCCGTATGGGTACCTGACGGCGAAGCCTCCGTGTGCATGCATTGCAAGGAGACGCAATTCACGTTGATCAACAGAAGGCACCACTGTCGCAAGTGCGGCGCTGTCGTCTGCGGGCCATGCTCGAACAAGCGTTTCGTTCTGCCCAATCAGAGCTCGAAGCCGTTGAGAGTGTGCACGCACTGCTACGATCTATTGAACAGCGGGGCGCAGGAACCTAGTCGCAGATATGACTCGTCACCGGACGACAATTCGGATGACGAAGATGAGAAGTCCAAAAACAACTCCCACGATGAGGTTAGATGACTTTTATATTTTCTGCTTATTTATATTTTTCGATGTAGTCTCCTCGAAGATCAATAGACTTTTTCATACGATGCTCCAGTCTCTTCAAGCCGTTGAAAAAGTAGAGGGTTTCGAGGTCTCCAAAATAGCTATCTGTTGCGGCGATGGCCTCCTCATTTGAGGCAAATCTCTTTCATCCCAATGATCTTTTCAGGTTTTGGGAATAGAAAAGAGCCGCTGGAGGCTACGTCCGGTGAATATGCAGGATGAGACACTAATTTGTAGCGCAACTCATTCAATTTGGACACGAAGATGCGGAATGACTGAGCCGCTGCATTGTCGTGGTGGAAAAGCACTTTTCCGCTGCAAACGATACCGTTTCTCCTTCAATACTTCATCGAATCGGCTCAATAAATCGTTGTAGTATTGCTTCGTGATCGTCCTTCCGTTCTGCAAATAGTCGATGACGATCACGCCTTGGGAATCCAAAAAAATGGTCGCCATAACCTTTCTGGCCGATGGAACGGTCTTTGCTTTCCTGGGTGGCGATTCGCCCGGAAAAGACCACTGCTTCGACTGTTCCTTAGTCTCCGGTATGCAATGGTGGATCCAAGTCTTGTCCACGGTTACGAAACGCATGAAAAAATCCCTTGGATTACGTTGGATCCTGGCCAGACACTCCCCCGAAACGGTCACCCGATTTCGTTTTTGCTCCGGTGTGACCAAACGCGGTATCAATCACACCAAAGCTTTCTCATAACCAAAATTTCGTGTAGGATATGGCCAAGGCGTTCTTTTAAGATGCAATTTTTCTTTCAATAGTCCATCGCATCGGGTCAATAAGTCGCTCTAGTATCGCCCCGCCATCGTCCTTCCCTTCTGTAAATAGTCGATGAGGATCACGCCTTGGGGATCCCAAAAAATGGTCACCGTGACCTTTCCGGACCATGGAACGGTGTTTGCTTTCTTCAGAGCCTATTCGCCCGGAAAAGTCCACTGCTTCGACTGTTCTTTCGTGTCCGGTATGTAGTGGTGGATCCAGGTCTCATCCACGGTTGCGAAACGTATGAAGAAATCCCTTGGACTACGTTGGATCCTGGCCAGACACTCTTCCGAAACCGTCACCCGATTTCGTTTTTGCTCCGGTGTGACCAAACGCGGTATCAATCACACCAAAGCTTTCAAAGCTTTCTCATAACCAAAATTTCGTGTAGGATATGGCCAAGGCGTTCTTTTAAGATGCCTGTTCTCTCTGCTATCTCTTTCAGCTTCAATTGGCGATCGGCTAACATGACATCATGAATCGTGTCGACCATTTCATTATTGGTAGAGGTTTTTTGCACGTCGCTTGGTTCGTCACTTATGCTTGTGCGGCCACGTTTGAACTCGCTCACCCAGAAGCTTATGGTCGAAAATGTAGTACATCCGCCATGGACCTCTAGCAAAATATTTCGAATTTCCGTGATCGTTTTCCGGGCCATCCAGAAGTGCTTTATCACTGCACGAAATTCGATTTTATCCATTTTTGGGAAATCGCCTGACACAAAACATACTCTTAAACAAAAACTATTGACAGTAAACGTCCGAAATTTTGATAGTTGCTATAAAAAAGATTGCCCTTGCCGACCAATAAATCCACTTCGTGCGCCATCTCTTGCCGATTCCGAAAAGATTTCAGGTCGCCCTCGTATCGAATGTGTATCACTTGAATACAACAATCAGGTTTTTCGTCGCTGAATTTGTGAATAGGAAATAATTTCGTCCGGGCCTGACATCTGCATTACATAGAGAAAAATACTCCTTATATCCCTTCAATCGCTGTTTGAATATACACTATCGCTCATAAATTTAAGCCCACCTTTGAAAATATATAATAGGTTGGTAATAAAGTTATTCCCGATTTTCTTATACAATTGAAACATTATTTTTTTTTGTACAATGGATGATAAACTTTATTCAATAATATATTTTCCATTTTCTACAATGACTTTTTGCCATCTTTCCGTTAACTTCATTATCCTACGCTCATAAATAAAGAATTGAACTATAGTCCGTAAATAGTAGACACTAAGACACTATGTTTTTGTTTCAGCCAAAGTTCTACGGGGATAATATCTCATAACCTAACCAAGGACGTTGATTCTACGAAAAGAAAATATGAGGTGGCCTAAATTATTACTACTATACATAAAGTAAATAAAAAAAATTAAGTAATAGTATATATATGTACGTATATCTGAATATTGCTCGATACATATATATGTTTACACATACACATGGATAAATATAACGATAAATCTATTTTTAATATGAATTTTATCGCTAATAATAAATAATGCAATAAGGATGAAATATTGGATAAAGAAGAAATTTGTAGATACATAAGGATTATTTTGAAGAATTAAATAAAAAAAATTATATATAAATAATTAAATCTAAGTTATACATGTTAAGGTGTACTTCGGATGTATTATATTATTATATAAATATATAATTATTATATATATTATAAATGATGATATGTTTAAATATACATAACTTTTATTTTTAAATTGATCTAATCGAGGATTTTATGTCTTATTTCTCTTCTTTTTTTTTAAGAAAAATACCACGCCGATTTCGTAAAGAAAATTACAAATGATTCGAATGTATCGTTGTATTTCCGTCGAATCGTCACGTCTCCATTAGACTCACATAAGAACGTACAAAGATTACGTATTAAGAAAGTAGGATGGGTTATCTGGACTGTAAATTAGCAATGTTCTTTATGGCAACAATTCACTCGAAGCATAACTCTTGTATTGACAAGCATAGTTATCATGAAGGGTAATCTAGGTACTTCAAAGAAGAGATAACTTTCCTAAAATTCATTCAGTTGTGTTTTACATCATTAAAATCTTCAAGGTATTAAAATCCAGTTTTATTCAATCTACTTGATCAGAAGGAAAGTAGCGCAAAATGACAATGAATACAGAACATGCAAAGATCAATGGAACTTTAATATTTCGTGATTGAGTCTAGTAATAAAGCGCCATGTTTGATTTGCAATGAAACCATAGACATTCCCAAAGAATATAACATTAAACGTCATTATGAAACGAAACATTTTCAAAATATACAAAGTTTGTGAACAGATAAATTTTAAGCTTTGAAACGCGGATTGAAATCATAGCAATCTTTGTTTACGAAAGTCAATACTGAACAAGCAGCTTCAATTCGTGCCAGCTTTCGTGTGGCTCTTAACATCGCGAAACGTGGAGAAATGATCAAAGAATGTATAATTGCACTAGCCAAAGAAATATACCCCGAAAAGGTAAATTTATTTAAAACTCTCAGTTTGTTAGCAAACGTAGCTCGGAGGCTACAAGACATCGCACAAAATATATCATCTCAACTGTCTGACAAAAATGAACATCTTAAGTGCTTTTCTCTGTCCTTGGATGAGTTAACGGATGTGTCAGATACTGCTCAGGTGTTGATAAAAGCTGCGAGGTGTATGAGGATCTTCTTAACATTGATAGTATTCACGGCAGGGATACTTGGAAAAATATTTTTAAGGTAGTTGAAAATGCTATTAATAAAAAGAACCTTCGATGGAAAAACTTAAAATCTATTACAGCTAATGGAAGCAAAAACATGTGTGGTAAAAAGAAAGGAGTGGTTGCACTTGTGTTAAAGGCTGTAGAAAATGATGGTGGTTCAAAACCATTACTCTTACATTGTGTCATTCATGAAGAGTCCTTATGCGGAAAATGTTTGGATGTTTGAAGTTCTAAAACCAGTCATATCTGTTGTTAATTTCATCTAATCCACTGGAATGAATCACCGACAATTCCGCGAATTTATTAAAGAGATTGGAGCAAATGACTTACCATATCATACTGCCGTACGCTAGCTTAGTTGTGAAAATGTCCGGTGCTGTGAAGTATTCAGCCACACTACTGAGACTTAGTTGCCCATCGATTTTGCAATGGAATCTTTAAGTGCTTTGAATTAAATGTGTGCCGCTGTTATCAAAAACAAAGGAGGCCACATAGATGAGTCACAAACTTAGATATACTACTACATGTTTAGATATACTACTACCAGATACGTAATTATCCATTTATATTCAGATACCTTTGAACGGTAGTGTACACCAAGCGTTTACAGGGATGGCTGTAATTTAACGACCAACGACTTTATATACAGGTATTATCTGACCAAAGTCAACGGTTATAATACGCATGTGCGTCTCCTGTTATTCTTTCTCACTGCAGTATTCCCATACAATCAGTCAGTCGTCGAATGCAGTACTTCGCTTTTGTCCTTGTACATCATGGTTATACCTGTAGTGGTGGAATGCAGGATTGTAGATGCCTACCCATCGTTGACTTTGCTCAGATTATATCTGCAGACACTATTAGTTATTAAAGTTTAAAAGACAAATTAAAGAGAGTAACATATATCGTACACTTTATTTGACTTTGTTAAGATTCTATGTACACTAGTAATACTAAAATATAAGCTCATATTTTGGAGTCTGTGTTAGACTATCCTTCTTATCGACTGCTTCATCTTCTTTCAGCAGCAGTTTTAGGAACTTTTCGTGTTGTATAGAAGGCAACATTATTTGATGCTTTGTTGACCAGTTAAGTATCTCGCAACAACTTCTTAGATCTCCTTGTTTAACTACGATAAAAAACAATTCTAATTTTTGATGTTAATGAATATAAATTAAAAGAGAGATTGAAAATATGGAACATGTGAACCATGCTAATTACTGCCCCTTCACAAAACTCAAGAACAAAAGATGATTATAACCACAATTGTATATAATATACTTACACCTATAATCAAATAATGCGATCAATACTATTGAACTCTGCATCTTCATCTGACACTTCAATAAAACCTCCAACAACCTAAATATAGGATCCGTTCTATGATGTCTCAACGATATACTAACAACCAACGGAATTTGAGGTGCCAGTACTCTACACAAGTTACCATTCCTTTCAATTAATCCAAACGCTACTTGCTGATCCGAAAACCACTCGCTTAAAAAGCACGTTTGCCACAGGCAGCTCATTATAAAATAGTCCTTATATTTTTTTGCCAATCGTTCACAGAAACTCACTAAATTCACTAGGACAGCCTCGCTTCGATTTGATACAGCTTCCAATATCAAATATTTTAGCACCAATCGTATTCTACGCCGTAGAAAAGGGTTCTCTTGATATACCTCTTCGTACATAGCAATAGCTCTCGATACATTTCCCTTTAGCCATATAGCTTCTGCTAAGTAATGATTGAAATTCGAATTTACTCTTAGAAAGCCCAAATTTGTAATTGAACATAGCTCTTGTATCTTATTTATTCCATCAATATTCGAAGTTTGAGCAAATAATGTTAACATATTTGTCAAAATCATATCAGAGGGGGACATTTTATAAGGAATACATTCTTCTATTAATGTGACTAGTTTTTGTTGATCACTTTCATCGAGAAACTTCTCGAAGATTTCATTTAATTCAGTCATAGTTATTCTACTCAGCCGACATCTCAATAATGCTTTATTTACAGGTTCTGACTGCACTGCTAATGGAAATTGCCTTTTTACCTTTAAATTTTCCCATTTATCGGTTTTCCTTTGCATTAATTGCGTCGTAAAATCATCTAATACATCGGAATCTATTACCATAGATGTGCTTCGTACAGAGGTAACAGATAAGGATTTCTTCAAAATAGAGCATATATAATGACTCAGACGGTAAGGCCTATAAATATTTACAAGAGCCATTATTGCTGCAATAAGGGCAATTAGAAAAGTATCCCCTAAAGGTATAACACTTACCTGCAATTTATGCACAATGAAAAATACAAAAATTATGCCAGGAATTGCGTTCTGTAAATAAACTTAAAAATAACATTCTAAATATAACGTAAATCAAAGCATAAATAAGAAAAACAACATGTTTTTTGCATTCATTTGCCTTTTATTTACAGTTTTACAAACAACATTATTGTTTTGACAAATACCGTTCCACCCAGGATTCTCTTAATAGGGCAAGGCCGAACTTTGTTTTAGTACAGGTCCCACGTCCTAGGAGCAGCAGTATCGCTTCAAACTTCACTATACTTACGCCCTCCTCTTGCCCGTTCCATTGTAATTGTCAGCCATTTTTGTAATTATAACGTGAAAACAATATAAAAGGCAGTAGATTCCAGTTTGAGAATATTTCTCGGGTATATAGAAAATTTTCCAGCTGAACCGATTTTTATGAAACGTTAATTTCAAGGTAATAGGTGAACAATCACAAACGCTCAAAAATTAAACGGCTGAACCTGTTTAATTAACTAAAATTAATTAAGAATCCTGCTTCAATTAATATAGAATGGATCTAGTTAGTATTAAAATTATTTCTCCACATATTTTGGTTTTTCTTCATATTGTAAATGCCGCAACTTAGCTATTAGAATTGTGATATTTATTTTGTATTCTTTGAAGTATGCTTATAATCAATAGAGTATATCAAGTTACATTTTATAAATGTTTTGATTGCATGCGTGTTCCAAGGAATACAAAAACTAGATATTTAATGTATTATTTACAATTTTCAAATTCTCGCCTATAATGTTTAGTACGGGGGGCCACTTCCTGATGGCACTGAAACTTGTCTCCAATCGGCAATATAGGAGTTTCCGTCACTTAGTTGTCAATTGTAAATTTTGCGTTCAGCTAATATGCAAATGTTCCAAAAATTACAATGCTCATAAGATAAAAACTAAACAAAAATTACATAGCCCTTGATATCATGAATGATAAGCTAAGAATATTAATAGCAAACATTTAATATTCTTAACATTTTTAAATATTTCAAAGATCGTCATGCTGCGAAATAATCGCTTTGCTAAATTTCGTTGAATACACTTAATGTTAACCTCTCTTGCCTAAAAGAATCGTTTTGTTTAATAAATTGTAATTGTTTAAATGTAATTAAGATAAATGTTGAATTTACTAATATACTTCGCTTTCATAATCCAATTCGCCACAGTAATATGCATGCAAAATATCGAAACAGCATCAGTTAACCAAAGTTATATAGTGGACTGCAGTAAATTAAGAATGGGACAATATATGTGTCCCGATCCCAGAATAAGCCAAATCGATCTCAAAACACAACAATTCAAAGGATGTACAAAAGAAAATAAAGCGAAAGGTACGTATAACAAAACGTATCAATAACAATCTCGTATTACAAATTAGTTTTTTAGTTATTTGCATTGCCGTGGAAGGATTAATTTGTAAAGAAACCAGGAATACATCATTTACTAAAGAAATGCCCTGCAATTGGACGTAGGTTATAATTTAATTAGTCATAAAAGGAAAAATCCATATTTAATTTTTTAGGAATGGATATTCTTTTGAGACGACTTTATTACTCTCGGTGTTCTTAGGGATGTTCGGTGTAGACAGATTTTACCTAGGATACCCAGCTTTGGGTTTGGCGAAGTTTTGCACACTTGGTTTTATGTTTTTAGGGCAACTGATCGACATTATTTTAATTGCCACACAAGTAGTAGGCCCTGCCGATGGTTCAGCATATGTTATGCCTTATTACGGGCCACAGTTGGAAATCGTTCGAAGTAATAATTGGACTTATAGATTGAGGCAAGATGATTGGTAGTTTTAGATCATGTTCCGTATTAATTTTACTATTTTATGATGGCTGTGTTTTTGTATATTTTTATTTAAATAAAATATTAAGATTATTTTTGTGTTTTTGTAAATGTTTAATTATCAAAAGTGACCAAAATATAGCACAATTAGAATTCCCATTTAGAATTTATTTGGCCTTCTGTTGATTATTAACTGTAAACTCATTATTGGTATAGTTTCTATGAACGACCTTGCATTCATTTTTTTTTTAATAGATCATGCATCCCTCAACTTTTTGCAAATAGTTTTGAATTCCCCAAATAAAAGAATACTCCATCATCAACACAAAGTGAGATTAAATTTCCCTGTCTTAACCTCACTTTCTTAACTATTAAATCCGCTCAGTGTCACCAACCTCTGAATTATTCTTTGCCTTTAGTTATAGTTAAATACCCAACATGTAAAAAATGAAAAATCTACATTGTAAGAGAATGAACTTCAGATTGCATAATTAACGTAGTCAAAGGTGAAGTTTTACAATTAAGTAACGGTTAAATTTAAATAAGATAACGATTCAAGTACATTATTGATTTTAAGATTACTCTCTCCAAACCTATTAAATTGTCGGTTCTTTAATTAGTATGCTTCCTACTTTTAACACCACAAACCTTTTAACAACTAAACAAGATCAATATTTTACTCAGTGAATGTTTTTTTAAACTTCGCAGGGAATTTAAGTAAGTAATATTTGCTTTACATCCACAACTACCAACTTAAATCTTTAACGAAATTTGCTGGGTGCTAGTAGTTGGCAGTTCTAAAACAAATATTTTCTGTTTGTTAGCTTTAGAACATCTTTTATTAATAACATATCTCCAGTACATTTCACTATTGATGCAATTGGCGTATTATAATTTTGTATACTCTATTTTTTAATTCGGAAGAGTGTTCTTCAATTGATGCGCCAAAAAGCAAGCTAGCTATTGGCAAAAATTATACCAGCGATATTTGATATGTTACCGGCTGCCACATTTTTACAACAACTTAGATATGTATTTGTCTCAGTGCGTTTGCCTTTAATTTTTCTCCCTAAATTTGTGTTACAATGATTCATTTTACTCCTTCAAATTAAAAAATAAAGTATAGTTATAAAATGATTGTTGCCACCTGCGCAGATTTTTCTCAAAAGTCAAGTTTAACAATCAATTCTGTGTTTGAAGACAGACATTTTTATAAAGATAAAATATTTGTAAATCCAGTGAAGAAAAATGTTTTAATTGCAAAAACTGAAGTAGATAAGCAAAAAAAATAGCAAGGTTGAGATCGTGGCGCTAAAAAAGTTTTTACGTTAAATATAAAGACAAGTATAGATAATGTGACACAGTTTATATGAGAGTAGAGCTGTGTTTATTTTCTTTTTGTGCGTATCGTTAATATTATACTAATTAATAATATATTTACTGGTTGAGTTAAACAGCAATTGCTGGAATTCGCCTAGATTTATTTCACTAAAGACCTTTTCCTTATTATGTTTATATAAATCGGGTGTGATAGCCAAACCCCTTTACTTTAAAAAAAAGAAAAAGCAATTAACGTTTCTTGAATAACTAGAATAAATTTCATTTCGCATTTAATTATAAAAATCTGCATAATAAACTGCGAACTGATACACATTCTACAAATAACCAGTTCGCATGCCAATATAGGAAAGATACAGGGTGGATTGAAAACACATTTATATTTAAAGAAACGATATAAACAAGATATTAAGGAAGCTGCTGTAATAGAGGACAATGATCTACCAACTTACTGCTAATGAACTTAATAAAAGGGAATTAAATTATTCGTAGGTAGACCATAGTATAGATTCATGTTTAATAGTTCCTTATTTCAAATACACCATGTAACTATTACAGCATGTAGGCGACATACCGCGTTTTTAAAGAACTCGATTACGACATATTAGGCCGTTTAGCTCGGGGCAAAAGGTACGCTTATTTCGTGAGAACGTATTGCACAATGCCCTTCCATTAAAGAAAAGAAAAGAGAAAAAATTGGACCGAATCTGTTACAAAAATTTAATCTAGACCAAGTAGCGACAGTGAAAGTCGTACACACACAACATTCATTTTACATGCATATGTAGGAAATTGCGACAAAACAACGCTCGGCTTTCATTCGGTTCTCGCTAGTTGTGCATTAAACTCAAAATGGGCTGCCACTATTCATTTTTTATCTTGGCTCTGATTTTCGTGGTCGCTTCTGGAGTGAGTGTGGTAAGGATAAAATTCAAGTTAAATTGTTTATTTTTCTTAACGGTAAAAATATAATTTTCTAAAGAAAAAATGATTGAATTCTGCAATTTAATTTTTCACTCGCCATATAATCAAAAAATTTTAATTGACTATAAAGAAGGTTATAGTGTCTGTGGTACTATTAATTCGTAAACTAAACTAATTTCCTTTAGCCAATTGGAGGCCAATATCGGCCACAACTTAATCTATACTCAGCAGATGAAAGCCTCTTGTTGATAAAACAAAAGAGACGCCAACAAGAAGAGCAACAGGATCTTTCGAAAATCCCAGGTGTTCCAGGCGTGGATTATCCGCTATATCATAGGGTTCCTGAAACCCACTTTTCTTGCCATAATGTCCCGGTACATCCAGGAATTTATGCTAATGTAGAGACTGGATGCCAGGTAAACTATATGTTGCACAAAATTACATTTTAGTTAATTACAATAATTTTCTTTAAAGAAAGTTAAAATTTCTTGTCTTAACCTCACTATTTAGTAACAAGTTTGACAAGTACTCGTTTGACAGGTAAAAAATTTGACATATTTGACAGTTAAAATACTAACAAGATCAACTCGAAAATAATCAAATTATCGCACATTTTTCGATTTTCCAAACGAATTTTCTAGGCTTACCATGTCTGCCACGATGGCCGTGAAGGTCATCAAGGCTCCTCTTTCCTCTGCACCAACGGAACCATCTTCAATCAAGCTGAATTCACTTGCGACTGGTGGTATAATGTGGACTGTCATGAGGCTCCAAATCTATACAGGTACGAACTACAGTATGCCAATAACATTCGAGATTTAACCACCCATATTCTTCGAACAGGTTAAATGCGGATCCTCTCAAGAATCCATACGTTCCCAAACCTAAACCGGAAGAGCAGCAATATCAAGAATACGCGAAATATTAACCTCTTCTTTTTAAGACGCTCGGTGTTTCAAAAGAAGAAATACCCGTTTTTTTTTAGTTGTATTGGCAACATTGTTTAATTCTGTACTTATTTATTTTTGTATATTTGTATATATTTTTTAACAATGAAAAATGAAAACTATTTGAATTAAATGAAATTCTAAATTTTCAAGTAAGCATTCTCATTTCTTCGACACAGGAAAGATTTGGAATATTGACTATTGAAGAGTAAGTATGTTGTCATTGATTTTCATAGAAACTTTCCGTGTTTCTATGGAGATGAATGGCAACAAAGTTTTTATGTTATGCGGTGTTAAATCTCCTACAATACTAGACAGTAGTTTACAACACAAAAAATATAAATAAGTGTTGTGGCAATGGCTTTAAAATGGGAAGATAAAGATGTTAGATTCGATATTCCTTTTTCGTAAGTATTGTAATGAATAACGATAGACAAATATTCTCTAATACATTTTCTTGTGTACAGTTTATATTATTATATTTCTTTATTATTTATTTGCATGTAGTAGTAAAATATTAAAAATCTGTGTTTAGTAGAATATATAAATGCCTTCATGTTTTATTATACAAGCATAACCTGAGCAAAGTCAACGGCTGTATTACGCATGTGCGTCTCCCATTATTCTTTCTTGCTGCAATATTCCCCTACAATCAATCATTTGTCGAATACAGTACTTCACTGTTCTCCTTCTACATCATGGTTATTTCTATAGTGGGAGAACGTTGTATTGTCCTTCACTTTGCTCAGATTATATCTGTATATAGTATGTAGTACATGTGTAGAATATGTACAATTATAATCTAAGCAAAGTCAACAACGGGGAGGTATCTACAATCCTGCGTTCCCCCCACTATAGCTGCAACCATGATGTATACTCTATTTTTTAATTCGAATTTTTCAAAACCACTTTTTAGCGACAATTTTTAAAATAGTTAGGATTTTATATAAGTTGTAATTACTATTATTACAAGGCAAATTTGTGCAGAAAAATTAAATACAAACGCATTCAGAAAATCTAGAATCTAAACGTCAATCAGTTGTAACAATATGGCGGCCTGCAATATATTAAATATCGCTAACCTATTTTTAGACGGCTTTAGTTTAAAAACAGTCTTCCGAATTAAGAAGTAGCAAAATGCTGGTTACGGCGAATGACTGATTGTAAGGGAATACTGCAGTGAGAAAGAATAACGCGAGATGTATTATAACCATTGACTTTGCTCAGATTATATCTGTATAGTATCTGCGCGAACTTCATGTCCCTTGAGGCAGCCATTTTGATGTATGTCTGTAATAGAATAATTTAAAGGAAAACCAGAAAATACTTAAAATTATTTATTTTCATATTAATAAAATTTAACAGCTAGCATGTATATTGCTTTGATATGTAGTGGAATTATAGAAACGTGGTAAAATATTTTTTAGAATAATACACGGCTTTAAGTGAAAATAAGGCACTTGAATGGGGTATTATCAAGAAAGTATTAGAAATTTTAATGTAATTTGGTGGATATAATGAGTACAAATTATATTATATTACATTTTGATTTCTTTGTAATTAAATAATATGATCTTATTTGATTTTTTGTTATTAATTCTTGCGTATGTTTTGGGTAAATTTTAGAATCAAATCTCGGGGTAGCACTTAATTATAGATATTCTTCTAAGATTGCGGCTGTTATTACGTGTGCTAGAAGAACAGGAAATAGAAAAAAGTGTCTATCTACAATTTTGTGAAATATAATACAAATTTAAGAATTATTATTTATTATTGTCGCAAACGTCAGTTTATTATGAAGATTTTTTCTTTCTATTTTGAATTTGGATTTTGGGATTAAATAGATCAGTTTTCCAAGCGAACAGAGACGGGCTTTGACAAAACGTATGTATATCAAAATGGCGACTTCCATAAGGTCTGAAATTTTAGCAATGTGTAATGGTTCCGATAGATATTTTTTGTGTTTTTCTAGAAAGAAACGGTTTTCCTTAAACTCTTTAATTAAATAAAGATCAATATTAGAATTTAATATTCTAACATTACCTTTTATTTGACAAGTTTGTCAGCTTCGAAACTGTTTAACAAATAAAATTTATGGAAAGACAGAAACATTAGTTATTTTTCAAACAATTAGTTAATGTCATCATATTAATAAAGAAAAAATTCCATTATTTCCAAATTTTGACAGAGTAGCGCGGGAATTTCAAAATAAAATGTTATAATATCGTTTTTTATTGTCCAACTAAAGTAGATTATTTTTACTGTTAAGGTTTAATAGTTTAAGGATTTATATCTTTTAGCGAAATACGATTGAAAGTTGGAGAAAAAATAATAGATAGGCTAGATTATATTGAAGATACGAAAGGGAACGCTGGCGATAGGGGTAGATTGGTTATAACCAATCTAAGATTGCTTTGGCATTCTATGACGAGTCCTAGGATTAATTTGTGTAAGTAGAAATAATGAATTTGCTACAATAAGATCTTTTCTTTGTATCTCAATTATTTGTGAGATACTACACCGAATATTTTTTTAAAATTGGCATATCAAAATTTAAATTGGAAAAAGTCAGTAAGAAAAAGAGTAGATAATAAGGAAAATTGATACTTTTCCTTTCTAAGTTGAGCAAGAAACTATTTATAATATGTTTTTACTACACCAGTACTTACTAATATATTTTTAAATTTTCAGCAATTGGTTACAATTGCGTACTTTCAATCAACACAAAAGTAGTAAATTCCGTAAGTAGTTAAAGTTTCCACGTTCAAACTTTAATAATTACAATGCGGATGAAAGTACTGATTATGTTGGTACACCTGCAAAATGGAAAATGATATTGACGATGTTCATAGTATTTTTTTAAGTTATTTAATTTATTATATTACTGAGGTATAGTATATTACCGAAAATATATACTGCAAAAATATTATTAACTACACTTTTGTAGTAGAATGCAACAAAACTTTTAAAATTTGCCAACTTAATCAGTCTTTCTTAATTACATTGTATATTATTGCCTTTTACAATTGTAAAGTTCGCTCTTATAATATTTCAAGAAACTGCGTGGTACTACACAAGCCTTGTACTTGATGACCTCGTCCCATGGCACCAGATTCGAGTTTATATTCACCAATTTAGTGCCAGGAAATATGAGACACTTTACATCGGTGATGGGAGTTCACAAGTAAGCATTTGTTTGAATAAAAACGATACGATATAGTATAATTATTTGAGGAATGAATACACTGCATCAATCGACAATGATTGATCCCTTGCTGTCAAATCAAAATGTAAACACTAATTACACTCATATAATTAAATATAAATAATTGATTTTGAAAGGTTATGTTGAAATGGCGACATAGTTACAGGCGTCTCAACACTAACAAACTAAATATCCCCAGACATCTCTTATATTTTTTATTTAATACCTTATTCTCATGATTATGTTTTGTAATAATAAGTTCGTAACATAATATTTAAGCAGTTATTATTTCAGATTGAAATTTGTTTAAACTTCACCGTGTTTAAATGAAACCAATTGTTTGAGAACATTTTCCTTTATGTTTGTAATGAAACGTCACTTATGACGTACATTAATTCCTGAAAAAATTAAACCATATTGTATATAAATAAATTATGTTAGTGTTTCGAAATTTGTTCAATTCAACTTATTACCAACTGCTTGTAATAACAAAAACAATTTTTTAACAGGGCATATACTTCTTCAAAGCTTTATAGAGAATTGAAGTTAAGAGGGGCGGTCTTACACAACAAACAATTAAAGATTTTGCCTCTGGAACAGATCTATAGAACTCTGTATGGAGTTTGGAACTTATCTACAGATCAAGGAAGTTTAGGGACTTTTATTATAACGAATGTTAGGTTGGTATGGTTTGCCGATATGAACGAAGGTTTTAATATCTCTTTACCGCACCTACAGATTGAAAGCGTACGTAAAATTATTAGGGATTACTTAATTTATAATCAATTACGATATTACAACATTAGAAATTTTGACATTGACATTTCTGTTTTCTATTCTTTACTTTAATCTTATTAAATCTTTATTATAGATTAAAATTCGCGATTCAAAATTTGGAACAGCTCTTGTACTTATTAGCACCGAAGAAAGCGGAGGTTACATTCTTGGATTTCGAATTGATCCGCCAGAGAAGATGCAAACCGTTCACAAAGAGTTACTTTCTATAAACGCTGTATACTCCAACAACCCCATATACGGTGTGGAATACAAATGGACATCCCCTAAGGAGGAGAATAAATACCAATCACAAAATTTAATGGACGACGTTGAAATAGAAGAGCCAAAAGGTGAAATCAACAACGACTTATCAGCTTATATAGCCGATACCAGTGATAAAGATAGACCCCCTGTATATTCCGTGGATTTAGGGTTGGCTGTTGAGAAAGTTAAAGATGGGTATAGCATCAGTAAACTATGGGAAGTTATTTCTGCTTAGAATTCAATGAAGTTATAACATTAATTACAATATATATGTTCTGATGGTGAAAAAGTGGTTTTATCCCTAAATAAAACAAGCTGAATGTTCTGTTTATGATGTAATTTAATAATAAAGTTCTATAACAGTAAAAACAATATCCAATATTCAAAAAATGTACGCATATATGAAATATTTTCTATTAAATAACATTGTTTTATAATCACTATATGATCTACAGTGCGTCCAAGATCAGTTAAAATTCTCAGAATCTATCTTTACTGATATTTTCATCTCTTAATTAATAGTTAATAACCTTCAGATAATCAAGAAACTAAAAACTATACTTGAGATAAATTGATTGTTTATCTTTGATAACCTTATCTTGAACACAGTGTTTGCTTTACAATTTCCAACCAATAACATAACATTTCCCTCAGAACAAACTAACAAATTACCACTTTCCACCTTTTGACAGTTATAGCACCTAATAAAATATCCCTTTCCTATCGAAATAATTAAATTCATCTTGGAGTTGCACCGTAAACCAAAGACGATCGTCTTTCAGGATGAATACCATTACCATTCACCGTCATTTCGGAAAATTTTCTTAATATTCCTGCTGGAAAAAAACAAACAGATAACAGTCCACCTAAGCGACTACTTAACTCTATGTGATATTAACTTTCTGTCGATAAATTTAGGATATTTTCCGCCGTCACGTTGGCATCTGTCGTTTGCAAATCTCTCACGTGACGATTCATGGCGTACCTTCGTGAGCTGGTCTTCGTCTGGCGTGGTTCATGACCGAAAGGCACAACGGTGTTTGTCAAATTGGAATCGATTTGCTTCAAAAATAAGATAATAGTATTAAAATTATCAGAAATGCTTTCGAAATTGAAGTTAAAGTTGCTAGAATGTGAAAAACAAAAGCATTTATAGTTGGATTTAATAAACTTTTAACGTATTTAAAGTTTCATATATCAAATTATAAGATAACATTACTTTATTTTACCCGAATTTGGATAGGGTAACTATTGATGATTAAGAAATTTTTAAAGCTTCCAAACAAACTTGCACTGTGAATATTGGCGACCTGAACAATGTTGCCAACCTACTTTGTCTTTTTCATTATTTTCATCATTTCTATTAAAAACAAAAACTTTTACAACTGAATTTAATAGGCTTTTAACATATTTAAGGTTTTGAGATATAAAATTATAAAATAATATAAATACAAAACATTGAATAAATATTTTTCTACATTATATTACGCAAATTTATACTTTTCTTTCAGTATGACGTTCCGTACTACACATGACGTAACTACTGATGATTTAGCAATTTTAAAAGTTGAAAATTGTACTGTGCAAGGTGTCGGCCTGAACGATGTTGCTAACCTACATATTATAATTTTTTCATGGTTTCTTCATTTCTATTAAAAACAAAGGCCTTCACAACTGAATTTAATAGATTTTTTGCATATTTAGGATTTTAAATATAAAATTACGAAATATTGTTCTACATTATTTTAATGTAAGATACTTTCTTAAGTTGGTATTAGAATGGTAGCTATGTTCTGGTTGGTAGTGAAAGATATTTTAAGTTGGTATCCTTGTGTTAATCTATATTTAATTATTTTTTATATTTAGAAGATTCTAATTAATACTGATAGGGGTTTACGCTCCAACGGCCGATGCAACTGCAGATATAAACGATAACTTCTATGAAGACCTAACAGGTATCCTAGATGCTGTGGGAAATAGAAAAGACGTAGTATTAATGGGAGACTTTAATCGACGACTAGGGAAGAAAGTAGTACGATTTTAAGGTGATGAATGGTTTCTTTGATCACAAGAAAATGCATAAATATACCTGATTTCAACCCACGAAGAAACAACAGTCCACCATAGATTACATAACTGTCCCAGTTTTAAGTCCAAGATGTGAGAGTACACCGAAGGGCCTCCTGTGAATCTGACTATTGTCTCGTAAAACCAAAGCCATTTTTTTGTCATTTAAATATCAAGCCAATAAAGAAACAGATCTAAATCAAACTAGTGAAGTACCCCAACGGCCCACATAAAATCTAGACAGTCTTTCTGGTGAATTGACTGCATTTTGGTATAAAATGAGGTTGGGAAAGGAAATATGATGAGGTGGACAGACTTATAGGAGGATCAAAATCTAGGCAAGCATTGAAAATCTTGAGAACACTGAAGAAAAATACAAGGGAACTGAAATCTATAAATCCAATAGGAATAGATGGAAGAGGTACTATGAAACTTTATTAATTGAGGACAGAAATAATTTTAGGGAAGTAGATTAAACAAATGAACGAATTCCCCAATCGTAACATTAGAAGCAATTTCCATGTTGTTTATATCCTGTTTACGGGGTAGTGAAGTCCCGGAAGAATGAAAAATCGCATATGTAAGATTACATTGAAAAATAAAATTTGTTGTATTGTTCCAAGTTTCTTTTTTCTATATCAGACCGAGAATTTATCAGAATATTGCAATTACAATACAGTTCAAATCATAAGCATAAACTCCAAAGTTACCTGTGATACCCTGCGACCCTGGTTAATGATTGGGAATCTTCCATTGCTAAAATGATTATCGACTGGGGTTACGCTAACAACAGAATCTATAATCAAATGGAACGTATATGGTACATCATTAACATTGTATCTGTAATATGCAATTACTCATAAGATTCTGGTGATTATGTCTCCTAACGAGTTGACAAGATCTTTCCGTTGATGGATGGCAGTAGGAGGTTGTGGAGTCTTCAATTTCCTCATCGTCTTTGGTTTGCGAGCAGAAATCCGAGTTGTCTTTAGATATGGGAAATTTTAACCGCATCTCGACATCTGGAGCAAGTTGACCATAAGCATTCATACCACTAACAGTAACGGACCATCCTTCTGTAAAGCATTTGATTATCGGTTCAGGTGATTGGTGCATGGTAAAAGTACGTACGATTGTGATATTGGTTGCTGTTGGCGAATTTAGTGTTATTGCTATTGCTACCGTTGGTATCATTGACATTCTTAGATGAGGAGTGTTGTTTTGAAGATTGCTCGTTAGTATTCGCGTGAGGTAAGGCTGGATTTAGATTATCACTAAAGGCATCACTTGATACTATGGTATCCAAAGTATCTCTTCTACTTTTATCCTTCTTGATTGTGGTGAAATCTTCAGAGTCCTCGTTGAATATCCTATCAGACTTTGTGTTATTGTCTTTAGAACAATCGTTTATCGAATTGTTCCTTTTCAAATTCTTTCCGTCTTCGGGAATATTTTGTTTTTCCCGTAATAATTTTGTTCCTAAATAAAATTCTGGGTTACTACAGGTACCTAGCGTTCTTAACAAATAAGATCTACATGCATATCATCTAACACACTATTATTACAACTGTTTGCTACGTTGTGAAAGATCTGTACCTTCGTCAGAGGTGCTATCTGGCGATCCTTGATTCTTATGCAGCATGTAAAAAGTAATCCAGCCTTGAGGGATCGTCAGAACATCTTCGATTCTCCCACCGCAAATCGGCGGGTTGCTCTGGTTAAATTCTTCGCTTTTAGAGTTGCTTTTCGAGGAATTTTTACTCGACTTATTACTTTTGTACAATTTTTCTTGAACGTTATTGTTTTTCAATACGTTTCTAGTCAAAATATCGGCTGCCGTTTCGATTAATCTCCCGGTAGATGGAGTCTTTTCGCTTTTGCTCGAGCTATCATCCAACGAAGATTGTCGCGAAGATTCTTCCGGTATGACGTCAAATTTCCGCTGATATTTATTGTTGTTGATAACGTGGATATCGTCAGGTCTTTTCTCGTTGCCTAGTTTCAAGACGTTTCTTTTGGATTCTCCGGAAGATGGCGTTGAGGAAGTATCGTATTTATTCAACGTATCGATTAGAATATTCGCTATCAATTGATCCATCTTCGGATCAAAGTCTTGCGCTTCGTCGAATTCCAAGTAGACAGGTTTCGGAAGTGTTTTCTTTTCGATTTTGGGCAATTTATTTTGGACCAAGACAGGAATTTTCGATTTGCCAACTTTTGGACAAGTATGGTGTTTATTACCGACGCATTCCATAATTTCTAAGATTTCAATACGCTTATTAGAGTTACCAAATTGAGTTTTATGGTATATCTCTTTAGGCATCGCATCGCAAGTGTATTCGTTTCTACTCATATAGATTGGACTCAATTTCTCTGGGAATTTATGAAAATTCCTTGAAGGATTCTGCTTAAAACTTTCATTTTTTGAGGTTATCTTCTCATACTTCGTAATAGATCTTCTTTTAATTGGTTTGCTATTGCGATCTCTTATCTTCTCACATTCCGTGTACTTGATATTGTCTTTGGAATCGATCTTAATTTTCCTGATGTTCTGGATACTCGGTAAAGCGGCTCTGGATTTTCTTCTTGCTTTCTGATTGTTGATTTCCGGCAGTAAAGGAACCGATTTAACATCTACGTATTCAGGATTATTGTTAACAGTGAAAGAAATTTGGTTCCCGGTATCACTGGCGCTGATATAGTTGCTATCAGATCTTGGTGAGGTAAAATTACTTTTGGACTGTTGAATCTTTTGCTCCCTCTTCAATTGCCTTCGCGAAAGTTTTTCTTTGACTTTAGCAGGGAGATGGTAAGACACTGGTTGCTTAAGTTCTTCTTTTTGCCTATTTTCGATTGGTACGAAGAAAACAGCAGCTCTTTTTGGTGATTTCACTATTTTACTTGCTTCGCTATTATCTGGAAACAAAGCTGCCAAATCGTCACTTTTCAGTGCTTGATTTTCATCTTTTCCCAATAAATCATGTTCCCCTCTCCTGGGCGATATTCCATCTTCTAAGCTATCAACTAAGCTAACTGTATCGGATTCCTTATCGGTAGAATCAACTGATGATGTGTTCACTTCCATCGAAGATGTCCTTGGCAATGCTGAATATCTAGGAACCACCACCTGAGGGACTTCAGCTGGCTTACTGTAAGGGCTGCCTGTACCAACATTACTGATCATATACTTGATGACTCTACTATGTTCCGTCGATACTACGATATCTTCCTTACGGTTTAAATAGAAACTCGGAATCGGTTGGACGTTAATAATCTTAGCATCAGTGGAATCTGAAGGCGGCTGATTTTCTTGCTTATTTTCTTTGTTCTCCTCTTGCAGTGTAGCTGTTAGGGAGCTCATCTTCAACGAGTTTGGTTGCTTATTGTTGACATCTTGCAGGACATGATTAAAGATGATATTCAAAGTAGATTCGCTTAACTGGATATTGGAAATGACGTTCAAGTTAGCGGTGTTTGGGGTTTGGGTTGAAGATTCGTTTAGATTTTGTGATTTCAAGGATTGTCTTCGTTCTTCGCTTTTGGAAATCGATTGGACATCGTCTCGATTATCATTTATCCGATTTACTTCATCGGTATTCTCTCGAACGGATCTTTGAGTGTCAGAACCGCAAGAAATGTTAGAATCGATCGTTTGCGTGAAATTTGAATGGCTATTTGTAAACGCCGAATCTGAATTATCGGAATAACTCGTAACATCCGTTTTTTTCGCGGATTCATATTCATTGTCAGTTATTGTCGCCGTGGTACCTGATCTAACTTCGGTAACGGACGTACTTGTCTCCGTGACAAATACGCTGCTACCATTACTACTAGTGCTCGTAATATTTTGCCTGTCCGTTAAATTAGTGCTTTTATTTTCCATGATGTCGCTGGAAAACTCGGAAAATTCATCGTATTTCTCGGGATTCCTCGGGGAACTTTTAATTGTGGATGAGGAGGCGCTGTTCTTCAAAGAAATACCTAGAATTTCATCCGTTGAAGACGTTGAAAGGTCAAAGAATCCTGGACTGGAAAATTCTGTTTTTATAGATGATAAATCCGAGTTATTCTTTCTAAAAGAAAACCGTTTAAGATAACAAACTTGTCTCCGCAAAATATATAATAATTTCGATTTACTGGTTACTCGCCATTGGCTGGAATTGCTTCAGTGCATTTTTTAGATTCGTGTGTGTTTATCGATTTCGTTTGGGTTTAATACGTTTCCTCTAATCTGCAAAAAAATAACGGATTTGTAATAGAACAGAAAGCTGAACAGCAATTTATTTTAATTGGCCAGAAAGTACGAGGGCGACGTAAAATGTTTCCGGAATCAGCAAAAGATGGCGTACGAAGGTTGAAGTGAATTCATTGGTTGGCAAGGGCAATATTTTTTATGGCAGCTGCCAAAATTTCAGATGTCTACTGTCAATAGTTATTGTTTAAGAGTCTGTTTTGTGTAGCAAGTCAGGCGAAATTCGAAATATTTTGCTAGAAGTTCATGGTGGATGCACTCCATCAGCTTCTGAGCTAAAAGAGATAGCAGAGACAGCAGTCACCTCAGAAAAACGTGTTGGCCATATCCTACCCGAAATTTTGTGTATGAAAAAGCTTTCGGCGGTGTGGGTACCGTGTTTGCCCACACCGGAGCAAAAACGAAATCGAACGACCGCTTCGGAGGCGTGTCTGACTAGGATCCAACGCAATCCAAAGGATTTCTTCATGCGTTTCGTAACCATAGGTGAGACTTAGGTCCACCACTAAATACCGGAGACCAAGGAACAATAGAAACTGCTTCTATTGTTCCTTCCTCCACTCCTCCACTGCGGACTTTTGCGGGTGAATTGGTCCCGAAGAAAGCAAAGACCGTTCCATCGGCTGGAAAGATCATGGCGACCATTTTTTGGGATTCCCAAAGTTCCCCCGGCCTCGTTTGCAACGGGAAAAAGTGATTTTCCACCACGACAATTCACCCCGCATCGTCGTATCCAAATTGAATGAGCTGCGCTACGAATTAGAGTCTCATCTTCCGTATTCATCGGACCTAATCCCCAGCGACGTTTTCCTACTCCCAAACCTGAAAAATCACTAGGAGAAAAAGATTTGCCTCAAATTAGGAGGTCATCGTCGCTACAGATGGCCATTTTGAAAAAGTGTATTGATCTTTGAAGAGACTGCATGGAAAAGTAAGAGATAGGAAACAGCACCAATACCGTGTTTTTTTTGTCAATTCCGGAAAAATTTCAAGTTGCCTTCATAAATAGATGAAGCGCAATAAAACCACTAAAACCTAACTAACAAGCAAAGCTTGAAAATTAGAGGGATCTATTGAGTTACCAAAAGTGACTTTCAAAACACATCGAATTGAAACATTTTGGCAGGAATAATTTACTTTTGGTTTAAAACAAAATGGCTCCAAACGTTGTTATACAAGTTCTTGGTTATTAATTTTAACTTGAACCCCTGTATAAATCATCATGACTTGTATCAGTGCTAGCTATACGAAAGGAAAGAAACAATCCTATTTTTCAGGTATTTTATTTTGTTTTTTAAAAGGCTCAATTCAGTATTGTAATTGGACTCAGTAAGTAATGCCTATCAATCAGTGTTGCCAATTCCTCTGCGCTATTTCATCCAAACATAAACTTATTGAAAACTGGTGGGACGATGTCGCAAACTTAAGCTTTGTAATAAGAACTATGATGCCACTAGTAACTAGTGTTGCCAAGTACCCAAAATCAAATTTCCTATGTTAATATCCCCTTAAGTTTTCCCAGTTACAAATAAAAATTAAAATATTTTGCTCATAAAAACTACAACAAAAAAATGAACAATAAAAAATTACCAATTTCTTTTAATTACATATGCAATTTCATTTAGCGCAAAACATAAAAAATGTTGGTGTAGATTAGCAGCTAAAATGTTGTGGTATTATGGTTTATCGATTTGCAACATGTTAAGTTGGCATTCATGACTCTCAGAAAAAGGCGAAGATATGGTTAAAAAACCGCATATTAAAGGTAAGGAAATTTTTATCTGGAATTAAATAATTTTTTATACGTTAACAGGTTTCATATTAAAAGTTGAAAGCTTCATATTACCAAAATATTACTTTAAATGCCTGATTTTCACGCTTATCTCAAAATACTTAAAAAACAAAAAAAAATCACTAGATCTTATAATAAAATGCTAAATTGGCAACATAGGACAGTAAAGAAACTATTGCTAATAAATCAAAGGTTAACTTTTTAAGTAGCACTTGGGTGTATCAGCGTAATAGATCAATATGGCAAGAAAAGTCGTAAAGATTTAGTTGTGATATTTGTAAAATGTAAACAAATTTTCGATAAATCGCATTATTTGGCAAAATTACCTAATCAATTTGATGACTTTGTCACTACATCCGGTGTTTTATTTTATACCAGTAATTATAAATTTAGATATATATTTTGGTGACAAATCTAGAACAAATTTTCATAACAGATATTAGATAAATAAAATAAAATGGGCATCAGCCCAATGTGGAATATAAGTAAGTATACCTAACCTAGTAAACATTTTTAAAATTTTTCGGATTGTTTAAGTTGGTAGTTCCGGTAATAAAGGTTATTTTTGGTTATATTCCCTTTTTTTCTGAGTAATGAATGTAATATCAGAACTACCAACTTAAATATTCACTGGAAAATTATGTCAGCTAAATTTTCATACCTATGAAGAGGATAAGAGTATATAAAACAAAAAGTTTTATTATTACAGTTTTCTGGAGAAACTTTAAATAAAGTTAGAAACAAGGATACGGAATTTGATGCATAATGTTTAATTTGAAAGCAAGGTATTAACTTTCGGAAAAACAGGAAATAACAGACATTTTTCATTTTCAAAATGAGGCTACTAGTATGTCATGTGAGAAGATTTTAGCAAAAAATTCTTACACTAAGCAGGCATTATCTTGTTTAGTCCAATGTTTGAAAGTAAAATAATTGTTTTTCATGAGATTTTCTTCGACTACGTGATAGAAAACAGCTTGAATATAGTCTATATAAACTTTTATATAAAACAAGATCTATATTATTGTTTATTCTCTTAACAATTTGGTAAAGATTCTACAACTCTTTGTTTCATATATACCGCCTTAATTATGGCAATACCAACTTTCAAATGCTTTATTTTCTTAATTTGTTACACGAACAGTTGTTATGTTAACCATTATTTAAATATAATTTGTGTGTTTATTTGCTATTTATGGCAGAATATTTCGTATAAAAACCAATCTTGAATGCTTATTATTTAAAAATTAAGTATTAATAACTACGGTCGAAGATTAATTCAAAAAAGAGTAGTAAGAAAATATTTGTTTTTTTTTAATTCCAATTCAATAATAAAACATTAAAAAATAATTGCTCTTTATATTATTTTCCTTAATTTGAGAGTTATTCAATAAAACTTGCAGTGAACTGTTCTAGGATATCAACGATATTGTGTGTCCTAAAATTCCATTTGCAGAGAAATATAAACTTGGATAAATTGCTAAGTTAACAAAACTCAAGCTTCGTGGGTTTGTTAAAATGTCTTTTTTAGTACATTTCTTTTCTAGATTAATAATTCTAAATATGTACTTCATAGTGCATAAAAACTTTTGTAAGATGTAAAAACTATAGAAGCAAACAGCATATGTATGGATATAAGTTAGTAAACTTTAAAAACAAAGAAGATATTTTGAAGCGAATTTCTGTTCAAAAATGTATAAAATAAACCACAAAAGGATCAAAATACACTGCCTCCACATCTATAGATTCATCGTACAAATAGCAAAAGAAGCTCAGAACGAAATAGCGGCGATAGAGGCAGAGTTTGAATCAAATACTATAATGAATAAATTAACATTAAGTTTGGAATTTAGCAACAAAATCATTGAGCAACTAAGCAATTACACACAGAATATTGAAAATGATATGAAGTTATGGAAAGTAAATTCTACACAAACTATGAAAGGTGAGGTATTTAAGTTTGAGTTTTGTTAATAATTGGTGTTTTGCAGCAACTCCGGCTAAAAAGGGTAAGTTTAGTTTGAGAAAGGAGAAAAATCCTGAATTCGTCGAAGATGAATTTTTGGAAATTTCCAAAATTAATATGACGGAAGAGTTAAATGTATCACAGCCAAGTAAATAATTGCAGGATATATATATTGTGTAGTGAAAATGCAATCTTTCGTGCTTTTTAGGTGTTAATAAGAAGCACGATGTCCCAAATGATGAATGTAATAGCACTATAGATATGTCCAGTGACAATTCAAATGCAATTGATTATTTAATAAATGAGGATATAAACGATATTGAGGAACAAGAAATTCTAAATAATATAACATCCGATTCTTCCATATTTGATTCTGATAGTGACCATAGTATATTCAGTTGTGATACCGTTATACTATCCGATAAAGAAAATAAATCAAAGAATATTAAACACGGTAGCAAGTCTGCTAGTGCTAGTGTAAAAGTAAAAGAAAATAAAGATAAAATGACTGCTGGTGATCTACAGTTTAAACAATGCTATGTCAATTTAAGCAACTGCAAAAAAACAACGAAATAGTCAAAAAAATGTATCAATATACTCTCCCTTTAAATAAATCATTATTAGAATGGAATCAAATTGTTTTACTTTAAACTATTATCACAACTTATAAGGATTCAAAAAAAAAACTCATTTCAAAATATAAACACCTATATTTTTTTGAAATTTAAATTTGATATTACAATAGCATTTAGTTTACTAAATTTAGGAAGAAGCATTATGTATAACAATAAAAATTAATATAAACTAAAAAAATATAAAATAAATATGACAAAAAGTGTTTACCTACAATGTGAATTGCGATTTAACAAAATGTTAGGCGATGTGCATTATCGTGAATTAATATTAATTAAATCAAAATGCAATTACCTTCATCTAAGTATTAATACGTTAATTAACTACTAAATATACATTTTCACTATAAATACACGGTACAAAGATTCGCACTATAAACCTATTAATATACACAGTCAAGTCAAATTGTATACAAAACAAAATGCAAAAGTAATTTTCAAAATCGAGCAAACAAGCCAACTAAGAAAAACGTATCACTCGTGAAATTTTGCATATTTCAATGAAAAAAAGAAAACACAAAACACTCTTCGATCAAAACAAATCGCTATTACACACTAATTTATACATTACAATGTACAGGGGTGGACGATAATGTGCCAGTCGTTTTTTCATGTATATCGATTCTGTTAGCAAATTTTGCGCTTTAATCGACGCCTACGGGCCAAAACCAACCCTTTTAACCCCCTCGGACTTAATAACAATGACCCTTCGAGGGTCAAACATCGTACACTTTGAATTATAACCGACAGTTTTCTATTCGAACAATCAAAACAATGAGCCCCTACAGGGCTTATAGTGGGTGGTAGGTACGATCTTGTCAACAAAAATTCACTCCGAGAGAAAGAACTATGTTCTATGTTAACATTAAATAAAGTTCCTTTAACTTCAAGACAATTATATACTTGTTGACACCATGGTACACAAGTTACACGCTTGCGTTAAATTGGTAAAGATACACTATCGCTCACTAGAATATGAACAATCAGATTGACAGGATTTGTCCAATAAGTAAAATTATGAATTTCCTTTATCTAAAAATTTATAGTATTAAATCGGTAAGAATACCGTATTTTAATTTTAATTATAACAAATTGAGGTTAATATTAATATGTAACAAGATCATAGCGAAGCATATGTATCCTAATGAACAAAGAAAACAACGGCGTACCTTATGTTACAAGTGTTTTTTAAATTTGCCACTATAATTACGAAAATATATATGGGAACTTGTGTAGGATGAGGCCGATTTTATTTTGTATTAAAACACTTCCTCCATTTTAACCAGTTTATTACTATTCTCTTGCCAACTTAACGTTTTACTTAGTTGCAACTACTGAATCAGGATTTTTTCAACACCTTGACATAGTATTTGTTACGTTCTCCTGGTTTGAAGAACAACGCCGCTGTAGCCTGCTCGTAATTTCCTAAATTACTTGACCAATACTTACTTGTAGAGTATGTTCGCTTATTTACTAGAGGAAAGGTTGTATAGTGAAACTCAATGCGCATGCGCAAAAAAATATATTTAAAAATAAAATGTGTACACGGTTTCCACTCTTGCCTATGTACATGTACGATGTACGTAAGATGTATATATTTGCAATAATTGCAGTTATTCGAGCTCTCTTATACATGTAATGTACATTAGCATTTGTATATGTATTTTCATTGGTAGCAACATAAAGTAATGCCTCAGCATGTACGTTGCAACGCTATGTCTTAATTCTATTTAAAAGGTTAAACTCTTATATGCTTCCGCTGAAGCTTTGTTAGAGGCATGTACTAATGCCTCTATCTGTTTGCATGCACCACTACCTTTTTATAGGAGCCAACTCTATTTATTTCTTAAATTTATAAGCGCACCTCGGTGCTATGCTTATTTATATGTCCCTTTCCGGGAGCCTAATATACTTTCCTTGTTTTAAATTTGCCTAAGGGACTTGGCCCTGTATTATTGGCATGTATTTGTACTTGACCAAATACGTTTATTATATTCACATTTATAGGGGAACCCACCCTATCTCTTAGAGCTTGAACGCCTGGTCGAGGGCGACAGTAGCCATAATAGCCGATCTCAATACAAAAGTAATGTCACAGCTACCCAGGCGTTCTCGTTTGAAAAATTACGCTATGTGCAATCTTTAGCTCTATACTACTGCGCCCCAAAGAAGTGAAAAATCCAGAAACCAGCAAAAGTGCGAACTGCGCACCGACAAGTAAAACGGAGCGATGATGCCGACATTACATTAGAACACTGGTCCGTGACACTCGTCCGCTACGACGAGCAACTAAATGATAAATTTCTAAGTTCCGATACGACAAGTACCGAACATACGTACAAAACACCACGGGAGCGGCGTCCGCAACGACCGTCAGCAAGAAGCGGAGTGATCGTACTTGTAGAGGAGGTTCTATACATGCGCGCCGACAATCTCACCAAAATAATTTCCGACACAAACTTAACTGAAGACTAAAAATATGTATAGACGACAATGGACACAGTAGCCTCGACGTACGATGATAGAAAATCGAGAATTTATACTTATTAAAAAATCTATACATGGTCCGACGACGTTACCAAATGACTCCCGCCAGAAATAAATGTATAGACAACGTCCTCGACGATTCCCCCAAAACTAGAAAAACTTAGAAATCTCTAATAATCTTACGACGACGTTACTGTACACGTTACGACGAGGCACGAAAGGTGACCGAGAGTGCACGATCGCTAATACCTCGACTGTCGCGCGAGACGACTGCCTATGCTTGTGTACCTTAAATTTCAAGAAAACTCATTACATATCCGACGACGTTGCAGTGAATGATTTCTAATTAGGCAGTTTTAGCTAGCGTAATGTGAATGGCTGACTTGCATACATATACAATGCGTAATGTACATACATATTAAAATAAAATTGGATATAAGAGAGCAAAATAAATAAATATAAGAATGAAAATAAATAAATATAAAAATGAAAATAAAATAATATTCTAAATGAAAATAATAATGCAAAGAAGATAAAATACATAATAGTAAAAAACTTACAAAACACAAAAAACAATGTTAAGTCCTTAACAGTATTTAATATATATTCTGTATAATTTTTTATTTAAAACAAAAGCTGTTCTGTAGGAAGTCTCCTTCAATAAAACTAAATACTTAACGACTTCACTTAATTATTCACACATTAAAAATAGCGTTTAAGAAATATAAATACGATGTGAGAAACAAAGACTGCTTAAGTTAGCAAATTGAAACTATAGTTCGTTCGCCCCTTAAAGTCAGTATCGCGCTTATGAAACGTTATAGTCTCTTTCTATTGATAGAAAGTTTATGTATGTATATTTCTCTTGAACTTGAGCAAAGTTGCGCGATTTTGTTACTAGTGACTTTTCCTAATAACTGCGTTTCCAATATATATATATTGAAAACCACTATAAGAAATAACTTAAAATATTTATGTAGAATAGAATATAACAATATAACTTTGATACAATGTGGCAACCGCGTTAGCATTTCTCATAACAGCCATACTGAATTTTAAGGTGCAAACGGACTATAGATATTTTTAGTTTTCTAAGTTTCTAAAATTTTTTATTAACACTTTTCTATCTGCCAACGGCATGGTGTTTTTTGTGCTGTAGGTTAAGCATTGCAATAAATAATGTGTAAAAGTTTTTATTTCATACCATACACTCAGCAATATGTTTACTGCATACATGTATATTTAATGACTATAGTCAATAAATTACATAACTTAAATATTTTGCCACTACATAAATACGTCAGTGAAGGAAAACAAAGCAGCTTTTTGCTAATTTCCATATCAATTTTTCAGTAACACCAACACAATCAGTACATTTTGATCATACTGTATATAACTGAATAACGTGGGCGCGTTCAATGTATGGAGCGATACTATGTTAACGGTTTGCTACCTTTCAGAGTGCTGTTTGAAAAACTAAAAAACGTAGCTATATCACTTGAAATTCCTTGTTTAATGAATTATACACAAATAGATGGTGATAAGCTGGTGACGCAGCTAAGTCTTATAATATTTGAATCGTAAAATAAGAGCATTGATGTCAGATTTCCTTAAATCGCTCTGTAAATTGAATGTGACTATGAAAATCTAATTTAACGTAACTTTATATCTGACGGCTCCGTATAATGTAATTCCCTCAGTAACGAGGGAAAAATTCAAATTTTAAATTTGTTTTTATAATTCTTATAATTAAATAACATTAAAGCAATTCATAACATATTTTTGTTTCTTTTTTATCTAATAGTCATTATTTTAATCATAGCTCATCCGCTTATCTGTTATAGGCATATTATTTAATAAAAAACGTGTGTTTGTTATTTAATAATTAAAAAAAATATTTATATGGAAAATCGAAGATACCTAAAATAATAAAATTCTTCCCGCGATAATTCACAAAAGAATTATGCAAAAATATCTTTGCAACTGGATTAATAGATAAAATAATATTTTTTAGGCCGAAGTTTAATCGGAATTTTATCTCATTGTTTTTCTTTATTGTGTCATATAAAGGAAGTGAATCAATTAATTTGTTTTACTATTTAATAAATATTTACAAAGTTGTTAAAGGAGATCTTTAAAGTTTGTAGTTACCTTATACAAGTCGATTAAATATAGGGCATTTGAGAATTGATAAAACTTAAAATTGTATTTATAAACTTGTTTAAACTTGTGCGTTGGTGAGGCTGGTTGAAACGGGTTGAAATTTTGAGCTTTATAAGATTGTCGAGGTTACTTTTTTAGTTGCTTTACTTTTAGATTAAAAATCATAAATATGTAGTTATTATGTCCTATATCTTACATACAAAGTATATAAAAGTGCATATCTTTGAAAGATAAACAAAATATCGAAGCAAATACCTGGTCATAAAAATAGGTTAGTAAACTTGAAAAATAAACAAGATATTCAGAAGGTGATTATATTGAAAAATGGTGGAATTAAGCAAGGAAACGATCAAATTGCACTGCCTCCAGGTGTATAGGTTCATCATACAAGTAGCAAAGGAGGCTGAAAGTGAAATCGAAGTAACAGAGAAGGAGTATGAGCTTAACACTATAATAAATAAGTTAACGTTAACATTGGGATTTAGTAATAAGATCATCGAACAGCTAAGCAATTATACACAAGTTCTTGTGAATGATATAAAGTTACAAACATTAAATCTCCCAGCGACTAAGAAAGGTAAAGCATTTATGTTTGAGTTTTAAGAATAATTGTCAAATTTTGCAGAACCTTCGCCTAAAAGAAGTAAGCTTAGCTTGAAAAAGGAAAAAGATCCAGAATTTACACAAGATGAATTTTTGGAAATTTATAAAATTGATATGACCGAAGATTTAAATGCACCTTATTCAAGTAACAATTATAGTTTACGTATTTTATAAAGAAATATGAAGATCTTCTAACGTTTTTTAGGTGTTAATGAGAGACATGATGCCTCAAGTGACAAGTCTAACAGCATCTCAGATAAGTCTGATAATGATTCAAATGTAACTGATGATTTAATAAATGAGGATATAAAAGATGAAGATGAACAAGACATTTTAAATAACATAACATGCGATTCTTCTATATTTGGTTCTGATAGTGAACATAGTTTATTTAGTATTGATACTGTCATACTTTCCCAAAATGAAGATGATACAAAAAATGTTGAGTATAGAATAGGACAAAGTAAATCTAATAATGATAAGGCAGAATTATTAGATATAGAAAATAAAGATGAAGTTATCAGCAATGATTTACAGTTAAAGGAATGTTATGTTGTATTAAGTGATTGCGAGAAACGAAGAAAAAGTAAAGAAAAATTATCAGATCTCGTGAAGGAATTGCGCTCTATAGAAAAGTACATAAAATATTTAATTCCAATAGAATCTTAATTATATCATGTTTAATTCGGTTTCAGCTTGGTTAACTTGGACAATTTAAATCGAAAACGTAAGTTAGACGAGGAAAATATTGAGCATAATCGATTGAAAAAGAAAAGGCAAGCCAATGATAAATCAGATAACGATAATAGCGATCAAAATGATTCGAATAGCGATCAAAATGATTCGAATAGCGATCAAAATGATTCGAATAGCAATGAAATTGATCATGACGTAACCTCAAATCCTCTAATTGAAAAACTTCAAAATACAGATTTTACCATTACATCGCCTGAGAGAGTAAAGGAAGCTGGTATTGATATCCTGCAAATGCTTCTCGAATCCATCGTAAGCGAACAAGAACCATTGGTCACAACAAATCCAGAGGATGATAGCGGTTCAACTACTGATGTTGATAAAAATCGGGACAAGAATCAGACTGCCGATAAGAAAGTAAGTGGGATATGATTTACTCCATTTCTACATTCACTCGAGTAATCTTATTTTTTTTAGGTAGTAAATGAGAAAAATGAGAATGACAGCCGGAATGAAGCAGAAAGTTCAGACGATGTAATAGAAATTAGTGCCTTAGATAAGAAAAAACAAAAGCGAAAGCAATGGTGGAAAAATAGACTGTTGACGGAGAAGCTTACAGATGGCTCGACCGACGAAGAAAAGGAAAATAATCAGGAAGAAAGGAGGAAATCTAGGAGGAAGAGGAAAACTCGTCCAAAAAGGTAAATATTGGGTTTCTCATATTAAATTGTCCCAAAATTTTTATTTTCAGTGAAATTGATTACAAATCATATGGGCTTGACTCAAGTAGTGACACAGATCGAGCAGGTCATCGGAACAGCAGTGATTCGTAAGTAACATTTAGTCGATCCTCTTACTACTTTGAATTAAAAAACTTTTTGTCTTTATGCGAAATGAAAAGGAATTAATATAGTGTTGTTGCTATTCTAGTGACAGTTTAAGTATCGTAAGCCTATGTTTCTCGTCAGATTCCACATCTGATAATGACATCGAATTGTAAGTAAACATATGCATAGACCTTACACTATATAGTATTAAAGTTACCCATCCTTTTATTTTGGCCTATGTATGCTGTTGAAGTCAGTTCCTATATTTTCATTAAGATTGCACATATTTAGAAACTGTTAATACAGGATCTATTATTAAATAGCTTAGTATTTGCATCCATACAGCCTGTCCTAAAACTTCGCCATGTAAAATCTAATATAGAACGAAATATTCACACAAATTTCACAGAGACTGAGAAATTACGCATTTTTAACGAAAGGATTTGAGGGCGCTGGTTAACTCATTTAATAATCAAAAATTTATTGTTTACAAGATTGTCTTTTTCTTTTGCGAACATGAGCTTTTTATTTCTCTATTATTATAACAATATCTGCAGTTCTCAAAAGGTTTCTATAAACATAATTTATTATAAAAATTAAGTCGGTGATAAACGGAGTTTTTATTTCTTGAATAGTGTCGTTCGTTACGATAACATCGTAAGAATTTGTAATACTTTGTATATTTAATGTTAATTCATTTTAAAAGGAAAATTCTGGTCTTTTATATCTGAAGATAAATATCCGAATCTAAGGCAAATTTCCCTTCAGTTGACAGCAATGTTTGGGTCAACTTATTTGTGCGGGTCTGCAAGGAATGCCAGAAAATAACACCAAAGATAAAGACGCTGTTAAATACAGCTTTTCTCATTGTATCGGTGAAATCATTCACGAACAAGACAATGTGAAGAGAATAAAAAGCTAACACACGGACGTTTCTGCCTACCCTACGTAATCAGCGTGGTCTCGAGCGGTTTTATGCTCGACACGTTGTCATTCCCTCTCTGCTACTATCGCCATATCTAACCCCACAACTCAAACGATTATTCTTGGCGCTAACTAGTGCCAAAAGAATGAAACACTTGTCTGCAAAGTCAGACACAGCGAGAAGAAGCGGGTACAGTTTCGCACCTTTCTCTCGAGCAATACGTGGATTACTAGTGGTGCGAACGCCCTCACACCCTCACATAACACTCTACATATATGCAATAGAGTTTAGATCGGGGCTATAGGAAAATCAATCCAGAACTGTGACCGCACTGCGAGCAAACCAATCATTTACTGTTCAGGCAGTGTGTTTTGGGTCGTTGCTATGCTGAAAATTTTCAAAATAGCCGATGAATTTTCTTCGGTATAAAGTAGCATAATAATCTTTGAAATATTAATGTATATACGTTGGTCCAAAATTCTTTTCTGTAAATTTGTAAATTTGGAATAAAACTCTTTGTCTGACGATTTATCTTGATTTCGTCAGACCATTGATTTATAGTCCATTGCCTGTTCCGTAAATTAACCAACGGTTTGTTAAGGGCCAGTCTTCCAAATATTCTCTTTTGATAAGCGTGCAATTTTTGCATATGTTCTAGCAGTTGTTTGGCATACTTTAAATCAAGTATGGGCAACCTTTGACATGTTGTGGGCCAAACTTTAGTGTGCAAATACGTTCACGGGTCGCGTTTAAAAGTAGTGCATTTTAAAATAGTGTTCATAATTTTTAGCAATAGATATTAGATATCAAATAATACGACAATGTTATCATAATGCAATTTATTAAAATAAGAAAAGGAAATAAAAAAAACAGGTACAACATTATTATTAAATCGTGAATTTTTTTTTAATTGGATTTTTCTAAATGTCTCGCGGGCCGGTTGTTGCCCACATATGCTTTAAATGCTGGGCTGTCTTATATGATCAGTATTTTACGTAATTTTATAATTAGGGTTAAAAAAAAATAAATATCGCAGTTACAATGACAAATTTGCAGTGTGAACACTAAATCGATTCAGTTCGTTCTGATTATATATCATCATAACAACAATAAGGATTTTAGCGAAATAAAAGAGGATTGACTACAGATGGTCTGCAGAGAATTCTCGTAATTATATGTTGTTGAAATGAAAGAATTTTATATACAGGATGTATAAAATAACATCAAACAAGTCACTTTGCATATCAGTGTTAATTATATGGCCACCACTGTATATCATAATATCCTTTAATGCACCTCTAAATATCTCCTTAATTTTCGACTACGCATGAACAATCCTAATCCCTTTACGCCTGTTACATCTTTACGCTTTGTTCTTGAAGTGTTAAAGCTTTCCACAATAAATCTAAAGATGAGGAAGACTCTAACGAGGATGAGTTAAAATCAAGGAGAAGAAACATTAGAATGGTAAGAATTGTGGAAAAATCTTTTTATCTTGGCATAGTCAAATTTTCATTTATTTAATCTTTTGTTATTCCTTCTAACAAACTTATGCGTTTGATTTTGGTAGATCAAATCTGATGCCTTGTTAACTGAAACGACGAAGAAAGCCCGAAAGGAAGAAGAGGACAGGCGTGAAAGATTGCATAGCCAAAATCAATTAGTAAGTACTTTTTCAGTATAGATTTTTTTCAAGAAAGAGAAGGCTATAACAAAGTGTGGATTCTAATTAGGAAATCTCAATTCAAATTTTCGGGAGGCTTCTTGCTTTGATTTATAGAGAATGTTTAATTAAAGTAACTTAATTTCGATGAGTAATTAATTTCTTCATTCGGTATGTGTCAAAATAATCTTGATCTCATAATCACCAGTTGTAACGACGGACTTAAAAATCAATAGGGCGTTAGGGATAAAACCCATGTTGCCTCCTGCGTGCACTATTATTAGTCTGGATCCTTTGGATATGTTCTTGAAAAAACCTTTTGTACTTTCACCACTCTACATCTTAGAAGATGTATGACTACTGTGAATGTCAGTCAATCCTTTCAGGTAAAGTGGCCACTAACATATGGCAGGTTGGAAGTTGGAATGTCCTCCCACACTCTTTCAAGTATTGCTTCTAATTTTTGTTTGGATTTGCATTTATGTTCACATACTTTTCGTTTAATAATAGCCCACAAATGCTCGGCCGGATTTAAATCCAGGCTTTGGGATGGCCATTCCAAGATGTCATTGTTCGCTTCCCGGTACTACGCTAAATTTGCAGCCGCAGTGTGGCATGGTGCATTATCTTGTTGAAACAAAACTTCGTCAGTATTCATTCCGAATAATTTTTCAATTGAGGGTAGTAAAACTTCATCTAACATGTTGGCGTAGGTCCTCGAGTTCATTCTACCAGTGCACACGATTATCGACGTCCTACATGACTCTACCGCCACAAAGTTTCATGGTAGGCACCACACAATCGGCATGGTATTCTTCACCAGGCCTCCGACGCACTAGCACGGCACCAGGTCTACCAAAAATCTGTAATTAACCTATCCAGTTAATTCTTTAAATTCTAGATTTTTTTTAACACAATTCGTTTAAATTTGTATAAAATAGTTACCTTATACTAAATATAAAACGATTGATTATATTTACCTCTATATTACACTCATCTGTCCAAATCACATTCGCCCAGTTCTTCTCTGTCCACGATTTGTGTTTATGAGCCCATGCTAATCGTTTATTTTTATTTACGTCCGACAGCCACGGTTTCTTTCTAGCTTTTCTCGGTGATAGACCGACTTCTCTAAGACGTCTACTTACTGTTTTAAGCGATAAATTAACGTTGAGTTGTCGATTTAACGCGCCAGCCAATTCTATTGCCGTTTGACGTCGATTTTGTAGAGAGTGTCGTTGTAACCACAGGTCCTCCCTTTTTGTCGTTTTACGTTTTGGACCTCTTCCCGGTCTTGATTTAGTATCCCCTGTTTCTTGATAACGCTTTAGAATTGTTTGTACGGCGCATCGTGAACATTTTATTTTTTACTAATCATCACTGGAATAATCCCTCGGCATGCAAAGTAATAATTTGCGCACGTTAAAACTCAGAAAGTTCTTTAGATTTCGGCATTTTCAGTTACATACACATAAACTAATCACGAATAAATATTTTTATTTGTCAATAACAAACGCACATATAATTTAAACTGAAAATACTGATGTTCACCGGTCACTTTACCGAACTATATTAAGTGTAAAATACAATTAGTTCCGCAAATACAGCAATAAATGGATTAACAACGGTATTTCTCCCACCAACACTTCTGTTTATGCTACAGGTATTTCTAAGAAGCGGCAGGTAAAGACTATTTGTCTGTTAATACCCCTTTATTAAAATATCTAAAGGGTGCCTCATATTCATGTCCCTGGGTGTATTTCCCTCTCGAATAATTCCTTCTATTGTTCGAACAAAACACCGACACATCAGTTGCTTCATGAACACTTTCTTTTATTTCACTTAATGGCACCGTTGTACATCCCATTGCGCTGAATGCACCTACTCCTCTGTAATTTTGGCATTTACTTTTGTCTCTCCCAAGTCTCTCAACTCTCCGCACTTTCTTGTATAAGTACATCATCAGCAATAACCAAAAGAGGGAATCTCGAGTATTCAGATTACTGATCCAATTGTCAGGTGGTCCTCATAACGGTCATTAGTTTGTTGTGTTTGTGCCGTTACCACCACAGTGTGTTCGCCAGGAGCTCTGAAAGACAGTCTGGTGTTAGTTGTTACAGTTTTAGTAGTATCTTATTATAGTTTACTGAACATTTAGCGCAATTTCATTGCCATCTAGATTTCAAATACTGACCGAATCCATTTTTATAGCTCGCTCAAGTTGTTGAGACAGAAGACCTAATCTTAGACGTCGACAAAGAGACCAAGCGACCGTTAATAGTGGTAGATAGGAATATTACGAATCGCCTAAAAGCTCACCAGAAAGAAGGCGTGCGATTCATGTGGACCAATTGCTACGAAAATGTTAACGCTATTAAAGAAAATAAACCGGGCACGGGATGCATCTTAGCACATTGTATGGGATTGGGAAAAAGTTTACAGGTTAGTGCCGAAAAAAATCTTTAAGCTTTCTGAACGTCTTTATTTATATTATTCAATTTGACAGGTCGTTGCACTAATAAATACGTTATTTTCGCACGAAATCACGAACACCAACCATGTTCTTATAGCGTGTCCACTTTCGACCGTTTTAAATTGGGAAAACGAATTCAAGATTTGCGATAGCATTACTGAAAACAAGACTAAGATCAACCGTTTCCTTATAACGTAAGTGGCATTATTATTTTTATTATTATTGTGGCGGTTTGTAAACAGCTAATTTTGTTATATACCGCATCCCAATCTCCAAGAGTCTTCTTACAGCAGCGTCCCCAGTACATCATCTGCGTTGACATTATTTTGCTTTCCACCTTCTTTTCAGCAACCATACTTCACTTCCGCAACTTTTAACAAAACAGTGGAACATCCGGCTTTTTCTTTTCGTCTACCATCGGAAGTTAACATAATTCCTAGGTGTTTATACGCATTAACCGTTTTTGTTACTTCATTTTCCACTACTGTTTTCCTTACCATGTATTCTTCACAGGTATAGCAGTAAACTCCACTCCACACAACTTAATTAATTATTCAGAACGCAGCGTTTCGAGAGCGCGTGGACTCCCATCGTCAGCTTTGTTACCGACTGAATATAAAAATTGTATCACACATGCAAATTATTTTCTACGCAGGCTCTAAAATGACTTAAAACATATGACTATTTACAATATATTGGGTGGTCTCGGGTATGTGTGTATTTTCAGGAAATATCCGCTTTATTTTCAGAGATGGAAAAACTAAAGCAGAAAGATATCGCGTCATCTTTAACTGGCACAAGAATAAAGGCGTCTTGATATTGGGTTACGATTCCTTTCACAGTTTGTTGAAAACTTCGGAATCTGCGAAGGTCAATTCTGTGCCTAAAAAGGTCGTAGAAGCTTTGTTGGATCCAGGACCGGATCTAGTCATCTGCGACGAAGGTCATTTGATCAAGAATGGCACGTTGAATAGGGCGAAGACATTGGCCAAGATTAGAACTAAAAGAAGGATTATCTTGACCGGGACACCTATGCAGAATAACTTGACGGAATGTAAGTTTGAAAATTCGCATTAATCTCTGTATATTTTGATCGCTGATAGTTTTAAGACTTGTTGAGTTAACAGGATAGTAGGCAACTAACTCCGAAAGCCTCCGAACGTTCACTTATCTCATCAATTTTCAGACTTCTATATGGTAGACTTCGTCAAGCCTAATCTACTAGGTACAAAGAAGGAATTCAGTAATCGTTTTATCAATCCAATAGACAACGGCGGCTACGACGATTCTACAGAGGCCGACATTCAGTTGATGCGCAAACGTAGTCATGTCCTGCACGATTACCTTAAAGATTCCATCCAGAGATACGAGATATCGGAGCTTCAAAAGTACCTCCCGGAAAAGCTTGACTACGTGCTATTCATCAGACTATCCCCTTTGCAAACCGAACTATACAAAGCCTGCTTGGAGGAAGTCCAAGTGAATGCGTTAGTGAAGAAGAGATTGTTTAGTGACTACACGAAACTGAGGGACATCTGGACGCATCCTTGTATTCTGCGGATAAAAGAACAGAATGTGAGTTGCCCTTTTTTAACAATGAGATTAGGGAAATACATAGGTGTTTAAACTCAATTTCTTCTATTCGTAGAAAGCAGCAGCCCAAAACAAAAGAAAAGAAGTCGATACGATTGGAGTTGAACCAGAAATCGCTGAAGATCCTGGAGAATGGTGGCATTCAAAATGTCCGGACGATCTGCTTACTAACATTGAATACGGACCCAAAATAAAAGTCATGCTCGAAATTGTTGAACATTCTGTAAAATTAGGAGATAAGGTGTAGGTAACTCAAATCTGCAACAAATTGCTTTTAATTTAACAGAAATCTTGCTTCAGAGTCATCTTCGGTTGTCAATTATCTCTGATGGATGCGGTTGAGTATTTCTTACAAGAAAACGGATGGAGAAAGAATGTGTCTTACTTAAGGATGGACGGAACTGTCCCACCCGATATGAGACTCAGCTACTTCAATCAATTCAATCTGAAACAACAGAATCGCTTAAAGTAAATCATAAATAAAATTGAAATTAAAAAATAAATCGTATACGTTTTCCTTTCAGACTATTTTTATTGTCAGTTCAAGTAGGCGGCCTTGGATTAAATTTGACAGCTGCTAACAGGATCATATTGATGGACGTCAACTTCAATCCAGCTCACGACACTCAAAGCATTTTTAGAACCTACAGATTCGGACAGGAGAAACGTTGTACCGTTTATAGGCTAGTTTCAATTGTAAGTACTAAATCAAGCATGCTATGATGTCATATTTAACAGCTGTCAAATGTTATACTGTAGTTTCTATCAAAATTTTAAAATTATGAAGATCTCGTCTGTTTTTGTGATGTGGCTTGTCAATTTCATAATTGGGAACTTTTCTGGTTTCAGTTATTAGTAATTATGCTATAGCCATAGATAACTTCACAGATGGGAATGTTCCATAGTAAATGTTGCGACCCTAAAAGGGCCATCTGTTATCCTGTTATCAAAGTTTTTCTGACAGCCGCACTGTCAAAAACGGTAGTACTAGGCTATAGCGCTAGCTTTTTTCTTTTTTTTTGGTTAGGTTGGTAGTACGGCTGCAGAAAGGGGTGTTTACAGAGACGCGTACGGATCGGTTATTATGAATATTAAAAATAAAGAATGTAATTTCTCACTATTTTAGTTTGATTGTGTTGTTGGTGTAGAGTCTATATTAAAAATGTTGAGGTTATGTAGTTCTCATATAATTTTGACAGTAATTAAATGCGATATGTCAATTTCGTATTCAAATTTTAGCTTAAGAACGTTACTCTTTTAATAAACCTTAATGGTTACTATCTTCGTAAATATCTAACGAAAAAGTGTAATTTTTTGTTCGTTTAGGGTACAATGGAAGAGGTAATCTACGAGAGATCTGTCACAAAACTAGCTGTTTCTTTAAGGGTCGTTGATGAACATCAAATATCACGTCATTACAAGTATAACGACTTACAGAAGATGTACAGGTAAAGCGTTTATTCGAAATTAAATAATCTATAGTCCATTTGCTTTAAGAATCTAATAGATAGCGCTGCCATCGGCGTTCGTACTACACTGCTAAAACTCGATTAAATAATAGCTGGTGATTTGAAACCAAAACATCCAGTGACCCAATAGACAACCAAAGCAAACGAAGAAATTTGACAATTGACATTACAAAGACAGTAATAGTGATTAGTAATATTTCATTTTATCGAATATAACTTTCATGTACACTAGGGTGACAGAATAAAATAGACACCAGGTAAGGCGGTATAAATATGTAAACAGCTAAATTCTAAGAACGATTTAAGAACTTTCTCTTGTCATTTAGATAGGGGTAGATGTATCGGAAGGAATTCGTCATAGTTTAGTATCGTTACAACTATGCCTCGCTTACAAGGTTCGAGTGATATTAGCGACTTCACCCGGGGTCGCATCGTTGGCCAGAGTGAACGCGGCGCTTCGCTACGTGAAATAAGTACATTTTTAAATATCCCGTTGTCCACAGTTAAGCGTGTGATTACACAATTTAAACGCAAGGAAAAAACAACAGTGGAGCCGAGACCAGGTCGTGCCGGACCTTCTGAAAAAAGTAAAAGGGTGCTTGTGCGCGAAGTGCTAAGAGAACCGCGAAAAAGTACAGCTGAGCTTGCGGCAACTTCACAGAAGAGTCAGCGCACCGTTCTGCGATACCTCGACAGTGTGGGGATGTATAAAAAGGTGGCAAAGAAAAAACCTCTCCTTACGGCGTTTCAAAAACGGTCCCGAATGGTTTGGGCAATCGAAATGCGAACGAAGCCCGAAGAGTTTTGGCGGTCTGTAAGCAGATACTGCCAATTCAGTGATAGTGGTCGTACGTGGGTATGGAGACGTTCGTCACAGCAACTGGACGACAAATTTTTGCATCAGACGGTGAAATATGGCGGTGTGAACATCATGGTGTGGGGCGCAATATGGTATGGTGGAAGATCGCAATTAGTAATCTGCGACGGAAATATAAATGCGGCAAAATATATCCAAATATTAACAGACGGACTACTACCGATATTCGACAACGCCATTTTATCTAAAGAATACGCCACTTTTATGGAGGATGGAGCACCCTGCCACAAAGCAAGAACAACAACCACATGGAAAGAGGAACAGGGGATTCGGATTTTACAATGGCCAGGCCAATCACCAGCCATGAATCCGATAGAGAATGTTTGGCACATAATCTAGACAAATATGGCGAAACGACCCCGAAAACCCAGCAATAAGGAAGAACTCGTAGCAGCTGTTACAGAAGAGTGGTTAAATATTCCAGAAGACACCATTAATCATTTAATAGATTCTATGCCACGACGACTCGCAGCATTTCACGCAAGTAAAAGTGGATCGACAAAATATTAGTCTAATTTAAAAATTTTAAAATATTTTGTATATATAACGAAAATAGAATCTTTTGTTTAATTGGTAGGTGTCTATTTTATTCTGTCACCCTAATGTACATAGACAACTTTTTTGTAGTGTGTAATTTTTCCTTAGGTATCTGCTAATAGAAAACGTCGATAATATTAGCTGATCTTGCCAAACACTGCATTCTTAAAGTGAATGGATTATAAATGGCCATTTTTGTTCTCAGAAAATAGGACAAACCAAACTTCATTCATCATTATTCGTCTTATTTCTCTTTGCAGGTTCGATATATACTCAAACAAAGAGCGACCTGTCGTTAAACTCCCTGTAGACGAAGTGCTGGCTTCGATTCTGGAAAAGTGCAAACATGAGATTTTCAAGTACCACGAACACCAAAATCTTCTAGAGAATCGACCTGAAGAGCAGCTAAATGAAGACGAACAACGGTTAGCCTGGGACGAGTTCAGAAGGGAACAAGAGGCGGCTTATGAACGTAAGTTTTGTTCGATGCTGTTTTAGCGGATAACAAAATGTTTTTGCATCAGTCCACAATTTCAACAATATTAAATGTTTAAACGTATAATATTCATAATTCAGAGTTATCGATAAAAGTATAGTAATTAGCAAATCGATAATGTTGCACCAATGGAAATCTATATTTTTCTTATTGCAGAACAAATGGCTGTTAATATGGTAAGATTACAGAATCTACAAAATTTACAAAATCCTGTAGTTACGGAGCAAATGGCTACTAATATGGTAAGACTGCAGAATCTGCAAGTTTTACAAAATCCTATAGCAAATGCACCAAGGTAAGTAAGAGTTTCAGAAATGAACTAGCGACATGCGCAGTACATTCGAGAAATGCATTGCGTATACAACTACACGTGGCGATATTTTTCTTTAAATTCAAATAACCAAAATTCATGGAGTAGGATATATAGCACACATGAAAATTGATTTTGTAGCCATACCTAAAACAAAGAAGAAACAAAGGGATCAAAATATGCAGAGGAATATATGATGATTTATAGTGGAATATGGAGAGAACAAAGAGCAAGTAAGGGCATAACATTATATACAGTCAGGAACCCAAATATTATGCACCTCCAATTGTTTCCAATCATCTTTAAGATAAACAATGAACAAATAAAACAAATATTATAAAAGTAAATATTTATTACTAAAAACTAGAAATTCAATACTTCGTTGGCCCCCCGCGGGCTTTTATGACAGCTTCAATCCTCTTAGATAAACTTGGCACTAACATATGGCGGGTTGAAGTTGGAATGTCCTCCCATACTCTTCCAAGTATTGCTTTTAATTCTTGTTTGGATTTGCATTTGTGTTCGCATACTTTTCACTTAATAATAGCCCGCAAATGCTCGATCGGATTTAGATCCGGGCTTTGGGGTGGCCATTCCAAGATGTCAATGTTCGCTTCCCGGAACCACGCTAAACTTTCAGCCGCAGTGTGGCATGGTACATTATCTTGTTGAAACAAAACTTCGTTAGTATTCATTCCGAATAATTTTTCAATTGAGGGTAGTAAAACTTCATTTAACATGTTGGCGTAGGTCCTCGAGTGCACACGAACATCTCTCCAACCTCTGTCGACGTCATACACCCCTATATCATGACACTACCACCACCATGTTTGATGCTAGGCACCACACAATCGGTATAGTATTCTTTACCAGGCTTCCGACGCACTAGCACGGCATCAGGTGTACCAAAAATCTGTAATAAACCTATCCAGTTAATTCTTTAAATTCTAGATTTTTTTCTAACATAATTCGTTTAAATTTGTATAAAATAGTTACCTTATACTGAATATAAAACGATTAATTATATTTACCTCTATGTTACACTCATCTGTCCAAATCACATTCCCTCAGTCCTTCTCTGTCCACGATTTGTGTTTATGAGCCCATGCTAATCGTTTATTTTTATTTACGTCCGACAGCCACGGTGTCTTTCTAGCGTTTCTCGATGATAGACATTTACTTACTGCTTTAGGTGATAAATTAACGTTGGGTTGTCGATTTAACGCGCCAGCCAAATCTGTTGCCGTTTGACGTCGATTTTGTAGAGTGTCGCTGTAACCATCGGTCCTCCCTTTCTGTTGTTTTACGTTTTGGACCTCTTCCCGGTCTTGATTTAGTCTCCCCTGTTTCTTGATAACGCTTTAGAATTGTTTGTACGGCGCACCATGAACATTTTATTTTTTTACTAATCATCACTTGGAATAATCCCTCGGCATGCAGAGTAATAATTTGCGCACGTTAAAACTCAGTTCTTTAGATTCCGGCATTTTCAGTTACATACACATAAACTAATTACGAATAAATATTTTTATTTGCCAATAACAAACGCACATATAATTTAAAATAAAAATACTGATATTCTCCGGTCACTTTACCGAACTATAACTAAGTGTAAAATACAATTAGTTCCGCAAATACAGCAATAAATGGATTAACAGCGGTATTTCTCCCACCAACCCTTCTATTTATACTACGGGTATTTCTAAGAAGCGGCAGGTAAACACTATTTGTCTGTTAATACCGCTATATTAAAACATCAGAGCGAGATTTTATAGGTGTTTAGGAAGAAGTGTAGGCAGACCAAATAAAAGATGGGTATCGTAACAGTTAAAGTGCCTAAAACCTGAAGTGAAGAAGAGTTTATCGGTAGCTTTGGCGTGAGTCATGGTTTTTAACCTTTTTTTAGATGCTGACAAATAACTTCTTAACCAACAGGGTTTATTTACTGCTATTGTTATCGCATGTGTGCAAAATTTGTAGGGTGCTCAATACTTTTGGCCAAAACTGTATATAAATCTGCCCAAAATCTTTTCCAATCTCAACGAACGATATCGCTACGGGTTGTTTGCTGCATAAATTGTTTGAATTTATCAAATATTAATAATTTTATCTTTGTTTCTATAGCATCTCTAACAATTCTACCGCCGAAGTAAATTCCGAGACCACATCTTCCAATATCCAAACAGCTTCCAACACTACGCTTCCGAAGATAACGCCTTCTACTTCCATTATTACGCAACAAAAGCAAGTGTTACAACCGACTACAACGGCCGACGAGATACGTCCAGAAATTGTTTTCGTTGCAAGTGGCCGCTTAAAATCGTTAAACGCCCAGAATCAGAGAAAATCTGTTGTGATAATGCCGCCACTCGTTCCTGTAACTTCTTCCGCTCTAAGACCGCGTAATCCTATAGTAATTGCTTCTACTAGCATGCAACAGCAACCAACTGCATTAAATCAGCTCAGTAAAGTAAGCATTCCGAGTACATCGCGGCAAGCGCCTGCCGTAGTGAAGCAGACTCCCATTTCGAATAAGCAACAGCATATTAACATTATTTCGGATGCTAATAGACACAATTTTGGGAGAGCACCTGTTCGTATCTTAAAAATAAAGAAATCGGCGCAAAAATTAGATTTACAACGGGTTAATCAACCTCAGCAGGAAACCGGACCTCCACCGCTAAAACTTTTGAACAATTATACGCTACTAGTTAATAAACCCTCGCAAACCGGTGCTGCGACGAAAAATGGCGTGAGGGCTACTCCTACGACATCTAGCGTTGTTTTAAACAATGGCTTGACGATTACTCCTGCGACATCTGACGTTATTTTAAACAATGCCGTGACGGCTACTCCTGCGACACCTGGCGTTATTTTAAACAATGGCTTGACGATTACTCCTGCGACATCTGGCGTTATTTTAAACAATGGCGTGACGGCTAGTCCTGCGACATCTGACGTTATTTTAAACAATGGCTTGACGATTACTCCTGCGACATCTGGCGTTATTTTAAACAAACTTCTTAAAACAAATGTAGTACAACACACGAAAACAGGTATGTAGGCATCAGCTTTGGTTAGCCGAATAAATTCTAAGAATAAATGCAATTCGTTAGTTTCGTTTTAAATTGCAACTGTTATTTTAATATTTTATGTGGATGGTAGTTGCTAGTCTCGGTAAAGTGGGAAAGTTAAGGCGGCTGCACAATTGGACGGCAACGACAACGGAAACGGTAACTAGACCGGTAACGGAAACTGAAAGCTTTTCTAGATTCACAATTAACGATAAGATTACGTATACGATTATGGATATTTATTTAAATTTAGTGATATTTAGGAATTTTTACATGTTTATTGTCAGTTTTCTCCTGCTGGATTAATAAAATTTAATCTCTAGCGTTAATTTTTTTCATTTAAGTAAGTAAGAGAAGGATTTCATAGATAAAGATACATATGTTTCTCATGTACATGCATTTTATAATGTGACATATTAATGACTGCTACTTATACAGTCTGTAAAACAAGAGAAGATGGAGTGTAAGAACATCAAAACAATATAAAACTTAAAATATGTGTATTTAGTAGGAATGTACATTGTAATGCCTAATGCGCACTACACTCAATATGGGGTCCAGTCTCCATCGTTGTCGATAATCGTATGGCAACGACGCCCCATGCTCCGAACCAAGCTTGCGGCATAAGAAGTTGATAACGATCGCCATATCTGTCGGAGGTTCCTCGATAATTGCTTTAGTGTGTAGGCACGTTTACGTTGAAGTTTGTGCTTCATTATTGCCCACACATTTTCAATTGGATTTGCATCCGGACTCTAGCAGGGCCATTCCAACGTCGAAATATGATTTTCTAACTTCCACTCCGTACAACGTCTACTTCGATGCTGTGTATCATTGTCCTCTTGCAGAATCCACTGATTATTATTCTGTCCAAACCACTTCCTCACAGATGGCATGAGACCCTTTTTGTACAGTTTCACCATTCTTTCTGCATTCAGGTTCTCTGTGAATACGCATAATGATCCAAAGCCGCGCACATTAAAGCATCCCCACACATGGACCTTAACTGGGTGCTTTACTGTGCGTTATACAACTCGGTGGTGTTGCGTAGACCAAGCTCATTTTGTCTGTGCCCATGCATAAAAAGAAGCCTCATCTGTGAAAACAACATCAGACCAATCTCGATGACTGTTGTTACTCGCCCAAACGCGGCGCGCTTCTCGATATCGGTCCGATAGCAGCGGTTTTACTATCGTACTGCGGTATGCTATGCTGTCTTCACGTAGGCGATTTCTAATCGTCATTATGCTTACTTTTGTAACTGACACTGCCCCTGTCGCAACGTGTATTCCGGGTTTCTTTTAAACAAATTAATTATCGCTTTGTCCTGCTTTATTGTGGTTTTTCTTTTTTTTACCGCTTTATATCGGTCCACCCACATTCTTACAAACCCCTGCGACTTTCGCATATATCTTGATGTGGCCGCTATCGACAATTTAGGTCTTTTGGGGTGAATGTAAAGAAACACAGCTTCGTACCGTTTTAAATACACAGCGCTCATAACTACACTGACTCTGTTTTCTTCGGTGTTAGGCCTAAGTACGCCTTATTCCAAGGTGACATTAATCACGTCCGCTATCTTACCATAAGCAGGTAGCGACCCCTTTTCTCTTGTTTTACAGACTGTATCCTTGATTATTATTTTTTGATCGATTTGTGGTTATGAAGGGTGCGCACATTCAGCTTTTCCACTCACGCTATTGGTTCCGAGAAGATCCCGAGAACGAAGAAGTTGAAACTTGACCAACTTTCCCGTTCACGTTACCGGTTGGCTTTTCGTTCTCGTTCTCGAAAATGTATTGTGCTGGTATACACTAGTATTCCATGATTTGACTTTTTCTCGTTCTCGTTAACGTTCAATTGTACAGCCGCCCTTACAGTGTACTGCGGAGAACAACGTGGAGGGGCCGAGTGGCCGTATCAAGGCGAGTATTCAGTAACGTTTGCGTACTCGGATCATTTATGATGAGTAAGCATAGGCGATGCGGACGTAGGAATGTTTACATATAAAATAACAATACAAAATATATTATATAGCGTGCTGAAACACTTACTGTTTTAAGAAGTTTCCATGAAATCACAAGCTGGGTGGCATCTGTAAAAGATTAGAACCATTTTATGTTTCCACACTTGTTTCAGTCAAATGAGTGCGGCGGCGTGCGGAATAAATATTTTTTAATGATGAAAACGACCGTTCCACATCGATGTTAGTGACTGATGTTATATTTGCAAATTTAAAGTAATCCTTGTGATAACTTAATGGATTTTCGCACCTTCACAAATATGTCTTTGTGTGAGAAAATCTAAATCCTTGTCAGTCGATAACACTTTCAAATTTTCGTATTACACTTTCATGTTTTCTTCTTCCACCGCGCATAGGTGTGCTTGAACATCATCCACAATTTGAATAGGATCCATAAACGACTTCGAATCATTTAGTAATTTTTAAATTCCCTCCGCTAGTCACGCAAAGACAGGCACGGATCCCTACTACTACCGCTGCCTTAGTCTATTACGTATAACACTTCCCAGACATTGCAATTAAACGAATAATACTCACTCGATTTTTTAAAATTTAGTGTAAACAAACGTTATACACACTCGGAGAGCGAAGTAAAGGTGACGCGTACAGTATGAGTTACTCTGAAGGAATGATAGCACCTCCATAGATGCCCCTATACGTAACCTTCCAACGTACCGAAAATTCCTTACGAAATTGTGCTTATTTTCCATGAGAGACAATGTTAATTCGCATCTATCCACTCGATTATACCAAATTCCCATTTAAACACTTGTAAAACAACGCACAAGATTATTCAACGATAATTTCCGTATTCAAGTACTTCGAAGCAGAGCTGCAAACTAGGTCACTTACTGGTGAACTAACATTTCGCAAAATTATGCAATCAATCAGAAACCTATGGCTAATTGCATTTAAAATGTTTTTATGACGAAGGCATTTTTCGTGGAATCAGGCGCACTCATAACGAATGGAAATTTATAACTACAGTAGAACACAATTATAACACCTTCGGCTGTAACGACACTCCTTTTTTAGCGTCAAATTTTAAGCGATCCCGTACTTTACTATTCAAACGCACAGGGAAAAACCCGGTTTTAGCGTCAATAACCCCTGATATAACGACAAATATTTACCACTTGAGGTATGTATTTATATTATCATTTATGGCTCAATTCCCGGTATTTGCCTAGCCTGCAGACGACCGCTCGGGGATTCCAAGAATATTACCGTTTCTTGCAATGTGCCAAGCAAAGTTCGTAAGAAATTTCCTCAGTCGGCATTTGAATCGTGTGAGTAAAACATCAAGATTTCTTTATCGAAAATGTCAGGTTTAAAGCGAAAAAGTTTAAGCGTGAACGACAAAATCGCGATAATCAAAGCAGTCGAAAGTGGAAGGAAGAAAGCGAACGTGTGTCGCGAATTTGGGTTAGTTAATTCTACGATTTGTACAATTGTGAAAAATAAGAATAAAATCATGAATATCTTTGTGAAAGGGAAATAAAAGTCAAACAAAATTCGATCGTGCGAAAAGGTTGAAATCGACGAAGCGCTTATTACGTGGTTTAAGCAATGTGGAAGTGCAAATTTACCCGTTAATGGACCACTGCTTATGCAAAAGGCTGAAGAATTTGGAGACACTAATTTTAAGTGCAGCAATTGGTGGCTGGAGCGTTTCAAACGGAGACATTCAATAACGTTCGGAAAAGTGAACGGTGAAGCGAAAAATGTTAATATGACAGAAGCCGAGACGTGGCTAAATGAAGTGTGGCCTAAATTAAGACAAGATTATGAAGACAATGAAATTTACAATGGCGACAAAACGGGAATTTCTTCCAGATAAGACTCTGAGGCTTAAAGGTGAAAAATGTGTAGGCGGTAAACTAGCCAAAGAACGGTTAACTGCATTTATGTGTGCTAATATGACCGGTACGGAGAAAATTCTTGTCAAAGGAAAGTCAAAAAAGCCACGCTGCTCCAAAAACATAAAAATACTCCGAACAAATTACTGCGCAAACAAAAGAGCGTGGATGACTTCAGAAATCTTTGAAAATGAAATTCGAAAATAGGATAAAGAACTTGCGGTTAAAGGTAAAAAAATCTTGCTTTTAGTCGATAACTGCCCAGCATATCCATCATTAACCCACTTAAAAAATATTTGGTATTTCTGCCCTCAAATTGCACTACCATCCTTCAACCAATGGACCAAGGCGCAATAAGAAGCTTAAAATGTTTTTACAGAAAATTTCTTCTACAAAAAATTATTACGGGTATGGACAAGAACGCACCATGTGCAGTTTCACTTTTCGACGCGTTGGACTTTTTAGAGAAGGCTAGGCGTAGTATAGCCTCTGAGACTATAGCAAAGTGCTTTAGTCATTCAAGATTAAGGAATAATCCAGTTTGTGACAATTTAAATGAAGATGACGTTCCGTTATGTGAACTCATTAAAAAATGGCAGCAAAATCAGAGTGACGAAAACCCGCCCGAATACGCCGTTTCCGAAACGTACCTAAATGCGATATTTTCTAAGTATGTGTGTACTGACAGGTACTCACAACGACCAGTCGAATAATACTGAACAATCGTGCTTTGATACGGATACTCGATTCTCCATGCTGCGCGCTTCGCCCTTCCACGTTATTCTCTGCACGACAACTTGCCCGTGTTTGCCGAGACTAGTAGTAACTGTTTAATGTATAAGTGTTGCTCCCTGTAATTTAGGTTTGATAGAGCTTCCATTATTGCTTCCAAATCCCTAACAGTTTTTTGGATATAAATTTATGTAAGTTCCTATTCCTTTTTTTTTTCTTCTAACCGGACATATTGATGGTATATCATATACATTCTACGAGGGTCATGCTATATACTTTGAGATACAAGAAAACTACAAGTCTTTTTACTAAAACGATTTTATTTATGTTCAAAATAATCACATCTCGCATCAATGCATTTTGTAACCGACAATGTAAAAGCTTGAAGCCATCTTTTGGAATACTCTCAGAAAAATCTATGAATTGCTTCATGTACCTCATCTTCCGTCTTGAAATGTTGACCACGTAAACGTTTGTTTAGGTTAAAGAACAGTAGAAATCATACATGGCTAAATCGGATGAATAGGATCGATGTTCAATGACTCTTGCATTATTTTCACGTAAAAAATTCAACTGTCTGCTGTGCACTGTGTGACAATGGATTGCCGTGATACAATATTAATCCGCGAATGTGGACTGACTCAAGAACTGCAGGTAAACATCTTGTGGTGTACCAGATTGCCGTGACTGTACGTTGATTTTCCAGTTTGATTGCTTTTACAAATCCAGTACTACGAAAGAAAACTGTACATAACTTTCTTGACAGCGCTTTGCCTTTTGGCCATTTGGTGCATCTTAGTGGATCCACACACGGCTCTTCTGACGGGTAGGAATATCGTAAAATGGGATGTAAGTTTCATTACCTGTTACTATTTTAGATAGAATCCGGTGTCCATCATTATTTAACATTTCTTTCCCGAGCGATTCTTCCTCGCTCTGCCTTTTGGGAATCCTTAAGCGTGTGTGACACCCAACGAATAACATTTTTTTTTCATCCGAAGATGATCATGTAAAGTTGAATTTACTGTTACGAATCCAACACCAAGAGTTGCCTCAATCGCTTGATAGGTGTATCTTAGATCTTCGTCTATCAGGCATCTTACTCTCTCAATGTCTCCAGCGATAGCTGAAGAACAGGACCTACCAGCACGTGCCTCATCACCAAGTGATATTCGTACTCTATTAAGTGAAGGACTTTCGTCACCAAATACGAGTTGCAATCTTTCAAGACTTTGTTGTTCACTTAAAATCGTAGTAGGTCATTTTGCGCATATGTTCTCTTAGCAATTCCATGTTTCGATGACAAATCCTATGTACCACGTTTGCTCTGACTCACAGTTAGAGCTTACTACTAATGGATTGTAGTATTTAGAAATGCAGTGTTGCCAGCTCTAATTTCTCTAGTTAAGCGTGACCCTCGTATTCAACTGTAATTGATATGGTTTTAGTAATTATTTTAGAGCAAATTTTTATTGCCTTGAAATTCATAACAATAGCGGAAGTGAAGATCCTATTCTCCGGTGCAATCCGGATTCAAGCCGGCTTCTCACATACGCATATAATGCAATCGCAGATATAATATGAAAAGGACGATGGCATATTTATAAGAATTATTTCATCGTTTAACGGCAATTTTAATAACAGATTTTCTTATTTTTCTTGTTTATCTTCCAGATGAGAAAGACCGTGTTATAACACTAGACTAAGCGCAACTGAAGACTTTAAATACGTTATTTTTATATGAAACTAATAATTGTAACTAAGTAAACGTTAAATTTATTGCAAAATAAGTTATATGGATCCAGATTCCGAAAGTCTGTGATATTGTTAGTTTGTTAGGCGCCTGCAAAATTAATTACATGTAAATACTATAGCTATTGTTGTAAATTGTACTTATATTGCTTATTTTGCTATATAGATAAGTTCTAAAAATTGTCATTATTTATGTAAAAAGAAATAAATAAAAGTAATTTGTTGTATAAATCGCTGCATCTTTGTTGTAGTTTTCATCTGTTTAGAAACATTTTTTTTTCTAATATTTACAGTAATTACCTTTGATGGGAATATCTTCTTACTAAGATGGTTTAGTTTTGGCACGTATGCTAAGTAAAGTGGAGGATCAGTTGCACCGCTCATATTTTTAAGTAGCTAGAAAGATGCGAAATGATTTCGAGTGAAAGTATCTGGCACCAAAACAGATTCAACTCTTGCAGTTTCGTATTATGTGAGCTTCGTCCAGGCTGAATTTCATTGACGGTGTTCTGTCGTTTATATTGCGTAAGTTGTTATCACAACATCTCCCAAAACTCGAAATTGTCGTAATGCGATCTAAGGCTCTTAGTCAATATGTTGGTATAAAATGTTGCAAGTTTACCTTCCAATGTAATGTTGTCGATATACGTACACTGCCGTCCGTATTAATTCGGACACCCAGTAAAATGTATATTCTACTAAAAGGTAATATAATTGCTTTTATATATAAATAACATTCATATTAGGTCCTTTATCAAGTTTATTAATTGTACAGGCAAACTTTGAAGAATTTATGACCCAATATACAGTAAACACTCGCTGATGTAAATAACCGGTCATGTAAACAGAAAATTGTTACTATAGGATCAAGTGGAACGCCCGGTAATGTAAACAAGCTTGCACCACGTACAATTCGATAATGTAAATAGTTTAGGGTACCGGTCATTTTCCGATTTACGTGCGTAATTGAGTCGATCAAAAGAATGTTTACGTAAACGTTTTCAGCGGCACCGGTTGTTGCCCGATTTATGTATGGGATTCCTGTAAGCGTTGGCTCTCTTGCCTCTCGTGAAATAGTGTGCAGCTAAAATCACGCCAGATCGGACATAGCATCCACGTCCAATGAAAGCACATTTTTAAAATTAAGTGACAAAATGAAAATCATCGACTAGATTAAAAAGGGTGCGGGGGTGACTCAATTGGCAAAAAGATATGGAGTATGTAAAGCCACAATCTGTAAAATTAAGCCCGGCAAATCGCAGAACTTTAAAAACTTCCAAGTACCTAGAATGGAAAGTCATCTGCATAAATCGTTTTTAAAACAAAGGGATAATCATGTTCCAATTAGCGGTGAATTAATTAAAGAGAGAGCAAAATTATTGAATGAAAATCTAAAAGAGACCGAAAATTTTTTAAACAGAGTTAAAATTTTACACCCGTGGGGGCGCTGCGTACTCAATACGAACCAGGCATACAGGAAGATATCCCAACTCTAATAATAACCAAATTATAAATATCATTAATAGTAATGTAAATAAACATAATTTATCTAGTCATTTATTAAATATGTTTCCTATCCTAAAATCGTTCAAACGACGTATTGTGAAAGGCAAAAACATTTTCCTGTGAAAGGGCGATCTTCAAGAAATGCCGTTTAAATGCGCAAAGACGCTACTAAAACTTCGGTTTCGCTATGGAATGCCTATAATCGGAAAGCAACATAACCATAGCAGCCGCAAATATCCACTTCACGTTTTGGGCTGCTTCCCACGTCAGACACACTTCATTATGGACCAGTGAATCTGCCACCTGCTTCTCTCCCCTAGGTAGGTGGAAGAACGTCGTGGCATCGGGCGCCGCCATCTTCATCATCTCAATGGTTAAGGTTTCATGCAAGAAACCTTTTTTCGAAGTGATGACGACTCTAGCGTCTTTAAGTACGTTCGCGATGGAGTCGCATTCTTCTAGGACGCTGTGAGTATCTTTGCAAATCTTTTTGGCTTCGTTTAAAACGGCAGGGGATTGCATATAGTTAGAGTTACACGCGCAGCAATAACTAATGTTCATACCGAGTTTCGTCCCCATGGTTAAATACGAATTAAGCAATCGATTCGGTTGACCCAACCACGCGACCTTCAAACCTTTTAATCGACCGTATTTTAAATACGTAGTCATAATTTCCGCTAAACAATTGATACTCTTGAACTTCAACGATTTACAGATGAAAATCGGCGTCATCAACTTCTTTATCGTATCTAAGATACACTGGAAACGACATTGTCCTACTATTATATCAGCTTGTGACTCCAAAAACTTCATTGTGTCCCCGATATCGCCAGCGGTATCCCAGTTTTGATCCACCAAGACTTTGAATCTAGTCTCCAACACCTCGGCAGCGTTTACAGCGGGCAACTGGATATAGGGGGAAGGTTTTATCAATAAAATAAGCACTCTGGCGTCTTTTATGTTCGGCAGTCTAGTTCGGAAATCTTTTCGATATAATTTAGTGCGAATATCGATCGCGGTCCATAGAAGCGATTCTAATTCCTCGGCGGTTAAATTCTGCGGGTTAGTTATCAATCTGCCGACTAAAGAGGCATTGCGACGATGAAAAATATGTTGTACGCGTGCAATTTTTAATAAAATCATTTAATAGAAACGTTAAAGTATCACCAAATAAAAAGAAAAATAAATGACAGACATTTATAATTGTCATCCTAGTCAAATCAAGCACTACGTCACTGTCAGGCAATTCTATAATAAAAGAGATGAATACATGTAAATATAAAAGTATTTAACCAAAATACAAAACTATTATGATCTATTTTTCGACTAGTTTTAATTAATTTTAAGTGGAAATCCCAATTTTTGGCAACTTTGACAGATTCGATTCAATAATGCCAACCGTCAAATGTCACTTTAATTGTCATATTATGCAGTATTAGTATTTGTTGAGGTTAAAGAAAACATACACTTCTAGAAAAACGACTATACATATTTGAAGATAATTTGGAACTAATGAACAAATCTTAAAAGCATTATATGTAACGTGGTCGTGCCAATAACCTTTGCAATTTTCTCTCTATTAGCGTCATCGTCGTGAATATAGTAATAGTACTGTTGCCAACCTACAAGAGGTATGTCTCATTAGTATTATAGATAAATCGTTTAGGCAATACACCGACTATAAACGATTTTCAAACTTAGAAAGGAACGTGTGTCCCAAACGAGAGAGAGAGAGAGAAAGATCTTCCATGTACTCTCAGTCCGAACAATATTGACTGTACAGCTCGCCAAATGTTGCTGTTCCTCTAGACCACCTGTCTGTGTGCATACAAACCTAGGAAGGGAGAAAAAATACAGTAAATAAATTTTTGTAAGTACTTTTATTTGGATCAACATATTTCATTTGTTCCTCTCAATCTTTTTAAATAAATAATAATAGAGACATCAAAGTGCAACAAATTTAATCACCATAATTTATGTTGACAAGGCAATATTCTTTTTTTTATGTTATGTTTTATTGAACGAACTACTTATTCATACATTTTATATCATTTTTGTTTATTGGTCAACCCTCCGGCACTTACGTGAGCAGTAAGTCTTCTAGTTTATCCATTACTACCTACATATTTTAAATATCTTTTTGTACTAAAAAAATCGTCTTTTATCGGTTATTTCCTCGCACTATAATATAAAAATAATCCGTGGTTTATTTCCGCGATTAGTCAATTAGTTATACTTATATCGATTACACTAATTATCGAATATTGGGGATTTTCTTTCCGTGAGAATGGGGAATAAACTTTCTCAGTAAAAGAGCGAAACTAAAACGGACGCTTTCATATCACAACAATAAATTATTATAACAATAATAACCGTAATTAAAATATAATACCTTCGTTTAATTCGAAAAAATTACGTGACATTTCTAGGGGAAAGTTAGTATGTAAGCGTTGGTATTAACGGAGAATTAGTGTTACCAATCGGAGCGCGAAAATATCACTATATTTAATCGCTTGAAGTTAGCAAGACACGTTATTTAGGGTTATTTGGATGGTTCGTTTTAAGTCACGTAATTTTTAAAATGAATTAAACGAAGTGTAGTTTCAAAACTGCGCATTTCTGCATACCTACAACATACGAAATATATATACATCAGGTCGAATTAGGGCTGAAGAAGAACTTCCGTTTGCGGTTGATGAAGTTCCTATGAATACTGTTGATATAACAACCTTCAAAGTGATTTTCTAGTCTAAGATCAAAGGAGGTGGAGGATTATAAAGAAGAGTGTGTATATCGTATATGTATATTTAAAGATAAACTGGTGTATAGCGTGAAACCTAAAGGAGTATATTAGTCTTAATAGTTTCTCAAATGATTGTATTATAAACATAAAGCGTTCAGCTTTGCATTTAACCTACTGCACTAAGTCAAGACCGAGCCTGAGTTAGGTTATTATGAATTGGAGACGGTATTTTCAACGACAAAAAATATTAGTAACTTCCGTTTAAAAGATATGATGAACTAATATAGAACTTTGAAATTCATGGAAGAAAAATAGCGTCTTTGTTTGGAGATTTCACCAGTATAAGCGACGCTTTTTCCTAATTTATTATCGGATATTCGCAAATCTCTTTGTGGAACATCTTTATATTAAGAATAATAGTGGCAGTGCAATATAGTTAAGTTTATGATTACTTATAGATAGTTAAAAATCTGCATCAAATAACCCAATCCTACACATTTTCGATTATGTAAAAACCTTACGACGTCATTGGTAAAGGTCCATTGTAAGAAATACGAGCTCAAGTTCATAATAGTTTGGTTAACTAATAATTTGATTCACTGATTTACTTCAGTTTGAACTAATTACGCTCAATATAATAAGCAAGCAAGCAAGATGTGATATAATTGATCATAGTAAGTGCCACATGAGGTAATGCTCGACAAAACTCACGTTATATTTGATAACCATGTTACATATTATTGGTAGTTACGATGGTGTAAGACAAGGATACTTAGGATGCAACATTGTGGGTGAATGCTTAATTTCATATCCAAAGGTTGGCGACACTGTAGAGTAAGGTTCAAAATAAAAGAAGGACAAGTTGGAGACGTTGGTGAGAAAAAATAACGGCACGTGGAATAGTAACCATTAATAAGGGAATGTTAGATGTACAAAAAATTAAGTAAAACAGAATACAAAGTTGTTTTATTCATTAACGGCTATCCTAAAGAATCGAAAGTAGTCAGAAGTTATGATTATGATCGCGAATTTGATCAATTTCATCGCCAATACTTATCTGCTATAACTGAAAATATTGAAGATGAATGTGAAGCGAAAATACAAAAACTATAAGGGCATGATCCACCTATTAGTAGAGACCGAATTATATGCAAAGTGCATATATTTTATTTTATTTATTTATTATATTTTACATCTATATGTAGTTGTATTACACTGATTAAAGTTAATTAAGACTAATTAACTTTAATCAGTGTAATATATATATATATACATATAGACGTAAAATATAAATAAATAAAATAAAATATATGCACTTTGCATATAATCCTGTCTCTATTTATTACTAACATAAAATCGATAACTACCCAACCACAGATGCAACCTGCTGTTAGAAAAACTGATTTTTAAATTGGTAACGAAAAATGACACAAATACTTATTACTTACACCAGAATTTTAACGGAGAAATAAAGCTAAAGTATAGTTAAATAGTGCACAAACACTCCACAGCTTGCCAGATTCCTATATGCTGGAAACGTGGAGGTCTATTTTAATCGAAAGAGCACACCATTAGTTTGTAACAACAAACTACTGCTTTCTGTGTTCCCTTATTGTGTCAATCGGCAGTATACAATTAGATTTGATTTGCAAGAAAATAAGTGCGGCGTATAAGTATTACAAAAACAGAGTATTCCTTCGTTATATTTGGTCGTAATAAGTAAATATTTCATAATTTTGATATTATAAAATCTATTCTAAATTTATAAATTCTATAAAATCATAGTTATGGGTCGAACTAAGCATTGTACCGCAGAAGAACAGAGGGAATCATCCTTAAAATGCGAGAGGAGGGCAAAACATACTAATTTATTGCACAATTGTTGAGGCGTTCAGAAAATACGATCACACACTCCGTGAAATGGCAAATAAAAACCGAAAACCGAGGGAAGCTAGATCGAACAAGTAACGCGATAATAAGGCTAGTGCAAGTAAATCCTTTCATCACCTCCAAATAAATTAAAAATGATTTGAAACTTAATATTGATACCTCAGCAATTAGGAGGCGTCTGTTGGGACAAAATTTGCATGCACGTCTACCGAAAGAGGTATCAGTCGCCGTAATGTAGGACGCAGGTTAGATTTTGCGAATGAACATCGAGATTGGGATGCGCAGAAATTGCGCAATATTTTATAGAGAGACGAATCAAAAATACCAGCAGAAAAACAATTTTCTCCCCGATAAACAATAAAAACAGTGAAACACGGAGGCGGCAATATTATGGTGTGGGGCTGGAAGTTTCAGTAGGATAATGATCACAAACACACGTCTATAGCAGCAAAAGCTTGGTTTTCTGGCACATGGGGTGAATGTTATAATGTGGCCAGCTCAATCGCCTGACCTAATCTCTCAAAGAAGACTCTGTTTTTTAACAGGGTGGCGCTTCATAACGTATAGCAAAATTAAACATCTGGCTTGAGGACCATCAATCTCCAAATTTGGGTCTTCAAGTTCGAATGCCCTAACTTATATGGTTGATGGAGCCCTTATGACAGAAAATAAAATAAATCCATACTAGACAAATGCACAAAATTCGTAGTTACAGCCAATAAAGTCAAACTATGATTATACCTTAACAAATAGTGAAACTATTATGGACTTTGAGCTCACATACGTCTTTCTGAATCAACCATCAATACGACTCGATAATCTAACATAGGAACTTCATTTTTTCTACCGCAAAACGAAATATCAAGATCGGAAAACGAACACCGTAAACACTACCGTTCGAAAAATGTTCGACGTTCATCAAAGGCACATTCCGGGATTTTGCGTGCACCACCGGGGCCAGAGTGCTTCGACCCCGAATCCCCTGGCCATCATACGGTCCCTATGCAAAGTTAACCGGGTGTAAACGTCCTCGGCTATCCCGTACATGTCCGGATCGACCTTCGGATCGGACCACACGCGTTCGGCGAATGCGGCGGCCCTAGGCCACAGTCTAGCGTCCAACGAGAGCTCATCGAGTTGTTCGCTCCAAAGGCAGGCTTCGGCCCCCAACGTATGGGACTTGTACAGAGGATCGTACGTCCACGGTTGATGGATGTAGACCGTCTGCCATGGACGGTACGGATCGCAGGCGGCTTCACCTCTTTCGCGCCACCTACCGAAGCCGCAATCTAAATACCACGCGTTCACATGGGAGAGGATCACTTTATACCCATCCGCGATCAATTCGCGGGTTTCAGACCAATCACTGGCGCCCCAACTTTGGATAATAATACTGTTTCTGTCGAGATATTTAATGTTATAAGGGCGCCTGCTTAGATTACTCGACCAAGCTATGGTGTATGGGGGTCTCTTTCCGCCGTTAGCCCGGTCTAATCTGTTCAATATCTTTAAAGTGAATTCCCCCCAAAGATTGTGAAGATCGGTGTAGTTTGTGGATGACAGATTCTTGAACAGATATTGCTCCCAACAATCTAGATTGACTTCATCGCCGCCTATATGGAATATCTCATCTTCCCCGGTCATTTTGATGATATCCCTGTATATTCTTTCGAGTACTTCGTACACTTGAGGATTTTCCGGGTTTAACTGACCGCATGGCGGTTCCCCGCAGTACATAAACCATGGTTGGGCGTTCACGCATACGGCTAATTCGCCTAGGTTCTCTTGAGCACCCCATGTCCATCCATTCCCGGCGTGGGCTGGGGTATCGATCTCTATTACGATTCTAACCCCCCTTAATCGGGCATATTCGACCAATTCCGTAACATCTCGCGCGGCATACACCATATCGTTTTGGTACGCGCCGTAGCGATGCATTTGAGGCACACTTGGGATTTCTAAGGGGAAACTTTGGGAATCCGAGACGTGCCAATGAAACACGTTCAATTTATTGGCCGCCATACCGTCGATCACCCTTTTGATAGCGTTTAGAGAAATAAAATTTCGCGAAGTGTCCAACATTATTCCTCTATAAGGCAGAACTGGTTTATCTTGAATTATAACGTCCGTTACGATCTTTAACGTTCCCCCGGAATCCAATTCGTCCCACCAGATTAGCTGCGATAGGGTCTCTAACCCGTGACGCGCACCAAACACCGTCTTCGCCTGTACGGAAGCCACGATGTTACCCCGATTCAAGTTCACCGTTAAGTTGTAGGATTCGTCGGTGTTCATCCTTAATTTCACTACGTGCGCGAAAACCACTGAGATTTTCACTATGAAGTTATCGATGTCGCTACGAACTTGGGTTAAATCTCCGTCGCGCTTTTGAATGTAAGAGGCGACGCTGTTGTTGAAGGCGGCGAATGAATGTTCGATGTAACCGAAGGTCTTCTTCAAGGACGTCTCCAATTGGATCTGTTGGATGAGGAAGGCTGCGGATTGCGTTCCAATTTTGCTCGGTCCACTCGGAACGGGCCATACCTTTAAACTGCTGCCGCAGAGCATATTGCAAGTGGTTAAAGATTGGACGCGGTTGGTGGTATCGGCTGGGGCCTTTTCGCAATGATCTTTGGTACATGCCCACGTCCATCGAACATCGGTCTTTCTATAAGAGGAATAATAGGGGTTATTACTTTAACAAATTTAGTTAACCTGGAAAATTGATAAAGAAATGATTAATTTAATGAATGGATTAACGAATAGTACATATTATATTTAGTATCTACAGTCTCTGTCCAATTTATTAGGGCCACCTTATAAATTTAAGCTTTCGTGTGTTTCCAACGCGATAATTTACAAATACAAGTATAAAATTCATGAATAGGGTTTACAATGCCTATCTACGAGGGGAGGTCCAGAAGTTTCTGGAATGGAAGGGATGGAGTAGGGATAGGGGCGCTCGCTAGGTGTCATTCTGATTGGCGACTCATCATTAGTATATAAGTTAAGTTGCAGCCTTATAGCGTCAGTCGTTTACGAATAGTTGCCTACTAAACAAGTCAATCCGGAAGAAAACTGAAACTATGGATGAACTTGAACACCGTGCTGTGATAAAGTTCCTTACAAAGCAAGGAAAGAACGCTCAAACCATATTGAATGAAATGGAAACCGTTTATGGGGAACAGTGCCCTAGTAAATCAATGATTTACAAGTGGCATGGTCTTTTTAAACATGGTCGGGAGTCGATTGAAGACGACCCCCGCTCAGGACGGCCAGTTGAGGCCACCACATCAGACATCGTCGAAAAAGTGCAAAAATTTCTACTGCAAGATACCCGTTTAAAGAAAAAACAATTATCTGCATTAGTTGGAGTATCAGATACCACCATTTTGCGCATCCTAATGACCACCTGGGTATGACAAAACTCAGTGCAGGATGGGTACCGAGAATGCTCACGCCGCTGCAGAAACAGCTCCGCGTCTGTGCGTCCAACAATTTTTGGAGCTGTGTTGAGACAAACCTGCACAGATTTCGGAGCGGATTGTTACCGGAGATGAAACATGGGTTCATCTCTTTGAGCCTGAGTCCAAACAGAAGTCCATGCAATGGCATAAAAAGGGGACACCACCGCCAAAGAAATTCAAAGTGTCAGAATCGGCTGGAAAGTTGATTGCTACTGTTTTTTGAGATTGTGAGGGGATATTATTGATTGATTACAAAGAAAAAGGTAAGAGCTTAACCGGAGAATATTACGCAGCGATATTAGAAAAATTAAAGGAAGCCATCAAGGAAAAATGTCGAGGAAAATTGCTCTTGCAAGACAATGCGCCGGTTCAGAAGAGCAAAGTTGCAATGGCTGCTCTGCACAAGCATGGCTTTCAATCAATAGTCCATTCACCCTGTAGGCCAGACCTGGCACCTAGTGATTCTTATTTGTTCCGCAATTTAAAGAAAGACTTACGTGGAAGAAAGTTTTCCGACGACAATGAGGTAAAGAAGACAATTTTGGCCCATTTTGAGGCGAAAGATGAAAAATACTTTTAAGATGGTTTAGAAAAATTAATTCATAGATCTAATTAATGTATTGTGCTTAAGGATGATTATATTGAAAAGGAAAAATAGATTTATTGTTTTATTTTATTTAAAACCCTTTCATTCCACGAACTTCTGGACCTCCCCTCGTAAATACGTTCCCTATATAAATTTCTAAGAAATTAAGAAAGTACCACCTAATGATCTCTTGCCTATTATTATCCTCTCCGTGAATCATTCTGTTCTGTATAGAGGATGGGTAGAAAGAAGATTGAAAGACTTAGTAATTCGTAGATAATTATTAGTATCGGAAGGAAGCATTATAAAATATTAGTTATATAGTTGTGACGATGTCTATAAACAGTTCTGAATAAACTTATGCTTGTACAATACGTTTTTCGTAAATTATTTTAACAAAATCGCTATTTTAGCAAGTAAACCTAATAAATTGGACAGGGACTGTAATTCTGAAGCTCACGTTAAAAAAGTAGTGTTAGCGTGTCTCAACCACTTGCGTCGCAGGCATGACTGCAGATGGTAGAGGTTTTTATACTACATTTATATTAACCCATCAGTTGTTAATTTATGAGATTTATTCCGTATCCCATTTGAAACTTCACAAATGGCATCGAATAAAGGTATAACATCAGTTTCTATTACTGCAATACCATTATTCGGCGGATACAAATACATTATAATGAAGAATTTATTGCACACATTAGAAGGTTCAGTTGTTTTATCGCAATTAGTTATTTTATTATAGGTGTCAGGTGTAATATGTTTGCATATATAATCGCATTCTTTTTCTATCATTACACATACATTTTTCCTATGTCTAACTTTAAAAAGATAATTGCCCTTGAGTTAGCATGATAGTAGGCAACTAGTCATACACTCATATTAAACGACCGAGAACCCCGAGTTCCTAGCAAAACCAATTACCAATGCTACCATATATCACTCTTAATGCAAATCAAATAACTATTCCGCAAATTTGATGAAGACATTGTTTTATTTTAACGATTAATTAACACAGACAAAACAACATAACAAAAATGAAATCTAATTTTATAGTAAGTTTTCGAGATGTCCTCCTAGTCTCTGAAGGCAATAAGCAATATCTTCAAAGCAGCCCAAGATATTTCGAATAAATTCTGGATTTATTCCGTCACATGCAAGATGTCCGTAAAATAGAAGAATTTCTCAGGAAGATTGGTAACAACGTTGTAAACATGTTGTTTAATATTGAAGTTCAATATTTAGAATCAGAAATATTAGCTGATGAAGCGATCGAAAGTTTAATTATTAATGTAAATAATGAGAGGGATAGTGATAACGACAACTTCAGTTCCGAAGAAGATTAATTTGTTTATTTGAAACTGTAATTTACTATTACAAATACAGTCCCTGTCCATATTATTAGGGCCACCTTTCATGAATTCATGAATAGGGTTTACAATACCTATCTAAATACGTTCCCTAAATATCTTTCTAAGAAATTAAAAAAGTGTCACCTAATGACCTCTTGTCTATTATTATCCCCCTCATGAATCATTCTACACTGTATAGAAGATGGGTAGAAAAAAGATTGAAAGACTCAGTAATTCGTAGAATATTATTTGGATCGGTTACTATTGCAGAAAGAATATTTATCTGTTTATGTAACAACGTTTTTTCTGTCTTTACGTATTAGTGTCGCAATTTAAGTTATTACTTGTATGCGTAAACCATTTATAAATTAAATATTCCTTATCCATATGCAAGTACTGCACTACGTGTTTGTATATTTTAATCTCATTTCATGTGTAAATTGTTTAATTAATTGTAATATCAAATTGCTTCCTCTGTAAATTTATACTGTTTTAAAAATATTCTTAAATATCTGTTTATACAGGGGTGGCGCAGGGGAACGGGAAATTTTGAACGTTACAGTTGTCAGCACTGTAGAGTCGGCAGTTGTTCGTAACGTCGCACAATTGTTGTGAACGCATTGCCATTTAGTAATCATGGATCGTTGGACTGGTGCGGAACGTGCAGTAGCTGTGGGAGCGTTTTATAAAAATGGTGATAATGCGACTGCCGCGCAGAGAATATTTCGACAGCATTACCAGCTTGGACGTCATGGACGTGTCCCATCTGCGCATACGATTACAACCTGGGTGCGTAATTTTGAAGAAACAGGATCTGTCTTCAAAAAGAAAGCTCCAGGTGGCATTCAAACGGTACGTACCCTAGAGAACATTGAGGTTGTTAGAGCTGCAATCGAGAGAAGTCCTCGTCGCTCCGTTCGACAGCATGCATCTATGCTAGGGATTAAGCGACGAAGCTTACAAAGAATACTGCACGAATTACATTTCCATCCCTATAAGTTGCAGATTGTGCAACAATTACAGAGCCTAGTTTAGTAGGCTAAACTTAACGAGGACGCGAATTTCGTTGGTAACATATGGATATCAGACGAAGCCCATTTCCACCTGAACGGTTTCGTAAACAAACAGAATTTTCGTTATTGGGCCCAGGACAATCCTTGTGAGTTACATCAGCGACCACTACATGGCGACAAGGTCACAATATGGTGTGCTGTATCATGTCATGGTGTTATCGGCCCTTATTTTTTTGCACGTGAGGATGGTAGTGCAGCGACAGTAACATCCGCTCGATATGTTAAAATGCTTCAAACATTCTTTACACCGAGACTGTACGAGCTTAATCTTAACATGGAAAACATGTGGTTTCAGCAGGACAGAGCCACGTCACACACTGTTCGACATTCGATGGCAGCAGTTCGTCAATTATTTTACGTAACGGTGACATAGAATGGCCTGCGAGATCCCCTGATTTTAGTGTGTGCGACTTCTTCGTGTGGGGGTATCTTAAAGGCAAGGTGTACCGTACACGATCTGCAACAATCCATGAACTGAAGGAGAACATTCAACAAGAAATCAGTGGCATTCCCCAAGATTTGCTACACCGCGCATTCCAGAGTTTTCATAACAGGCTGTTAGAGTGTGAACGCCGAATGTCCGATGTCATCTTTAAAAAGTAAAGAGACACTTTTGGACATTTTGATTGTAAAAACATAAATGGCATGCTGCATACATGCACTTTCGTTAATAAATCACTAGTTTTATGAATTTATTCGTGGAAATGACGTTATTTCAAAATTTTCCGTTCCCCTGCGCCACCCTGTATATTAAAATCTTATTATTTATATCATTTCGTTTGGTAATAAATGTATGGGCATATATCTCATTATACATATGCTTAATTATGTCTCTAACGTCTAATTGATTTCACAATAAATCTATACTGCTAAAAAATAAGTTTGTATAAATATTTTACGCTAATAAATTATTAATTTATTAAATGATAGATGTGTAGTCTGCGCCGCCTATGGCTTCTTGCAACTTTATGTAAAACCAATTACAAAGCTTCCGACTATTTCTAATGCTACGCGAATTTAGTTAATTTGGCGTTTACAGTATGTACGTCATTCATCCAAATTAGATGACTTTTTTATAAAGCACCCTGTATTGCAGAGATACGAATAAAAAGAAAACACACTATTAAATTACGTATAAAGTCCTTTTTTTTAAAAAACAAGTATCAATTACTACTTTCTAAATAATTTAAATAAAAGGGGAAGGGGAATATAATTTATTTACCTTCCGATTAAATCAGGAAATCCGAAAGAATTCTGAAAACTAACGATGAAATGATTAGAATGTGAGGAAATGCTTTGATTCTTTTCAATAAAATTGACAGAATTAACAAAAAAATGCAATTAACTGAAAGATTAAAATAAAAACAGCAAGAATATCGACCAAATGTGACATGATATGGTACGTTCTCCATATAATAATTGAAGACAAACTTATTAATTTTCAAAAAAACCTTCTACCGTTAATATTAAATGGCTTTAATGTAATCTGAGATAAATGCTAGTGTCATATTTGGTGAATATCATATGATTTAAACGATGCAAGTCGATTTAATGCAGGGCGAAGAGCCATACTTACATTGCGGAAGAATCTACGCTATCTAGGGTGCCCGGTATATGTGGAATGTTGAGCCTGGAAGTCTGCTGTGAGAAGAAGTACACCATTAAGACTCCGCATAGTAATAAGAGAAGCAAGAGGGCCCTCCTCAGGTCGGAAGCTTTCATAATTTTTATCCTCTGTAAAAGAAAGAACAAGGACTGATTAGAACTTAGTAATCATCGCTCAAACTCACAATATATGTTCCGTAGACTTCATTTTCAAATCCGTGCATTATTGTTAAGCTCTGAATAAACAGTATCTACTTAGAGCTTTGAATAGATACAAAATAACGAGAAATCCTTTCATGGTTAAATTAAAAAAGGTCTAATCGAATTTTTAAACTGCTAAGAGATAATGTATATAACATATTCATAAGCTTATGGTATTTGATCTTTCAAAATTTAGGCATATGAGACAAATGTCAACTTCAATTTCAAATAATAATAATTACATAAGTAACTTCAAGATAATTACTAATTGTTGGGGATAATTTTTAAGTTGGCAGGTACTTAATTATTTTATTAGCACAGGAGAGAAGTTAGATACCATGAATTACCATAATCTTTTAGTTTCCTGCACATTCGTATACAAACCTGCTTTGTATTTTTAATTCTAATTGTGGACACGAAAAGTATAGAGAGTAATAAACGCTCGCTCATGTAAATACCCGGTACTGGAAACGTCGTGGTTATGTAAACAGAAAATTATTACTATAGGATCAAATGGGATACCCGGTAATGTAAACAAGCATACACCACGTATAATTCGATAATGTAAATAGTTTAGGGTACCGGTTATTTCCCGAATTACGTGCGTAATTGAATCGATCAAAAGAATATTTACGTAAACGTTTTCAGCGCCGGTACCGGTTGTTCCCCGATTTATGTATGGGATTCCTGTAAGCGTCGACTCTCTTGCCTCTCGTGAAATAAAGTAGTGTGCAGCTAAAATCACGTCAGAACAGGCATGACATCCACCTCTAACAAAAGGACATTTTTAAAATTAAGTGACAAGGTGAAAATCATCGGCGAGATTAAAAAAGATGCGGGGGTGACTCAATTGGCAAAAGAACATGGGAGTATCTAAAGCCACAATCTGTAAAATTAAGCGATTCAAGTCACAAATTTTACGTGTGTCAGATACATACGGAGGCCCGGGCAATCGCAGAACTTTAAAAAATGCCCAAGCACCTAGAACGGGAAATCGTCTATATAAATGGTTTTTTAAAACAAAGGGATAATCATGTTCCAATTAGCGGTGAATTAATTAACGAGAGAGTAAAATTATTGAATGAAAATCTAAAAGAGACCGACAATTTTGTAGCCAGTGATGGCTGGCTAAGAAGATTTAAAAGGAGGTATGGAATTCGACTGCTGTCGATATCTGGTGAACAATTATCGGTACCATTACAACTAATGTAACCGTTTAAGGAAAAGTTAATGAACAAAATCAAAGAGCCACATTTAAATGAGGAGCAAATATACAATGCAGACGAAACCAGTCTTTATTGGAAATTATTACCTACGAAAACCTATGTTACATCACACGAAAAATCTGCTACGGGTAGAAAGGCGGAAAGACAACGCATAACTTTTCTAGCGTGCACTAATGCTAGTGGTATACACAAATTGAGGCCACTAGTAATAGGAAAGGCAAAAAATCCACGTGCATTTAGAAATTTTAAGATCCCGTGTTCAAAATCCGCTTGGATGACCAAAGGCATATTTCTGGAATAGTTCCAGAAGCACTTAGTCCCTCAGGTATGGCAATAGAACTGTAATTAATGATACATACTCAATTTGTAGGTGAAAGATTTCTTAAAAAACCACAATCTTCTAAGAAAGGCAGTGTTAATCTTGGATAACGCACCAAGTCATCCTCCAGAGGAACAATTAAGAAGCAACGATGGCTCAATTTTTGTTATGTTCATGCCGTCCAACGTAACTCCACTTATCCAATCGTTGGATCAAAATGTAATAAAAATTACTAAATTGTATTATCGAAAATTTCTACTTTCGTCTGCGTTATCAAAAAATCCTAAAAACATTTCTGAATCCTTAAAGCAAGTAACTTTACGTGAAGCAATTTTAAATTTAGATATGGCGTGGAATGCCCTTAACCAGCAAACAATCAGAAAGTGTTGGAAAAATTTGCTTTACTCCAGTGATGATTATGACGATGAAGACAATATACCGCTAACCCTCATTAGAAAACAGTTACTATCTGATGCTGAAGTTATTGACAGTGCATCATCGGACGTTTTCAAATTATTAAAAGCAATAAATCGCGATATTGTTTGCACAATTACCGATGTTAGTTTATGGAATGGCGATAAAGAGATGGATGATGCACATGAAGAGGAAGATGGGGTGAGTGAAGATGACGACCCTCCGATTGAAATACAAAATACAGTGAGTGACGCGCAAGCTGCAGGAATTTTTATATTAATATTTATATATTATACTCCGATATTTTAGTGCTCCGCAAACTACGGGCAATGGCAATAGAAAATACCAAGTGTAAATTTTGGCAAACAAAAATAGGACATTATTTTTTAATATATGTATTATGTTATTCATTGTTCAAAATTTTATTAATAAACACATATTTTCTTTTATGCAATTTCTTTATAATTAAAATAAGGCTCGCTAATGTGAACTTTCAGTAATGTGAACAGTGCTTGACTGATATCGTTCACATAATCGAGGGTCTACTGTATTTGTGGCAATCAAGAAAAATACGCAATTCCGAAAGAAATGTTCTAAAATTGGCAAAAACTACTTGGAAGATGTTTAAATAAAATTTTCGTTTCTTACAACCAACCCGTGTTTTCTCGATCATACTTTGAATAGACGTCTTACTCCTAACAATAAAATATGCGGTAAGCTAAAGGCGAATCTATGAATTATTCATTAATATGTAGGCGACGTAACGTAATTATGATTTAATAAGTCTTCTCTTATCGATCGTATTGACTAAGTGTCGTGGTATTTTGCGTGGCAAAATATTACGTTATGTGAAGATGCGTCAAGGGTATTTGCATGACATGACAGGATGTCGTGGATCGTTCCCATTTCGAAGTTGGAATGTATTATTTTCGCATGTAATTGTTAATCTTGCTTTCACGTGTAGTTTATTATTTTCTGGGTTTTAAATGAATCAAAATACATTCACGTACTAATTTTGTGACACGATACAAACGTAGTGGGGGTTCTTATACAAAAGACACGTTTATTTGATGAATTCGAGGCAAATATTCTTTTTCTTTTTTTGGCATTTCGGACATTACTCATGCAACAAGGTTCTAAGTAATATTAGAGAACATTCGAAGATGTAATACAAGGTTGTACAATTACACTTTACACGCCTAGAGGCCCGTCAAGGTGACTTTATATCACAGACTACACTAGGCCCTGATGCGGTAGGCTTACGCCACGAGGTATGAATACACAACGATCTCAAAGTTAAGTCAAATTTGTCCACCTGAATTTTTTAGTAGGTTCTTTCTGTTTGGGGTTAATAGATGTTGAAGATTGAATGGTGTTTCTACATTTAATGCAACTGTACTATCATAGACATTACAACAAGCTTCATAATGTTTCTCACAATCGAAAAAGATATTATCCAGATCGTTTACAGTGTTGCATGTACTACACCTATTATTCTAAATTATTTTTAATCTATTTCAATGAACCGGGTAACACCCATGTCTAAACTTCTATCGACTATTGTTACGTTCTCCTGGTTTGAAGAACAGCGCCGCTGTAGCCTGCTCGTAAATTCCTGAATTACTTGACCAATACTTACTTGTAGAGTATGTTCGCTTATTTACTAGATGAAAGGTTGTACAGTGAAACTAAATGCGCATGCGCAAGAAAAAATATTTAAAAAATAAAATGTGTACACGGTTTCTACTCTTTCCTAGTACAGTTACGATGTACGTAAGATATATATATATTTGCAATAATTGCAGTTACTTGAGCTCTCTTATACATAAAATGTACATTAGCATGTATATATGTATGTTTCCCTTGGTAGCAATATAAAGTACTGCCTCAGCATGTACGTTGCAAAGCTATGTTTTAATTGTGTTTTAAATGTTAAATTCTTATATGCTTCCGCAGAAGCTTTGTTAAAGGCATGTACTAATGCCTCTATCTGTATGCATGCACCACTACCTTTTTATAGGAGAGCCAACCCTATTTACTTCTTAAATTTATAAGCGCACCTCGGTGCTATGCTTATTTATATGTCCCTTTCCGGGAGCCTAATACATTTTCCTTGTTTTAAATTTGCCAAAGGGACTTGGCCCTGTATCATTGGCTTGTATTTGTACTTGAACCAAATACGTTCGTTATTTACACATTTATAGGGGAACCCACCCTATCTCTTAGAGCTTGAACGCCTGGTCGAGGGCGACAGTAGCGAAAATAGCCGATATCAAAACAAAAGTAATGTGACAGCTACCCAGGCGTTCTCGTTTGAAATAATACGCTATGTGCAATCTCTAGCTCTCTGCTACTGCGCTCCAAAGAAGGGAAAAGCCAGTAGCCAGCAAATGTGCGAAATGCGCACCGACAAGGAAAACGGAGCGATGAAGCCGACATTACATATAGAAAAATGGTACGTGAAAATCGTCCGCGAGGACGAACAACTAAATGAAAAAATGTCTAAGTCCCCATACGACAAAGGACCGAACAAACGTACAAAAGATAACGGGCACTGCGGCCGCAACGACCGTCAACAAGAAGCGGAGTGATCGTACTTGTAGAAGATGTCTACACATGCGTGCCGACGACCTTACCAAAATGAATCCCGACACAAACTTAACAGAAGACTAAAAATATGTATAGACGACAACGGACACAGTAGCCTAGACGAACGATGATAGAAAATCGAGAATTTGTACTTATTAAAGAAATCTATACATGCGCTCCGACAACCTTACCAGAATGATTGCCGCCTGAATCGTAACAGAAGACTAAGTAAATATGTATAGACGACAACGGACACAGTAGCCTCGATGTACGATAATAGAAAGTCGAGGATTTGTACTTAATAGAGAAATCTATACATGCGCTCCGACAACTGATTTCCGCCAGAATCGTAACAGAAGACTAACGACAACGTTCTCGACGATTTCCGCCAAAACTTGAAACTATTAGAAACTTCCAATATTTGTCCGACGACGTTACTGTAAACGTTACGACGAGGTACGAAAGGTGACCGAGAGTGCACGGTCGCTAATACCTCGACCGTCACGGAAACTCCCATTATTTGTTCGACGACGTTGCACTTAATGACTCTTAAATTAGATACTTTTAGCTAGAGTATTGTGAATGTCCGACTTACATACATATACAATGCGTAATGTACACACATATGAAAATAAAATTGGATATATTCTGTAGAGAGCAAAATAAATAAATGATAAAAATGAAAATATAGTAATATTCTAAATGGAAATAAGGTGATAATGCTAACCCATACGGTTGCAAAGGAGATAAAATCATATAAAATACATAAAGTAGTAAGAAAATAAGATAAAACAAAATACATTTCCTTAGAAACTTAAAATTCATTTAGAAAAACACAAAAACAATGTTAAGTCCTTAACGACTATAAAAAAAAATACATAACTTTTGGTAATAAATTTATTTTGTTATTTACACTTGTCGTATTTTTATGACCTATTGGAGGTTGAAAAAAATATAGCCTTCGTATTATTTACAATCAAAAAATAGACCCAAATACGAAGTATTTCTATGATAAATTTCTTCGAACAGTACATATACATTTATAAGTGATTTCACATTATTTATTGATCCTTTTAAATAAATCAAAATAAATTCTTTCTACGAAATCATCTTATCGCTTTCCGAGATAATCTACGATACGGATTATTACAGATTTGTTACGCCTTAATCGCTGTTTTCAAAGCAATGTGTTGGTCGTTGCGACATTGCAGTGGCCTTTCCACATTTAGCGAAACTACCAACAAGCATGAGATCATTGTGAAGGTTGTTTCTTTACCAACTTCGCTCGAAATTTAGCGAAACGATGTTTGAAAAATGGAATAAGAGTAGGAGCAGGATGAAAGTTAACAATGAAAAGACCTTCACGACTCAACGAACAATAAAATTTACGCGAATAAAGTAAGAAAACGCAACGAGACACGATTAACCGAGCAATGCGATAAAAAAAATACCAACGATGATATTGGTAGATAAATTGAGTTGGAAATTGTATTTACTTTTTTTTTTTTTTTTAATTAATGTTATTGTAAGGAGTGTTTTGATTTAAAATTACACGTATTAGAATAATCCATTGAATTTTGAAATCGTATCTGATACAAAGTGCGATATAATACGTTTAGTTAACACAAATTTTGAGCACGCAAATGTCAGCTTATAACACATGGGCTGAAAAGTCCCGGGCCTAACACATAGATGACGCTAGTTTTATTGCAGTCACCTTTCTCTCAGTTAGTACTAATCTTCAAAAGACAGCTGTTAAAATTTCATGATATTCTATTCATTAGTTTGTGGGTTATTGTGCTAAGAGTCACGCTACTTTTGTTATTTTCAAAAGAATGGATCAAAAACAATTTCGTGTTTTAATTTTACACTGCTTCTTGATGGGAAAAAATACTGTACAAGCGAAGCAATGGCTTGAAAAGTGTTATGGGGACTCCGCTCCAACAGAAACAACAATAAAACGTTGGTTTGCTGACTTCAAACGTGGTCGTAGAGACACCGATGATGCAGAACGCAGTGGACGTCCAAATGAGGCGGTAACACCAGAAAGCATCAAAAAAATCCACAAAATCGTTTTGAATGATCGAAAAGTGAAGTTGCGTGAGTTAGCTGACATCGTGAAGATATCAAAAGATCGTATTGGCTTTATATTGCATGAGCATTTGACTATGAGAAAGCTCTGTTCAAAGTGGATGCCGCGTTTGCTCACTGTTGACCAAAAACAAGAACGTGTTGATGATTCTGAGCAGTGTTTGGCCATGTTTAAACGTAACAAACCGGAATTTTTGCGTCGATATGTGGCAATGGATGAAACATGGATCCATCACTTCACTCCGGAATCAAAACGATCGTCATCTGAGTGGACAGCAACTGGTGAACCTCGTCCAAAGCGTCCGAAAGCACAACAATCGGCTGGAAAGGTTATGGCCTCGGTAGTTTGGGATGTGCGTGGTGTAATACTCATCGGCTATCTTGAGAAAGGAAATACCATCAACAGTGAATATTATATAGCGTTATTGGAGCGTTTGAAGGACGAAATTGCAAAGAAACGACCGCATATGGCAAAGAAAAAAAATTTGTTTCATCATGACAACGCACCGTGTGACAAGTCAATCAAAACAATGGCAAAACTACATGAATTGAACTTCGAATTGCTCCCACATCCACCGTATTCGCCAGATTTGGCTCCCAGCATCTACTGGCTATTCGCAGACCTCAAAAAATGCTCGCCGATAAGAAATTTCGCACGAATAAAGAGGTTATCGCTGAAACTGAGGCCTATTTTGAGGCAAAAGATAAATCGTTCTAGAAAAGTGGTATTGAAATGTTAGAGCGGCGCTGGAATGATTGTGTTTCTCTTCATGGAGATTACGTTGATGAATAAAGCTAATTTTGAACCAAAAAAACCGAGTTTTCTTTGTTAGGCCCGGGACTTTTCAGCCCATGTGTTATTAAAAGAAACTCCGCTTGGAAATTATTGTAATACCGCTTGGAAATTCCATATTAAATTAAAAGAGATTAGTCAAGTAATGATTTTACAATGTAAGAATGATAAATTTTCAATTTTATTCATTAAAATTTTTCTCAATATAATCCGAAGTGATTGGAAACATATTCAAATTTTTGCTTTGAATAACCCGGATATCAAGCTTCTTAATGAAAGCATGATTTTCCCTGTAAATTTACATTCAAGTCCTTTAAATGCTAAAATACATCGATTAAGTAAGCCAACAAGAATACACTCATTATTCTGTAAAAACAATGAGAATGGTTTTTATTTATCCTGGAAAAATATTATTAATTCATCTCGCAATTTCAATACGCGAATTCAAAGGTACCTTTGAAAATGCGAACCGTAGCTGTTCGCGAAACGTGAGGGACAAAAAACCTAGTGAACCGGCGGAACCCGACAAGCGTTACGACAAAGTGTAGGCAATTATAAAAAGGCAAGACTGTTTCGTTAACACAACTGAGATTCTTAAAAAAAGTCTAGTCGGTTGCATCTACACTACTGTGCAAAAAAGAGAGGTACATAGTTATATTTTTAAAAGTTGGTATAACGGTCAGGGTTCAGGAAATATTTCTTTATATATTTTTAAGTGCAATGATATTTATAAGCTATACCAACGTGTAAATAGAAAAGCACACTTATAAATCGTAATCCTTCTGGAGTATTCAAGAATGCCTTAACTGAACAGATAACACATGGGCTGAAAAGTCCCGGGCCTAACAAAGAAAACACGGTTTTTTTGGTTCAAAATTAGCTTTATTCATCAACGTAATCTCCATCAAGAGCAACACAATCATTCCAGCGCCGCTCTAACATTTCAATACCACTTTTGTACAACTATTTATCTTTTGCCTCAAAATAGGCCTCAGTTTCAGCGATAACCTCTTCATTCGTGCGAAATTTCTTACCGGCGAGCATTTTTTTGAGCTCTGCGAACAGCCAGTAGTCGCTGGGAGCCAAATCTGGCGAATACGGTGGATGTGGGAGCAATTGGAAGTTCAATTCATATAGTTTTGCCATTGTTTTGATTGACTTGTGACACGGTGCGTTGTCTTGATGAAACAACATTTTTTCTTTGCCATATGCAGTCGTTTCTTTGCAATTTCGGCCTTTAAACGCTCCAATAACGCTATATAATATTCACTGTTGATGAATATTACACCATGCACATCCCAAAATACCGAGGCCATAACTTTTCCAGCCGATTGTTGTGCTTTCGGGCGCTTTGGACGAGGTTCACCAGTTGCTGTCCACTCAGATGACGATCGTTTTGATTCCGGAGTGATGGATCCCTGTTTCATCCATTGTCACATATCGACGCAAAAATTCCGGTTTGTTACGTTTAAACATGGCCAGACACTGCTCAGAATCATCAACACGTTCTTCGTTTTTGGTCAACAGTGAGCAAACGCGGTACCCACTTTGAACAGAGCTTTCTCATAGTCAAATGCTCATGCGATATAGAGCCAATACGTTCTTTTGATATCTTTACGATGTCAGCTAACTCACGCAACTTCACTTTTCGATCATTCAAAACGATTTTGTGGATTTTTTTGATGTTTTCTGGTGTTACCGCCTCATTTGGACGTCCACTGCGTTCTGCATCATCGGTGTCTCTACGACCACGTTTGAAGTCAGCAAATCAACGTTTTATTGTTGTTTCTGATGGAGCGGAGTCCCCATAACACTTTTCAAGTCATTGCTTCGCTTGAACGGTATTTTTTCCCATCAGGAAGCAGTGTAAAATTAAAATACGAAATTGTTTTTGATCCATTGTTTTGAAAATAACAAAAGTAGCGTGACTCTTAGCATAATAACTCACAAACTAACGAATAGAATATCATGAAATTTTAACAGCTGTCTTTTGAAGGTTAGTACTAACTGAGAGAAAGGTGACTGCAATAAAACTAGCGTCATCTATGTGCTAGGCCCGGGACTTTTCAGCCCATGTGTTAAGTAGGTATGCCTCAGGCAGTATAATTTCCGGTATTCATATAGAGACGCAATAGAATTTAAGGTTGTGTCTGTTTGTTTGCGTTTATTGTTCCCCGACTGCGAAGAATTTACGTATAAATTATAACGAGGTTAATGTTCTACTTCTAACAGAAAAAATAATAGTATAGAGGCGAGTTTAACGTGAAAGCTGATGTTGCAAAAATATCGAAAATATCGTTATTACACAGAAATAAAGTTGTTGTACATCAAGAAGGTAACAACCAAGCAGAAATCGCAAGGTGTATGAAGTGTTTTCGGTGCAATCTATAAAAAATTCTTAAAAACATAACGAAACAGACGACGTGGTGAATAAACTGAAGCCTGGACGACCGAACAAAATTACCAGAGCGGATGCTCACTTTTTGAAAGTAACAGCCCGAAGAAAAGAAAAAAGTAAGGACGGAACTGACGCAAAAGTTAGACGAAGCTACAGGCACGTTAGTACATGCTTCGACTGTAAGGCGGTTTTTGAAAAAAAAAAAGAAAAGTTAGCTGCCAGGAAACCCTTTTTGCGACGAGGCAATAAAGCAAAAAGGCCCAAATATGTTAAAGACCCACGATAAGTGAAGACAAGCATTATGGCCCAGCGAGTCTAAATTTCAATTACTTAGATTGAACAGGCATCAATATGTTCGACGACGTGTTGGGGAAGCTCTTGCAGAACTATATTTACAAGCTACTATCAAACATGGAGGTGGCAGTATCCATGTTTGAGGCCGCATTTCCTCGCAAGGAGTTTGTGACATTATTAAAATTGAAGGGAAGCTTACAGTGGAGAAACATCAAACAATATTAGAGCAACATGCGATACCTCCTGAGCATCGTTAAATTGGTAATAATTTCAACGATCCCAAACACACTTTTCGATTGGTCAACAACAATTTATGTCAGCTACAAGAGCCCACAAAGTCTGGACTTAAACGTTATCGAACATGATTGGGATTATTTTGACCGTGAAAAGATTGAAAGGGCCCTAAAGAATTTAAAATGAGTTGGAGAGCATGTTGCAACAGGAATTGTATTGTACCGGACGATTACATCAGAACACTCCATGATACTCTCGAGACTAGTATAAAAAAAATATTAAAAAATTAAAAGTTCTGAAGATATTACAGATACAGTATACAATTTACTGTACTAGTTGTAATTATCGAACAATACAGTTACTTACATTACGGTTATACATATATTTTCTCTTAAATTTCCTTCCTATAAAATTTATCAAGGTTCTTGTTTCTTTTGCATAGTAGTGCATATCATTGTACAAGGTGGGAAAGTATACTTTGCAAATATTAAAATGTTTCTGTTTGATGCAAACTGTTCAATGACAAATCTGTAGGTTAAAACACATCTAACAGAATCCCTAGAAAATAACACCAAGATAAGAAAACGCTATAAATACAGCTTTCTCATGGCCCTAGTTAGCGCCAGGAATATTCAGTTGTATCGTAGAGTTAAGTATGGTGATAGGAGCAGCGAGAGAATTACATGTGTTAGCATAAAACACAGTGTTTTCTTATCCTGGTATCGCAGATTAAGTTAGTCAACAGTAAATTCAAGAGTTCTGTTCGATAATTCAAGTTTAGGAGCATAAATCATTCTGGATATATTCTGTTTTTTCATATAAATTAATATAAATATTTATATGAAATCACCGTTAGTATTAGTAACGATAACATTACAATTTCCTTGCAATTAACGAAGGTTTTTAAAGTCCTGAAAAAATATCAGTCCCGGTAAGATTTGAACACACAACATCTGGATTAGAGTGGATTAGAGACGCAGTGTACTACCATTATACCTCCAGACCCAATATGAGTTCAAATCGCTTTTAATACCTTAAATCGTCGGCATTGTCGTAAAATCAAATACGATATCTAACGATTTCAACGATTACGGTGTACAGAGGCGTGGCCGAATACCTTTACCATTTTATTAACCTAGAAAGACGTATACGCACATTTCACTTGTCGCGCGAAAAAGTTACCCGCAGGCTAGAGATTCGACGTGTAGTCTTTAAGGCGGGAACGGATTATGCAAATCGTGATGGCGAAAAAGCGAAAGGCCATCGTACACTTAATGGCTCGGCTGCGGCCGCTTCGAATACCACGAATGCTAATCACGTCGCATCGCGTCCGATTATCGAAGAAGGCACATCTTTCGTTCTCGATTCTCTATTCAGCACGCGTCGACCGTGGTGCCATCTTGGTGCCGTAGATATGCGAACGTTGAAAGGATAAGGCGCGTGGAAGAAACTAAAGGAAAAATATGCGACGCGGAAATTGCGTGCTAGCTTTTACCGCGCATAATTTTCTCTTCATTTGCGTAGAATGATAATGGTGTCCATTCAGGAAGACCTACGTTAAAATTACACGAGGATTTAAGAAATTATCTCATAAAGAATTCCACTTGGTTCAAGTAACTTTTTGCTTATTAATACGTTGTTTTACAGTCAGTAAGAGGTACAGGTGTTTGCCTAACAGGTGCTGTAGATGGCGCTTTTGGCGTTGTATGCAACAGTTGCGCTTGTGCATGCAATACTTATAAAGTCAAAGATGAGGAAGTTAAAGATTGGAAATGCAGCGACCGTGTCGATTATAGTAATTATCTGCAGTTTCATATGCTAACCAATAACCTAACGCCAATGGAAACTCAGTAGTCATAAGGTAACGTATTTATTGCACAGAGTATATCTTCGGCATTGGTCATTTACCGATTAGTAACGCGTCAAGTCATAAAACATGCTCAATCCTAATCAATGACGAACGTGTTTACTATAAGGAAGTACCTTTTTGTAATAAATTGGAGACATAAGTCGTGGTTCGTATTGCATTACGAGGGCAACCTGAAATTTTTCCGGAATCGATAAGATATGGCGCACGAAGGTTGAACTGGATTCCTTGGTCGAACGTGTTTACTATAAGGAAGTATTTTTTTGTAATAAATTGGAAACATAAGTCGTGGTTCGTATTGCATTACGAGGGCGACCTGAAATTTTTCCGGAATCGATAAGAGATGGCGCGCGAAGGTTGAACTGGATTCCTTGGTCGAACGTGTTTACTATAAGGAAGTATTTTTTTGTAATAAATTGGAAACATAAGTCGTGGTTCGTATTGCATTACGAGGGCGACCTGAAATTTTTACGGAATCGACAAGAGATGGCGCACGAAGGTTGAACTGGAATCTTCGGTCGACAAGGGCAACCCTTTTATGGTAATTGTCAAAATTTCAGACGTCTACTGTTAATAGTTGTTACGAGAATTTCGTGCAGTGATAAAACACTTCTGGATACCTGGGAAAACGGCCACGGAAATTCGAAATATTTTGCTAGAGGTTCATGGCGGATGCACATTTTCGACCATCAGCTTCTGTGTGAGTGAATTCAAACGTGGTCGCATAAGCAGAAGTGACGAACCACGCAGTGCACACCCAAAAACCGCTACCAACTATGAAATGGTCGACAAGATTTATGATGTCGTGTTAGCCGATCGCCGATTGAAGCTGAAAGAGATAGCAGAGACGACAGGCATCTCTGAAGAACCCGTTGGCCGTATCTTACACGAAATTTTGGGTATGAAAAAGCTTTCGGCGCGATGAGTACTGCGTTTGCTTACACCGGAGCAAAAGCGAAATCGGGTGTTTCGGAGGAGTGTCTAGTCAGGATTCAACGCAGTTCCAGCGATTTCTTCGTGCGTTTCGTAACCGTGGATAAGACTTGGATCCACCACTACATACCGGAGACCAAGGAACAGTCGAAGCAGTGGACTTTTTGGAATTCCCAAGATGTGATCTTCATCGACTATCTGCAAAAGGGAAGGACGGTCACGGCGCAATACTACAACGATTTATTGAGTCGATTCGATGCAGTACTGATGGAGAAGCGGCCTCGTTTGCAGCGGAATATGCTTTTCCACCACAAGAATGTACCGGGTTAATCATCTCGCATTCTCGTGTCCAAATTGAATGAGTTGCGCTACGAATTATTCTGTCATCCTCCACCATATTCACCGGACCTAGCCCCTAGCGACTTTTTCCTATTTCCAAACTTGACAAAATCACTGGGAGGAAAGAGATTTGTCTCAAATGAAGAGGTCATCGCCGCTACAGACGGCTATTTTGCAGACCTCGAAACATCCTACTTTTCCGACGGCTTGAAGAAACTGAAGCACCGTTTGAAAAAGTGTATTGATTCGATTCGAGGAGACTACATCGAAAAATAAATATAAAAAACTACGCCAATACCGTGTTTTTCTTGACGATATAGGAATCATTTTAGGGCGCCCTCGTAGATACCTTGCTGATTTGTGGGTTTTTGTTTTGAAATTATTAATTAATTACACAGAAAATGATATAATTAAAAAGAAAATAACATTAAAGGATGTATATATGTTATTATTGGCACGGCCACATGACAACTTCTCAGTTGTAAGACAGCAACATGGTTGTTGCACATACACTACCGGTCAAAAGTGTTTAGGCACTCCCACAAACAGCAAAAATGTATAAAAACTCAGCAAAATATTAATAATTTTTATTTTTTATCTACAGATACACGTACATGAATAAAAATATATTAAATAAATATGAAAATTAAAGCGTTTTAAATTTTGCTTTCATATATGTGACCTCCTTTTGATTTAATAATTGCAGCACACAATCGAGGCATTCTCGCAATAAGTTTTGCCAGAGTTTCTTGCGTTATTGAGGTCCAACTCGATTGCAATTAGTTCCACACGTCAGTAGCTGATGTCGAAGCCGATTTCCGTACTTCCCGATCTAGTTCTTCCCCGTAGTAACTCGATTGGATTCAAGTCGGGGCTCTGGGGAGGCCATTTTATAGTTTTGAGAGTTCCTTCCTCTTCTAAATGACGTAAATAGTCTTTACATAACTTAGAGGAATGTTTTGGGTCATTATCTTGCGGGAAGATAAAATTTTGACCCAAAAGTTGAATTCCGGAAGGTATTGCGTGGTTCTCTAAAATTTCGTGGTAGCCTTCTTTTTTTAATATACCGTCAATGTTCACAATGTCCCCTACACTAGTGCCAGCAAAACAGCTCCAAATGATGATAGAACCTCCACCATGCTTCACGGTAGCAGCGATACACTCTTCTCTGGCACGTTCACCCACAGATCTTCTTACGAATATGCGTCTTCGGGTTCCGAACAGCTCAAATTTGGACTCATCCGTCAATAGGACGTTGTTCCACCCTTCTATGGTCCAGTGTTGGTGTTCACGAGCCCATTTAATTCGCTTTTGTTTGTTTTGTTTGCGTAGTAATGGCTTTTTCATCGCAATACGTCCATGGAGACCGGCTTTCTGTAGGCGACGTTTGACTGTAGAAACACTGACTAGTTTTTGGCGACCAACATTTAATTCTGCGGTGATTTCCGGGGCTGTTTTGCGTCTATTTAACTTGCTGGTAACCACTATTCTGCGATCATCTGCAGATGTTGTCGCTTTTGGGCTTCCTTATTAAGAAAACTGCCAGTTTCCCGATATTTTTTTACGTTATAGTCAACCGTAGCGTGGTGTATTTTCATGTTTTTGGCAATTTGTCGATTACTTATGCCACCTTTATGGTAAGCTATTATAAGCGCACGTGTTTCCGTACTAATTTCTCTTCGCGGAGGCATTTTAAAAAATTGTCACGCGATATTTCGCTCACGACGTGAATAGAATAAATACCACACTGCAACTGGCCATAGGTTACAGATTTCACTATAATCTTCTAGGAAGGTAATTTAAACATTATTACCTAGAATCTAACAGATGACTAAATTTACCCAGTAAATTCAGAGGGATTGTTATTGTAATTGCACCGCGATAAACAGTTTATGGTAATCCGACCAAGTGCAGGTAAATGATAGTAAACCTTATGCGATATAATGGGTGTTTATCTTACTGAACTACATTTTAAATACGTATTTCATTTTATTATAATGTTTTTTTGGTAAACATAATACTATATGAATAATCACTTTTGAGCGGTAGTGTATAAAGCCAAATGTTCAAGCAATTTGCAAGTATTTCGAAACTGTCACCTACTTCAAATTGTGAAAATGATTACAATGTCATCTTTACTATCTTAAGAAGTATGTCAGATATTCAAAAAGAAGTTGAAACTATGCCTTTCCTTCTTCAGTTACTGTTAATTCGTATCAAATTCCACATCTACTTGTTTGAGTTCTAACCAAAAAGGCGATATATAATATACTGCAGGTAATTTCTACCGGAAATAGTCGAAGCTCGTAGATGTTTGTAGAAAAATTATTTGAAGAAAGACAAATCTCTTGATTGAAAAGCACCAACCGTAGATCTGCTTAGGTAAGGGAACGTTTAAACAGGTAAGCCTTAGATCATCCCCCATGCATTTCTAATCTTATACAATGTACACTAGGGTGACAGAATAAAATGGACACCAGGTAAAGCGGTATAAATATGTAAACAGCTAAATTCTAAGAACGAATTAAGAACTTTCTCTTGTCATTCGGGTAGGTGTAGATGTATCGGAAGGAATTCGTCATAGTTTAGTATCCTTACAACTATGCCTCGCTTACAAGGTTCGAGTGATATTAGCGACTTCACCTGGGGTGTCGCATCGTTGGCCAGAGTGAACGCGGCGCTTCGCAACGTGAAATAAGTAATTTTTTAAATATTCCGTTGTCCCCACAGTTAACCGTGTGATTTTTCAATTTAAACGCAAGGAAAAAACAACAGTGGAGCCGAGACCAGGTCGTGCCGGACTTTCTGAAAGAAGTAAAAGGGTGCTTGTGCGCGAAGTGTTAAGAGAACCGCGAAAAAGTACAGCTGAGCTTGCGGCAACTTTACAGAAAAGTCAGCGCACCGTTCTGCGATACCTCCACAGCGTGGGGATGTATAAAAGGGTGGCTCTCCTTACGGCGTTTCAAAAACGGCTAGGGCAATCGAAATGCGAACGAAGCCCGAAGAGTTTTGGCGGTCTGTCATTTTTTCAGACGAAAGCAGATACTGCCAATTCAGTGATAGTGGTCGTACGTGGGTATGGAGACGTTCGTCACAGCAACTGGACGACAAATTTTTGCATCAGACGGTGAAATACGGCGGTGTGAACATCATGGTGTGGGGCGCCATATGGTATGGTGGAGGATCGCAATTAGTAATATGCGACGGAAATATAAATGCGGCAAAATATATCCAAATATTAACAGAAGGACTACTACCGATATTCGACAACGCCATTTTATCTAAAGAAGACACCACTTTTATGGAGGATGGAGTACCCTGCCATAAAGCAAGAACAACAACCACATGGAAAGAGGAACAGGGGATTCGGATTTTACCATGGCCAGGCCAATCACCAGACATGAATCCGATAGAGAATGTTTGGCACATAATCCAGAAAAATATGGCGAAACGACCCCGAAACCCAGCAATAAGGAAGAACTCGTGGCAGCTGTTACAGAAGAGTGGTTAAATATTCCAGAAGACACCATTAATCATTTAATAGATTCTATGCCACGACGACTCGCAGCACTTCACGCAAGTAAAGGTGAATCGACAAAATATTAGTCTAATTTAAAAATGTTAAAATATTTTGTATATATAACGAGAATAGAATCTTTTTTTTAATTAGTAGGTGTCTATTTTATTCTGTCACCCTAGTGTATGTTTTAAGGAAAGGAATTTTTTCAAACCACCATTTGCACCTGGCAATTTCTTTTCGAAACACTTCTAAAACATCCTGCACTTATTTTTGAACATTCACCGAGTGTGTACTACACATTTATAAACACACATATCTCGAATTAAATATTTGTAAAGAATTACTAATATTGGATTATTGTCACCTATGTACCTAGATGACTTATCGATATAGCAACGCATATTGAAATAGCGATAAGAACGTATCGTTATTACACCATGTTTGCTTTAACGATACTTTTTTCTTTGTTTGCAGAGCTTAGTCGAGCACAAAATAGATGCCTATTACATATTTATGAACATGAAACCTACATAATTCCGTCTTTCTTCCGAAGAAGGAAAACTGACACCAATATAATAAACCTAATTATGTATAAAGTACAGTTACAATAAAGTTATTTTTTAGTTCAATGGAAAGGAGGTTAGATATTGGGTATATTAAGTGTTTACTATGCGGTTTATGGTTCTTATCGGAGCGGTTTACAGTATTATTCGCTATTTGACTAAGCTTAGGCTTCTCCTAACGACCCCATTGATATATTTTACTATAGTTATTGCTGGATATACATTACCGTCCATAAGTTGTTTGATCGCACTTAATACTTAGCATTTACATTACGCCAGAATATTATGAAAATCATAGCATAAGAACTAATAGAAGAGGAACAAATGGGCTTTAGAATAGGCAGAACTTCCACAGACGAAATATGCTCTCTGCAACAAATTATAGAAAAGCACAGAGAAGAGTTTCGATAATTTAAACAACAGATGTAAATTTTGAGATACTATGAAAGAATAGGGATATCCACACCATTGCGGGGTTTATACATTGACACCAGAATTATACAGGCGGAAGATTAACTAGGGTAATACTAACAAACAAAGGAATTATTTTCCAATTTATATTATAATAATTTTATACAGACTTCGCGAAAGTCTTTGACCGAGTTGATCACGAGATGCTTTTATTGAAATTTGCGCAGAACGGCTTTTCACCTAGACTTGTGTCACTATTTCGAACATATTTACTAGAGAGAACGCAGTACGTCGCATCCACCATCTCGGATTGTCATCTGATGCAGCAGAATCTGAGTAAACTAGACTCCTAGTGTGTCAATAATAGTCTTAGGATGAACTTTGAAAAGTGTAATGTTTTAACTTATTCACGTAAGTTATGTCCACTTATATACGAGGGGATGGAGTGGGAATAGGGGCGCTGCTAAACAAGTCAATCCGGAAGAAAACTGAAACTATGGAGGAAATTGAACACCGTGCTGTGATAAAGTTCCTTACAAAGCAAGGAAAGAACGCTCAAACCATATTGAATCAAATGGAAACCGTTTATGGAGAACAGTGCCCTAGAAAATCAATGATTTATAAGTGGCATGGTCTTTTTAAACATGGTCAGGAGTCGATTGAAGACGACCCCCGCTCAGGACGGTCAGTAGAGGCCACCACATCAGACATCGTCGAAAAAGTGCAAAAATTTCTACTGCAAGATGCCCGTTTGAAGAAAAAACAATTATCTGCATTAGTTGGAGTATCAGATACCACCATTTTGCGTATCCAAGATGGGTACCCAGAATGCTCACGCCGCTGCAGAAATGGCAGCGCGTCTGTGCGTCCAAACAATTTTTGGAGCTGTGTGGAGAGAAACCTACACAGATTTTGGAGCGGATTGTTACCGGAGATGAAACATGGGTTCATCACTTTGAGCCTGAGTCCAAACAGGAGTCCATGCAATGGCATAAAAAGGGGACACCACCGCCAAAGAAATTCAAAGTGTCATAATCGGCTGGAAAGTTGATGGCTATTGTTTTTTGGGATTGTGAGGGGATATTGTTGATTGATTACAAAGAAAAAGGTAGGAGCATAACCGGAGAATATTACGCAGCGATATTAGAAAAATTAAAGGAGGCCATCAAGGAAAAACGTCGAGGAAAATGGACCAAGGGTGTGTTGCTCTTGCAAGACAATGCGCCGGTTCACAAGAGCAAAGTTGCAATGGCTGCTCTGCACGAGCATGGCTTTCAATCAATAGTGTCCATCCACCCTACAGTCCAGACCTAGCACCTAGTGATTTTTATTTGTTCCCCAATTTAAAAAAAGACTTACGTGGAAGAAAGTTTTCCGACGACAATGAGGGCAACTTTGGCCCATTTTGATGAATATTTTTATGATGGTTTAAAAAAAATAATTCATAGATCTAATAAATGTATTGTGCTTAAGGGTGATTATATTGAAAAGGAAAAATAGATTTATTGTTTTATTTTATTTAAAACCCTTTCATTCCACGAACTTGTGGACCTCCCCTCGTATCATTATCGATATAACGGTGCTCTGTTACATCGTTGTTCCTCCTTAGAGGACGTAGGTGTCTTATTTGACACCAAAATAACACTTAACAACCATATCAGTAGTGTCTCATCATCTGCACTGAGTGCTCTCGGATTTATACTAATAGTATCGAGGTAGTTTAACTCTCTTGATGCAATAGTGGCACTATATTTCGCGTTTGTGTACATCCATAGTCTGGTCGCCTTTATATGCATCATCCGTATCTCTCCTTGAAAATGTACAGAGAAAGTTCCTTAAGTATACTAGATCTGATAGAAAAAATAATGTAGATATAAGAACAGAACTAAACACCTTCGACATAAATGAGGGAATAAAGGGAAACAAAAATAAGTGGAAGGAATATTTAGAATGTTACCAGCCATAGTGAGGTTTTATAGATATTTAGGAAGAAGTGTAGGCAGACCACATAAAATATAGGTATCGTAACAGGCAAAGTGAGGAAAGATACAAAAATTTTATTTTGACGAAAAATAAAGATTGGAAACTTGGAATTCGGGTTGTCCGTCTTACATGGCTGGATACGTATGTTTAAATGCCTTTTACACCTATCTTACAAACCGCTCCTAAAGAATTCGCAAGCTCGAGAAAAAGACGAAGAGGTTGTTTCAGAAAATAAGGCTCGTATTCAAAAAGAATCTAGAGACCGATGTGGATTACTCGTAGATACACTTAAACTTTCTTCAAGAATGCTGAACTTTCGGCTGAAATTACTAAAGTAGATATTGGATTAATTAAAATGATGCATATTATAATGAGTTTCTGGTGTACATGAAATTTCTGTACAATATACTTTCCACGTTGCACAAATCTTTTATACATAGACATGAAATAACATCTCTTGCTTTATTACTTATGGGCCAACTAACGGATAAAAATCAAGAAGCCTCCAACAAGAACTTGGAAAAAATATCGAGAAAATGTAGTCGCGAGAAAATTAATGAAAACGTCTTCAATGCATTTTTACTTAGATCCGACCGTGCAATCATGAACAAGCGTAAGTCACGTAAGAAGAAATTGCGACACCTTTCTATAGCGGGAGTAGATTTTTTAAAGCCTCGACCTTCTCAACTTTCTACCCATGGTGATATTAACGACGATGATGAAAACGTCTGATCACATTCCCAAGATATTGAAATTTGATAAAAGGTATCACAGCTTTTCTAAATTAAATTATTATATTATATTTTTCATAACTAAATAAATGAACCCTTAGGAAACCATTTATGTCTTTTCTTTTAAACTACTAACATCGTTACAAAGCAATATTTAACTTAAACATCAAGTATATTTAAAGTCTGCAACTTAAGGTGAATTTTGAGGGCTATTGATAGTAGATGTCTGAAATTTTGACAGTTGCTATAAAAAAGGTTGGCCTTGCAGACTCATGAATCCACTTTAACATCCGCGCGTCATCTCTTCTTATTTCGTTATTATTGTATTCATTATCTTCATTGTGGTGTTAAATACAGCTGCGAGCAAATATTATAGGCAGGGTAACTTTTTTAGCGTTACGATAGGACGAGAACCTCAAACCTAAAAAAAACACCTAATTCGGTTTATAAGGTTCTTTTATTAAATAAATCATTATTTAATTTTAGGCATAGTAGCTACCAGTTTGTAACATGTTTCTGGGGAAATAGACGCCCATTCCATAAACACTGTTTGCTTTAGGGCTTCTTTAGAGGCATGGTTGTGTTTACGAACCTTGTTCTTCAATACATGCCATATATTTTCAATAGGCGAGAGGCCAAGCGATTGTGGGGGCCAGTCCAAAATCTTCACTTGGTTATCAGTGAACCGTTTCATTACAGGTCTAGCCTTGTGGCAAGGGGCATTGTCTTGCCGAAAGTAATACTCCTCTGAGTCCATATCATAAAATCTAACAATTGATGGTTCGAGAACCTCTTCCAACATTCCAATGTAGTGTGCCCTATTCATGTGGCGCTCGCAGAGATGGACCTCCACTACACCTTGTGCAGACATACACCCCCAAATCATAATGCTTCCACCGCAGTGTTTAACAGTAGGTAAAACACACTCTGGGGAAAATGCTTCGCTGGACCTTCTCCGAACATAACTTGCTCCTGAAACGCTGTGCATCTGTTAACGAAGGACGTTAACTTTTTGAATATTTCTGTTTTGCTGAGAAAAGTAGGGGCGCCGAGTTCAATTATTAGATTCATCGGACCAAAGTACTTTGGCCCAGTCATTTACAGTCCAATGTCGGTACTTCTTTGCCCACGTAAAACGTTGCTTGCGGTGTAGCTCGGTCAGCAAAGGCTTGTGTCGCGGTTTTTGGATACGTAAATTCGCCGCAGTTAACCTTCTTCTTACCGTATGCACGGAGATTGGTGCGTCTCGTCGAGCGCGGAGCTCTGCAGAAATCGCTATCGCGAATTTGTGCCTATCCCGGAGCGCGATACGCTCTATCAATCGTTCTTCTCGCACAGTCGTTACACGTTTTCTACCGCTCTTGGGTAGATTATGATACTCTCCAGTCCTTTGGTAGCGGCTAATTGTGTTTTGCACAGCACAACGTGAACATTTAATTGTCTTAGCAATTTTTATTTGTGACAATCCTTGTTTGTGCAATAAAATTATCTGGACTCGTAAAGCCTCAGATATTTGGGGCTTTTTTGGCATATTGTGTATATACAAACTTACAAAAGAAGGTCTGCACTCTAAATGAACTTTTGAAACCGACAAACGATGTTTCTCTACGCACAATATATTACCCAACCTAAAAAATTTAATTTCTGTCTTATATAGCTTCGTAATTTATATTTTCTAGGAATTTCTACTTTAGATAACGACCAGGTATAGGTTCACAGTACCGTTGTTTTAAGAAGCGCTACCTGCTGCGCGAAACACATGTTTGATTAGGGTGCCTATAACATTTGCTCGAAGCTGTATGCAACTGCTGTAATGTTATCTGATTAGAATTCGTAATACCTGTTCGAATTAGTTTTGTTATATTTTTGTAATGTATTTCAAGAATAGTAGATATAACATATTTAATATACTTTTCCCAAATAATGTTGTTATTTTCACCTTCTTACCAAATTATATATCACTGCATTATTATCACTGTGAGTCACTGTATATGGTAGCGAGTATAAAAAGTATGGAAATAGATAAAAATATTTATACTAATATCTTAACATCCTGTATTATACATTTCAATTGTATTTTAATAGATTTATAGCGCAATATACACAAACAATACCCTAATATAGCACATTTTAAAACTAATTCGTAACTGCATTAATCCCAATCAGATTCAGATAAACTCCAGGAAAGAATTGTTTGTAATATAAGACGAAAGGGTTCCAAGAAATAAATTATAAAAATATGTATGTACCTTCAGAGGTATCGATGTAAACTCCACTCCGTGCAAATTAATAATTTATTCGGAATGTAACGTTTCAAAAGCGTGTTGACTCTCATTGTCGACCGTGTTATCGACATATTATTTTAAAATGAATTTCACGCAAATTCCTTTCTAATACGGCATTTTTGTTAGCATATACAGGTAGAAATAGATTTAAAGACAATATAAACCAATGTACGATATAATAATAATAGAATTTATTGTCCAACAGAATACCAATTGCGAGACAAAAAATAATAGAAAGCCATACATACATTGTGAAAAGAAAACTTAAAAATTACACCTAAGAATAGCTAGCATAAGTATTAACTATGAATAAAGCGCTTACAAATTATCCCAAACAAAATGAAATTAATGAAAATTTATCTAGATTCGAAAAATAATATCATTACAATATTTATTTGCTAAGCTATACATATTATATATCGAGGCATTATGCAAAATATTAGTTTTCGGAAAGACGAAAAACGAGGTACATGAAAGTGCAACTAATACTTGTTCGAATTAGTTTTGTTTTATTTTTGTAATGTATTTCGAGAATAGTAATTATTTTACCTAACATTTTCAGCTTCTTAGTAAATTATATATCACTGCATCGTTTTCACTGTGAGTTACTGCATGTGTAATATTCAAACTAAAAGTTTTTGACATCGCTGTACCTAGCTATATCTTTTATCATCGCTACGAATACAATCGCAGCATCCAGGTAAAGGACCTCTCTTACCTGAAGAGTCCACAGCCACCGAGAACTAGACACCATATAACAAACACAACAAGATATACCGCTTATATCACACACTAATAAGTTGTAAAATTCTTTACTACAAAGGAGAGTTTCATTAGAACATTTACTCTAGCAAAAAAAAAACGTACACTAGTAAACAAGAACTAACCGTTAAGTATTTGTTTACGTCGAAGAACTAGAGCATCACCAGAGACACTTGCAAAACAAAAGAAGACTGCGGCGAACGACACGGCCGATGCAGCGGTGCTGCTATATCTGGTAGGTGCATCGCGCAATACGTAACTAACTCGACGCTTACTCGGGTATTTTTAGACTTTATATAAATCAAACGCGACTTAGAGCGACTGGCCAAGGAGCGATCTGATATAGCAGGTGTAGAATTTACTAGGAATAGGATCGGAGTTGTTTGTTTTTGCCAGACGATCGCGGAAATGAAAAATTATGTAAACATCGGGTGTCGAATAGATTTTTTATTATGGCGGTTTGTAAACATTTAATTCTGCCATCTACCGCAATCTCCAAGACACTCTATTCCTTAAATCATCTTCGGGCAGTCCTCTCTTCTGCACAGCTTCTTTAACTCCGTTTCCCAACTCCTTCTGGGTCTTCATTTTTTCTAGTATTAACAGGCTTCCATTTGTAAACCTTTTGTGGTAGTCTGTCCTGCTCCATTCTCCCCATGTGGCCATACCACAATTCAGTAAACGCTCGCTCATCAAAATACCCGGTAGTGGAAACGTCGCGGTCATAAAAAGAGAAAATTGTTACTATAGGATCAAATGGAACGCCCGGTAATGTAAACAAGCTTTTATCACGTACAATTCGATAATGTAAACAGTTTAGGATACCGGTTATTTCCCGATTTACGTGCGTAATTGAATCGATCAAAAGAATGTTTACGTAAACGTTTTCAGCGCCGGCACCGGTTGTTCCCCGATTTAAGTATGGGATTCCTGTAAGCGTTGCCTCTCTTGCCTCTCGTGAAATAAAGTAGTGTGCAGCTAAAATCACGTCAGAACAGACATCACATTCGCCTCCAATAAAAGAACATTTTTAAAATTAAGTGACAAAGGGAAAATCATCGACGAGATTGAAAAAAGGGGCGAGTGACTGAATTGCCAAAAAAGTATGGAGTATCGAAAGCCACAATCTGTAAAATTAAGCGATTCAAGTCATAAATTTTACAATGCCTGTCAGATACATACGGAGGCCCGGGAAATCGCAGAACTTTAAAAAATGCCCAAGCACCTAACACATGGGCTAAAAAGTCCCGGGCCTAACACATAGATGACGCTAGTTTTATTGCAGTCACCTTTCTCTCAGTTAGTACTAACCTTCAAAAGACAGCTGTTAAAATTTTATGATATTCTATTCATTAGTTTGTGAGTTATTGTGCTAAGAGTCACGCTACTTTTGTTATTTTCAAAACAATGGATCAAAAACAATTTCGTGTTTTAATTTTACACTGCTTCTTGATGGGAAAAAATACCGTTCAAGCGAAGCAATGGCTTGAAAAGTGTTATGGGGACTCCGCTCCATCAGAAACAACAATAAAACGTTGGTTTGCTGACTTCAAACGTGATCGTAGAGACACCGATAATGTAGAACGCAGTGGACGTCTAAATGAGGCGGTAGCACCAGAAAACATCAAAAGAATCCATAAAATCGTTTTGAATGATCGAAAAGTGAAGTTGCGTGAGTTAGCTGACATCGTAAAGATATCAAAAGAACGTATTGACTTTATATTGCATGAGAATTTGATTATGAAAGCTCTGTTCAAAGTGGATGCCGCGTTTGCTCACTGTTGACCAAAAACAAGAACGTGTTGATGAGTCTGAGCAGTGTTTGGCCATGTTTAAACGTAACAAACCGGAATTTTTGCGTCCATATGCGACAATGGATGAAACATGGATCCATCACTTCGCTCCGGAATCAAAACGATCGTCATCTGAGTGGACAGCAACTGGTGAACCTCGTCCAAAGCGCCCGAAAGCACAACAATCGGCTGGAAAGGTTATGGCCTCGGTATTTTGGGATGTGCGTGGTGTAATATTCATCGACTATCTTGAGAAAGGAAATACCATCAACAGTGAATATTATATAGCGTTATTGGAGCGTTTGAAGGCCGAAATTGCAAAGAAACGAACGCATATGGCAAAGAAAAAACTACGGGCAATGGCATTAGAAAATATGAAACGTAAATTTACGCAAACACAAATAGGACATTATTTTCCAAAATAGTGTAAAATTTATTTTCTATTTTTTAATATAATATGTATTATGTTATTCATTGTTCATAATTTATTTTTGAATAAACACACATATTTTCCTTTATGCAATTTCTTTATAAATAAAGTAAGGCTCGCTAATGTAAACTTTCAGTAATGTGAACACTGCTTGGTTGATATCGTTCACATAATCGAGTTTCTACTGTAGTTGTTTTCGTTCTATTTCATGAATTGATGATGTGTCAACTTGCATTATTTCTCTTATTCTTTCATGACCTAATAATGTCTTCTTACAGCAGCGTCTCCAGTACATCATCTCCGTTGACATTATTTTGTTTTTCATCGTCTTATTCAGCTCCTACACTTCACTTCCAAAGCTAACACAGCTTTCAACAAAATAGTGGAACATCCGGGATTTTGTTTTTTTCGAAATAGTCTTTCCACATCATAGGGTGCACTTGCGGGAAATGTTCCAACATTCTATACGTTGTCGGCGCACACCAACTTATTGTTCAGACCGCCTATGACGCGAATGTGTGACAACTATAATGGCATATACCCTAATTGTGACATAATTAATACTTCTTTGAGGCGATTGTTGGATGTTAACATCGGCAGCCTTGGTTATTTGTCTGGGATTGGGACGAAGGATATTCATAGGTATTTATATATATTATAGTGTTGCTGGGGTATTTACATGTGTATGTTGTATTTCTGTACATATATACTATTTAAAATGATACTGTAACATTATCCTTCATTTAGTACTTGTGCTGTTGGATAGTAAACATTATTATATATTTCATGCACATCTAAGGGATTTCGCAAACATTGCACCATATTTTTCGTATGCGTTTTTATAAACTTTTATATACTGAGTCTCTCTCTCTCTCTGTATTAGCTAATTTAAACAAAATTTTACGCAATTCCGTAAACACGCTAAACTTGTTTCTACGGCGCACGTACATATTTTGCTATTAAATATCAATTATAAATCCTCTACTGATCTAGATTCGGATGACTTATAGGTGTATTTTGCCGATGTAATCAATCAAGTAGACGTTTTGAATTAAGAGGCTTTATCAGCTTATAATCTCAATACGTGTTATCCCTCGCGATTTACAAACATTTGGTAGTATAGATAATGACAGGAAAATTAAAAAGGTTTTGGCCCTTGGAACTTACTGGAGTATTCAATATGGCCCTGATCAGTCCATAGCACCCTTTTCCAATCATCCACTGTCCAATTTCCGTGTATTTCTCCCCACTGTAGCCGTTCTTGCCTGTTTCCCTGTCGAAATGGGGTTGTCTTTTGTTCCAATGCGGTCATAAACATTTGCAGCATTTAATCTTCTTTTCACTGTAGGGACAGTCGCAATTCATTTCGGCGGCGATTTCTGGTGCTGTCAGTCTCCTATTTCACCTGCTCGGCAATTTTATACGCTCATCGTCGGCGTGAGTTGTTATTCTTTTACGACCTAAACGCGCCTTATCTCTTAAACTACCCGTGCGTTGATGTCTCCGAATGATATCACTAACAGTCGATTTATTAACAGGTATTTTCTCGGAAATTCGTCGCACCGAATAACCTTCTTGATGAAAAGCAACAATTAGAGAGAGCTACACAAAAAGATACGCTCTTAACACTAACGCACGTACAAGCAGGTTTATTTAGAAACTAGACTATTTATCAATACACACTTTCAGGTGGCCTGTTCCCACGTCAAAGAGTATTGTAAATTTATTACCAGCAATATCGTATATCAAAATTACCCCATTTGTGGCGATGACGATTATTCTGAAAATTACCATATTGGCTCTAAAAATATAATAGGTTTCTTTCTAATCATTCTCTAATTGATATTCTTTGGAAGTGTACCTGTATAATTAATAAACAATAAAATTTATAAAGGACCTAATATTAATATTATTTATATATAAAAGCAATTATATTATCTTTTAGTAGAGTTTACAACGTTTGTCCGAACTAATATAGACGGTAGTGTATATAGTCTATTCAGTAGAGGCTTATCAAATATTTCCAGTTCTTTTCTTTTCGAATTTTACCTTTTTAATGAATAGTTTTATGTTAACGAACACTGTAAAAGCGTTTAGTATTGAAAATTGATATAAGTTTGTTTTTTCTTTTACCTTAATTACAGACACAACTCAGGATCTTCCAAAAGTCAAAGAAGATTCATCCAAAAAGGTATATTGTGGTGGAAAATCTCAGGCTCTTTAATTTTTTTAAATGGGTTTTTGATTTAAATTTTGTTCTATTTGTTTTTAAATTAAGTGATAATGTCTTCTAATTAAAGTAAACAAATATAAGGTTTAAAAAAACAAATATATTGACAAATTAATAAATACATACCGCTTTTGTACAAAAAAATATCTTTTTTTTTTTTAGAAAACCTAAGGCAATCCCTGTCTAGCTAATCTTTAAATATTCTAATTAGTATGCGAAACAAAATGAGAGCAATAGATACAAATAATTTTGAGGAACTTAAGATTTCTCGTCTTTAAGATGTACTGGTCTGGAAAATCTATATCGACGGGAAAAGCAAAAACGGCTACAATGGGCAGAGATACATAGAAATTGGACAGTGGACGATTGGAAAAAGGTGCTATGGTCAGATGAGGGCCATACTGAATACTCCAGTAAGTTCCAAGGGCCGAAACCGTTTTAATTTCCCTGTCATTACCTATACTACGAAATGTTTGTAAATCGCAAGAGATAACACGTATTGAGATTATAAGCTGATAAAGCCTCTTAATTCAAAACGTCTACTTGATTGATTACATCGCTCTCGGCAAAATACACCTATACGTCATCCGAATCTAGATCAGTAGAGGATTTATAATTGATACTTGCTAGCAAAAGTATACGTCAAATTAATTGGCGTAATATTACCTGCAACGATGATTAAGATTATTCATATATGTGCGCCGTAGAAACAGGTTTAGCGTGTTTACGGAATTGCGTAAAATATTGTTGAAATTAGCTAATACAGAGAGAGAGACTCAGTATATAAAAGTTTATAAAAACACATACGAAAAATATGGTATAATGTTTGCGAAATCCCTTTGATGTGCATATAATAATAATGTTTACTATCCAACAGCACAAGTACTAAATTAAGGATAATGTTACAGTATCATTTTAAATAGTATATATGTACAGAAATACAACATACACATGTTAATACCCCAGTAACACTATAATATATATAAATACCTATGAATATCCTTGGTGCCAATCCCAGACAAATAACCAAGGCTGCCGATGTTAACATCCAACAATCGCCTCAAAGAAGTATTAATTATGTCACAATTAGGGTATATGCCATTATACGAGGGGAGGTTCAGAAGTTCGTGGAATGGAGGGGTTGGAGTGGGGATAGGGGCGCTCGCTAGGTGTCATTCTGATTGGCGATTCATCATTAGTATATAAGTTAAGTTGCAGCCCTAAAGCATCAGTCGTTTACGAATAGTTGCCTGCTAAACAAGTCAATCCAGAAGAAAACTGAAACTATGGAGGAAATTGAACACCGTGCTGTGATAAAATTCCTTACAAAGCAAGGAAAGAACGCTCAAACCATATTGAATGAAATGGAAACCGTTTATGGGGAACAGTCAAATTTTTTTCAATTCCCTGACATGGTCTTTTTAAACATGGTCGGTAGTCGATTGAAGACGACCCCCGCTGAAGACGGCCAGTTGAAGCTACCACATCAGACATCGTCGAAAAAGTGCAAAAATTTCTACTGCAAGATGTCCATTTGAAGAAAAAACTATTATCTGCGTTAGTTGGACTATCAGATACCACCATTTTGCGTATCCTACATGACCATCTGGGTATGACAAAAGTCAGTGCAAGATGGGTACCGAGAATGCTCACGCCGCTGCAGAAACAGCAGCGCGTCTTTGCGTCCAAACAATTTTTGGAGCTGTGTGGAGACACACCTGCACAAATTTTGGAGCGGACTGTTACCAGAGATGAAACATGGGTTCATCACTTTGAGCCTGAGTCCAAACAGGAGTCCAAGCAATGGCATAAAAAGAGGACACCGCCGCCAAAGAAATTCAAAGTGCCAGAATCGGCTGGAAAGTTGATGGCTTCTGTTTTTTGGGATTGTGAGGGGATGTTATTGATTGATTACAAAGAAAAAGGTAGGAGCATAACCGGAGAATATTACGCGGCGATATTAGAAAAATTATAGGAGGCCATCAAGGAAAAACGTCGAGGAAAATTGACCAATGGTGTGTTGCTCTTGCAAGACAATGCGCCGGTTCACAAGAGCAAAGTTGCAATGACTGCTCTGCAAGTAAAGGAGGCAATTTTGGCCTATTTTGAGGCGAAAGATAAAAAATTTTTTATGATGGTTTAGAAAAAATAATTCATAGATCTAATAAATGTGTTGTGCTTAAGGGTGATTATATTGAAAAGGAAAAATAGATTTATTGTTTTATTTTATTTAAAACCCTTTCAATCCACGAACTTCTAGACCTCGCCTCGTAGTTGTCACACATTCGCATCATAGGCGGTCTGAACATTAAGTTAGTGTGTGCCGACAACGCATAGAATGTTGGAACACTTCCCGCAACAGCACCCTATGATGTGGAAAGACCATTTCGAAAAAAACAAAAACCCGGATGTTCCACTCTTTTGTTGAAAGCTGTGTTAGCTATGGAAGTGAAGTGTAGGCGCTGAATAAGAAGATGAAAAACAAAATAATGTCAACGGAGATGATGTATTGGAGACGCTGCTAATTAATAGACAATATTTCATATCATTACAATATATTAGAGAAAAATTCTAAGAATTTTTAAGAAAATTGAAGATCAAAGTGTATCTGGAATGGCGAACAATAAATATTAAGATAATAGTACATATTTTTAATTTGTTTGAAATTTACAGCTCGAGCTTATAATTAATCTCGATACCAATCAGACTATATGCTTATTTCTTTGAAATGTTATCGAAATAACGAGTAATTTTAATCACTGTATTGATTCTATGGTTTTACGGTATCAATATAGAATAACAGTTATCAATGACAAATAAAGCTTCAGTATTATTTCTTAATATCTTCCACGTTTGACGGTCTAAATTTGTTATTTAGTTTTTTCCAGAAATAATTTGCGTTATTCTTGAAAGTATATAATAGAGGTATTTCAAATTATCTCATAAAAAAGTTAATATTAGTTAGTTTCCGAGATATTTACGGATATTTGAAAATTGTGTGATTCAACCAATGAAAAATATATGAAAATTTTTATAGTTGCCAGTGTTCCCTTGTGAGTTTCGTCAGAAAAACAAAACTGTCGTAATTACGATCTTAACTTGTGTCTCACACAATTTTAGAGGAATTTAAAAATAAATTGCCGCATGTGTTTATTTTTTGTTACTGTAACACTTTTTTTAAATGCCAGGAATCATTACTAAGTATTTGTGCGAAAGGAGCAAACGGCGTTGCGATAGAATTATAAAAAGTTGAAGTGGATTCAATGGTCGGCAGAGGCAACAATTTTTTATTGCAATTGTCAAAATTTCAGACGTCCACTGTCAATAGTTGTTGCGTAAGAGTGTGTTTTGTGTTGCAAGTTAGGCGGTTTCGAAGAAAATGGATAAAATCGAACTTTGTGCAGTGATAAAATACTTCCGGATGGCTGGGAAAACATCTTTCGACGTTTTCTCGTGTCGCGCGTTAACGACGCCGTTCGGACGGACGAATTAGACGGTTTCCGATAGAAAAATGTCCGCGGAATCGATTGCGACCACTCCGGACGCCCTATCTCTAACCGTTTAGCGGCTACGGCCCGTCAAAGTTGAAAAAGAGAGAAAAAAAATCCCAACTTTGAAGCGCTGTAGCGTCGGAACGCGTTGAGCTAGGGCGTCCTTCTTTCGCCTGTTTAGAACCCTCGTAGGGGTCCTTACGACGCGCCGATAAGCGAACGTCTAACTCCTCCCGTTAACGCGCAGCAGAAACGTCGCATTTTTTTCTGACCAAAACGATGGAATTTTTTCGACCCGAAAAATCGAGGGTCGGAATTTCGGGGTTTTGACCCCACCGGAACGTGGCCATATATGCGTGTATTACGCCTGAGAAATTTCAGCCCCTAGCCCTAACCGTTTAGGAGATATGGACGTTTGAAAGTTGAGGGGTGCAAAACTCAACTCCTTAAAGGAGCTCCGAATGGGGTCGAGTGATATATCAAAAGACGCGTATTTTCGCGTAGATTACGATAAAAAAGTTTGCCTCTCTATCTCTAACCGTTAAGGAGAAAATCGCGTTTAAAGTTTCGAAATTTCCAAAAATGCTTAACTCCGAAACTTTGAAGCGCCGTAGCTCCTAAACGGTTATAGATAGAGGATCCCGGTTTGCGCCGTTCGAAAGTACGCGTCGAGATCTTTCAAATGAGCACCGAACGATCGCCCTACGCCCACGCATAAGCGAGATACGGAGATTCGGTCGAGAAATTTCGGTAAAATATCGAAGTCCGAAAATGACCGTTTTTATCATCCTATCCGGTAGATTTTTACGCGCCGAACAAGAATTTTTTTAGCACGCTTCGATATCTCTAACCGTTTAAGAGATACGGGCGTTTGAAGTTTCGGGACTTTCGAAAAAACGCGAAAATATCGACGCCGAAAACGACATCTTTCGACGTTTTCTCGTGTCGCGCGTTAACGACGCCGTTCGGACGGACGAATTAGACGGTTTCCGATAGAAAAATGTCCGCGGAATCGATTGCGACCAGTCCGGACGCCCTATCTCTAACCGTTTAGCGGCTACGGCCCGTCAAAGTTGAAAAAGAGAGAAAAAAAATCCCAACTTTGAAGCGCTGTAGCGTCGGAACGCGTTGAGCTAGGGCGTCCTTCTTTGCCTGTTTAGAACCCTCGTAGGGTCCTTACGACGCGCCGATAAGCGAACGTCTAACTCTTCCCGTTAACGCGCAGCAGAAACGTCGCATTTTTCTGACCAAAACGATGAAATTTTTTCGACCCGAAAAATCGAGGGTCGGAATTTCGGGGTTTTGACCCCACCGGAACGTGGCCATATATGGGTGTATTACGCCTGAGAAATTTCAGCCCCCTAGCCCTAACCGTTTAGGAGATATGGACGTTTGAAAGTTGAGGGGGTGCAAAACTCAACTCCTTAAAGGAGCTCCGAATGGGGTCGAGTGATATATCAAAAGACGCGTATTTTCGCGTAGATTACGATAAAAAAAAGTTTGCCTCTCTATCTCTAACCGTTAAGGAGAAAATCGCGTTTAAAGTTTCGAAATTTCCAAAAATGCTTAACTCCGAAACTTTGAAGCGCCGTAGCTCCTAAACGGTTATAGATAGAGGATCCCGGTTTGCGCCGTTCGAAAGTACGCGTCGAGATCTTTCAAATGAGCACCGAACGATCGCCCTACGCCCACGCATAAGCGAGATACGGAGATTCGGTCGAGAAATTTCGGTAAAATATCGAAGTCCGAAAATGACCGTTTTTATCATCCTATCCGGTAGATTTTTACGCGCCGAACAAGAATTTTTTAGCACGCTTCGATATCTCTAACCGTTTAAGAGATACGGGCGTTTGAAGTTTCGGGACTTTCGAAAAACGCGAAAATATCGACGCCGAAAACGACATCTTTCGACGTTTTCTCGTGTCGCGCGTTAACGACGCCGTTCGGACGGACGAATTAGACGGTTTCCGATAGAAAAATGTCCGCGGAATCGATTGCGACCAGTCCGGACGCCCTATCTCTAACCGTTTAGCGGCTACGGCCCGTCAAAGTTGAAAAAGAGAGAAAAAATCCCAACTTTGAAGCGCTGTAGCGTCGGAACGCGTTGAGCTAGGGCGTCCTTCTTTTGCCTGTTTAGAACCCTCGTAGGGTCCTTACGACGCGCCGATAAGCGAACGTCTAACTCTTCCCGTTAACGCGCAGCAGAAACGTCGCATTTTTTCTGACCAAAACGATGAAATTTTTTCGACCCGAAAAATCGAGGGTCGGAATTTCGGGGTTTTGACCCCACCGGAACGTGGCCATATATGGGTGTATTACGCCTGAGAAATTTCAGCCCCTAGCCCTAACCGTTTAGGAGATATGGACGTTTGAAAGTTGAGGGGTGCAAAACTCAACTCCTTAAAGGAGCTCCGAATGGGGTCGAGTGATATATCAAAAGACGCGTATTTTCGCGTAGATTACGATAAAAAAGTTTGCCTCTCTATCTCTAACCGTTAAGGAGAAAATCGCGTTTAAAGTTTCGAAATTTCCAAAAATGCTTAACTCCGAAACTTTGAAGCGCCGTAGCTCCTAAACGGTTATAGATAGAGGATCCCGGTTTGCGCCGTTCGAAAGTACGCGTCGAGATCTTTCAAATGAGCACCGAACGATCGCCCTACGCCCACGCATAAGCGAGATACGGAGATTCGGTCGAGAAATTTCGGTAAAATATCGAAGTCCGAAAATGACCGTTTTATCATCCTATCCGGTAGATTTTTACGCGCCGAACAAGAATTTTTTTAGCACGCTTCGATATCTCTAACCGTTTAAGAGATACGGGCGTTTGAAGTTTCGGGACTTTCGAAAAAACGCGAAAATATCGACGCCGAAAACGACATCTTTCGACGTTTTCTCGTGTCGCGCGTTAACGACGCCGTTCGGACGGACGAATTAGACGGTTTCCGATAGAAAAATGTCCGCGGAATCGATTGCGACCAGTCCGGACGCCCTATCTCTAACCGTTTAGCGGCTACGGCCCGTCAAAGTTGAAAAAGAGAGAAAAAAAATCCCAACTTTGAAGCGCTGTAGCGTCGGAACGCGTTGAGCTAGGGCGTCCTTCTTTTGCCTGTTTAGAACCCTCGTAGGGGTCCTTACGACGCGCCGATAAGCGAACGTCTAACTCTTCCCGTTAACGCGCAGCAGAAACGTCGCATTTTTTTCTGACCAAAACGATGAAATTTTTTCGACCCGAAAAATCGAGGGTCGGAATTTCGGGGTTTTGACCCCACCGGAACGTGGCCATATATGGGTGTATTACGCCTGAGAAATTTCAGCCCCCTAGCCCTAACCGTTTAGGAGATATGGACGTTTGAAAGTTGAGGGTGCAAAACTCAACTCCTTAAAGGAGCTCCGAATGGGGTCGAGTGATATATCAAAAGACGCGTATTTTCGCGTAGATTACGATAAAAAAAGTTTGCCTCTCTATCTCTAACCGTTAAGGAGAAAATCGCGTTTAAAGTTTCGAAATTTCCAAAAAGCTTAACTCCGAAACTTTGAAGCGCCGTAGCTCCTAAACGGTTATAGATAGAGGATCCCGGTTTGCGCCGTTCGAAAGTACGCGTCGAGATCTTTCAAATGAGCACCGAACGATCGCCCTACGCCCACGCATAAGCGAGATACGGAGATTCGGTCGAGAAATTTCGGTAAAATATCGAAGTCCGAAAATGACCGTTTTTATCATCCTATCCGGTAGATTTTTACGCGCCGAACAAGAATTTTTTTAGCACGCTTCGATATCTCTAACCGTTTAAGAGATACGGGCGTTTGAAGTTTCGGGACTTTCGAAAAAACGCGAAAATATCGACGCCGAAAACGACATCTTTCGACGTTTTCTCGTGTCGCGCGTTAACGACGCCGTTCGGACGGACGAATTAGACGGTTTCCGATAGAAAAATGTCCGCGGAATCGATTGCGACCAGTCCGGACGCCCTATCTCTAACCGTTTAGCGGCTACGGCCCGTCAAAGTTGAAAAAGAGAGAAAAAAAATCCCAACTTTGAAGCGCTGTAGCGTCGGAACGCGTTGAGCTAGGGCGTCCTTCTTTTGCCTGTTTAGAACCCTCGTAGGGGTCCTTACGACGCGCCGATAAGCGAACGTCTAACTCTTCCCGTTAACGCGCAGCAGAAACGTCGCATTTTTTTCTGACCAAAACGATGAAATTTTTTCGACCCGAAAAATCGAGGGTCGGAATTTCGGGGTTTTGACCCCACCGGAACGTGGCCATATATGGGTGTATTACGCCTGAGAAATTTCAGCCCCCTAGCCCTAACCGTTTAGGAGATATGGACGTTTGAAAGTTGAGGGGGTGCAAAACTCAACTCCTTAAAGGAGCTCCGAATGGGGTCGAGTGATATATCAAAAGACGCGTATTTTCGCGTAGATTACGATAAAAAAAAGTTTGCCTCTCTATCTCTAACCGTTAAGGAGAAAATCGCGTTTAAAGTTTCGAAATTTCCAAAAATGCTTAACTCCGAAACTTTGAAGCGCCGTAGCTCCTAAACGGTTATAGATAGAGGATCCCGGTTTGCGCCGTTCGAAAGTACGCGTCGAGATCTTTCAAATGAGCACCGAACGATCGCCCTACGCCCACGCATAAGCGAGATACGGAGATTCGGTCGAGAAATTTCGGTAAAATATCGAAGTCCGAAAATGACCGTTTTTATCATCCTATCCGGTAGATTTTTACGCGCCGAACAAGAATTTTTTAGCACGCTTCGATATCTCTAACCGTTTAAGAGATACGGGCGTTTGAAGTTTCGGGACTTTCGAAAAAACGCGAAAATATCGACGCCGAAAACGACATCTTTCGACGTTTTCTCGTGTCGCGCGTTAACGACGCCGTTCGGACGGACGAATTAGACGGTTTCCGATAGAAAAATGTCCGCGGAATCGATTGCGACCAGTCCGGACGCCCTATCTCTAACCGTTTAGCGGCTACGGCCCGTCAAAGTTGAAAAAGAGAGAAAAAATCCCAACTTTGAAGCGCTGTAGCGTCGGAACGCGTTGAGCTAGGGCGTCCTTCTTTTGCCTGTTTAGAACCCTCGTAGGGTCCTTACGACGCGCCGATAAGCGAACGTCTAACTCTTCCCGTTAACGCGCAGCAGAAACGTCGCATTTTTTCTGACCAAAACGATGAAATTTTTTCGACCCGAAAAATCGAGGGTCGGAATTTCGGGGTTTTGACCCCACCGGAACGTGGCCATATATGGGTGTATTACGCCTGAGAAATTTCAGCCCCTAGCCCTAACCGTTTAGGAGATATGGACGTTTGAAAGTTGAGGGGTGCAAAACTCAACTCCTTAAAGGAGCTCCGAATGGGGTCGAGTGATATATCAAAAGACGCGTATTTTCGCGTAGATTACGATAAAAAAGTTTGCCTCTCTATCTCTAACCGTTAAGGAGAAAATCGCGTTTAAAGTTTCGAAATTTCCAAAAATGCTTAACTCCGAAACTTTGAAGCGCCGTAGCTCCTAAACGGTTATAGATAGAGGATCCCGGTTTGCGCCGTTCGAAAGTACGCGTCGAGATCTTTCAAATGAGCACCGAACGATCGCCCTACGCCCACGCATAAGCGAGATACGGAGATTCGGTCGAGAAATTTCGGTAAAATATCGAAGTCCGAAAATGACCGTTTTATCATCCTATCCGGTAGATTTTTACGCGCCGAACAAGAATTTTTTTAGCACGCTTCGATATCTCTAACCGTTTAAGAGATACGGGCGTTTGAAGTTTCGGGACTTTCGAAAAAACGCGAAAATATCGACGCCGAAAACGACATCTTTCGACGTTTTCTCGTGTCGCGCGTTAACGACGCCGTTCGGACGGACGAATTAGACGGTTTCCGATAGAAAAATGTCCGCGGAATCGATTGCGACCAGTCCGGACGCCCTATCTCTAACCGTTTAGCGGCTACGGCCCGTCAAAGTTGAAAAAGAGAGAAAAAAAATCCCAACTTTGAAGCGCTGTAGCGTCGGAACGCGTTGAGCTAGGGCGTCCTTCTTTTGCCTGTTTAGAACCCTCGTAGGGGTCCTTACGACGCGCCGATAAGCGAACGTCTAACTCTTCCCGTTAACGCGCAGCAGAAACGTCGCATTTTTCTGACCAAAACGATGAAATTTGTTCGACCCGAAAAATCGAGGGTCGGAATTTCGGGGTTTTGACCCCACCTGAACGTTGACATATATGTGTGTATTACGCCTGAGAAATTTCAGCCCCCTAGCCATATCCGTTTAGGAGATATGGACGTTTGAAAGTTGAGTTGGTGCAAAAATCAACTCCTTAAAGGAGCTCCGAATTGGGTCGAGTGATATATCAAAAGACGCGTATTTTCGCGTAGATTACGATAAAAAAGTTTGCCTCTCTATCTCTAACCGTTAAGGAGAAAATCGCGTTTAAAGTTTCGAAATTTCCAAAAATGCTTAACTCCGAAACTTTGAAGCGCCGTAGCTCCTAAACGGTTATAGATAGAGGATCCCGGTTTGCGCCGTTCGAAAGTACGCGTCGAGATCTTTCAAATGAGCACCGAACGATCGCCCTACGCCCACGCATAAGCGAGATACGGAGATTCGGTCGAGAAATTTCGGTAAAATATCGAAGTCCGACAATGACCGTTTTATCATCCTATCCGGTAGATTTTTACGCGCCGAACAAGAATTTTTTTAGCACGCTTCGATATCTCTAACCGTTTAAGAGATACGGGCGTTTGAAGTTTCGGGACTTTCGAAAAAACGCGAAAATATCGACGCCGAAAACGACATCTTTCGACGTTTTCTCGTGTCGCGCGTTAACGACGCCGTTCGGACGGACGAATTAGACGGTTTCCGATAGAAAAATGTCCGCGGAATCGATTGCGACCAGTCCGGACGCCCTATCTCTAACCGTTTAGCGGCTACGGCCCGTCAAAGTTGAAAAAGAGAGAAAAAAAATCCCAACTTTGAAGCGCTGTAGCGTCGGAACGCGTTGAGCTAGGGCGTCCTTCTTTTGCCTGTTTAGAACCCTCGTAGGGTCCTTACGACGCGCCGATAAGCGAACGTCTAACTCTTCCCGTTAACGCGCAGCAGAAACGTCGCATTTTTCTGACCAAAACGATGAAATTTTTTCGACCCGAAAAATCGAGGGTCGGAATTTCGGGGTTTTGACCCCACCGGAACGTGGCCATATATGGGTGTATTACGCCTGAGAAATTTCAGCCCCCTAGCCCTAACCGTTTAGGAGATATGGACGTTTGAAAGTTGAGGGGGTGCAAAACTCAACTCCTTAAAGGAGCTCCGAATGGGGTCGAGTGATATATCAAAAGACGCGTATTTTCGCGTAGATTACGATAAAAAAAAGTTTGCCTCTCTATCTCTAACCGTTAAGGAGAAAATCGCGTTTAAAGTTTCGAAATTTCCAAAAATGCTTAACTCCGAAACTTTGAAGCGCCGTAGCTCCTAAACGGTTATAGATAGAGGATCCCGGTTTGCGCCGTTCGAAAGTACGCGTCGAGATCTTTCAAATGAGCACCGAACGATCGCCCTACGCCCACGCATAAGCGAGATACGGAGATTCGGTCGAGAAATTTCGGTAAAATATCGAAGTCCGAAAATGACCGTTTTATCATCCTATCCGGTAGATTTTTACGCGCCGAACAAGAATTTTAATATCACGCTTCGATATCTCTAACCGTTTAAGAGATACGGGCGTTTGAAGTTTCGGGACTTTCGAAAAAACGCGAAAATATCGACGCCGAAAACGACATCTTTCGACGTTTTCTCGTGTCGCGCGTTAACGACGCCGTTCGGACGGACTAATTAGACTGTTTCCGATAGAAAAATGTCCTCGGAATCGATTGCGACCAGTCCGGACGCCCTATCTCTAACCGTTTAGCGGCTACGGCCCGTCAAAGTTGAAAAAGAGAGAAAAAATCCCAACTTTGAAGCGCTGTAGCGTCGGAACGCGTTGAGCTAGGGCGTCCTTCTTTTGCCTGTTTAGAACCCTCGTAGGGTCCTTACGACGCGCCGATAAGCGAACGTCTAACTCTTCCCGTTAACGCGCAGCAGAAACGTCGCATTTTTCTGACCAAAACGATGAAATTTTTTCGACCCGAAAAATCGAGGGTCGGAATTTCGGGGTTTTGACCCCACCGGAACGTGGCCATATATGGGTGTATTACGCCTGAGAAATTTCAGCCCCTAGCCCTAACCGTTTAGGAGATATGGACGTTTGAAAGTTGAGGGTGCAAAACTCAACTCCTTAAAGGAGCTCCGAATGGGGTCGAGTGATATATCAAAAGACGCGTATTTTCGCGTAGATTACGATAAAAAAGTTTGCCTCTCTATCTCTAACCGTTAAGGAGAAAATCGCGTTTAAAGTTTCGAAATTTCCAAAAATGCTTAACTCCGAAACTTTGAAGCGCCGTAGCTCCTAAACGGTTATAGATAGAGGATCCCGGTTTGCGCCGTTCGAAAGTACGCGTCGAGATCTTTCAAATGAGCACCGAACGATCGCCCTACGCCCACGCATAAGCGAGATACGGAGATTCGGTCGAGAAATTTCGGTAAAATATCGAAGTCCGAAAATGACCGTTTTATCATCCTATCCGGTAGATTTTTACGCGCCGAACAAGAATTTTTTTAGCACGCTTCGATATCTCTAACCGTTTAAGAGATACGGGCGTTTGAAGTTTCGGGACTTTCGAAAAAACGCGAAAATATCGACGCCGAAAACGACATCTTTCGACGTTTTCTCGTGTCGCGCGTTAACGACGCCGTTCGGACGGACGAATTAGACGGTTTCCGATAGAAAAATGTCCGCGGAATCGATTGCGACCAGTCCGGACGCCCTATCTCTAACCGTTTAGCGGCTACGGCCCGTCAAAGTTGAAAAAGAGAGAAAAAATCCCAACTTTGAAGCGCTGTAGCGTCGGAACGCGTTGAGCTAGGGCGTCCTTCTTTTGCCTGTTTAGAACCCTCGTAGGGTCCTTACGACGCGCCGATAAGCGAACGTCTAACTCTTCCCGTTAACGCGCAGCAGAAACGTCGCATTTTTCTGACCAAAACGATGAAATTTTTTCGACCCGAAAAATCGAGGGTCGGAATTTCGGGGTTTTGACCCCACCGGAACGTGGCCATATATGGGTGTATTACGCCTGAGAAATTTCAGCCCCTAGCCCTAACCGTTTAGGAGATATGGACGTTTGAAAGTTGAGGGTGCAAAACTCAACTCCTTAAAGGAGCTCCGAATGGGGTCGAGTGATATATCAAAAGACGCGTATTTTCGCGTAGATTACGATAAAAAAGTTTGCCTCTCTATCTCTAACCGTTAAGGAGAAAATCGCGTTTAAAGTTTCGAAATTTCCAAAAATGCTTAACTCCGAAACTTTGAAGCGCCGTAGCTCCTAAACGGTTATAGATAGAGGATCCCGGTTTGCGCCGTTCGAAAGTACGCGTCGAGATCTTTCAAATGAGCACCGAACGATCGCCCTACGCCCACGCATAAGCGAGATACGGAGATTCGGTCGAGAAATTTCGGTAAAATATCGAAGTCCGAAAATGACCGTTTTTATCATCCTATCCGGTAGATTTTTACGCGCCGAACAAGAATTTTTTTAGCACGCTTCGATATCTCTAACCGTTTAAGAGATACGGGCGTTTGAAGTTTCGGGACTTTCGAAAAAACGCGAAAATATCGACGCCGAAAACGACATCTTTCGACGTTTTCTCGTGTCGCGCGTTAACGACGCCGTTCGGACGGACGAATTAGACGGTTTCCGATAGAAAAATGTCCGCGGAATCGATTGCGACCAGTCCGGACGCCCTATCTCTAACCGTTTAGCGGCTACGGCCCGTCAAAGTTGAAAAAGAGAGAAAAAATCCCAACTTTGAAGCGCTGTAGCGTCGGAACGCGTTGAGCTAGGGCGTCCTTCTTTTGCCTGTTTAGAACCCTCGTAGGGTCCTTACGACGCGCCGATAAGCGAACGTCTAACTCTTCCCGTTAACGCGCAGCAGAAACGTCGCATTTTTCTGACCAAAACGATGAAATTTTTTCGACCCGAAAAATCGAGGGTCGGAATTTCGGGGTTTTGACCCCACCGGAACGTGGCCATATATGGGTGTATTACGCCTGAGAAATTTCAGCCCCTAGCCCTAACCGTTTAGGAGATATGGACGTTTGAAAGTTGAGGGGTGCAAAACTCAACTCCTTAAAGGAGCTCCGAATGGGGTCGAGTGATATATCAAAAGACGCGTATTTTCGCGTAGATTACGATAAAAAAGTTTGCCTCTCTATCTCTAACCGTTAAGGAGAAAATCGCGTTTAAAGTTTCGAAATTTCCAAAATGCTTAACTCCGAAACTTTGAAGCGCCGTAGCTCCTAAACGGTTATAGATAGAGGATCCCGGTTTGCGCCGTTCGAAAGTACGCGTCGAGATCTTTCAAATGAGCACCGAACGATCGCCCTACGCCCACGCATAAGCGAGATACGGAGATTCGGTCGAGAAATTTCGGTAAAATATCGAAGTCCGAAAATGACCGTTTTTATCATCCTATCCGGTAGATTTTTACGCGCCGAACAAGAATTTTTTTAGCACGCTTCGATATCTCTAACCGTTTAAGAGATACGGGCGTTTGAAGTTTCGGGACTTTCGAAAAAACGCGAAAATATCGACGCCGAAAACGACATCTTTCGACGTTTTCTCGTGTCGCGCGTTAACGACGCCGTTCGGACGGACGAATTAGACGGTTTCCGATAGAAAAATGTCCGCGGAATCGATTGCGACCAGTCCGGACGCCCTATCTCTAACCGTTTAGCGGCTACGGCCCGTCAAAGTTGAAAAAGAGAGAAAAAATCCCAACTTTGAAGCGCTGTAGCGTCGGAACGCGTTGAGCTAGGGCGTCCTTCTTTTGCCTGTTTAGAACCCTCGTAGGGTCCTTACGACGCGCCGATAAGCGAACGTCTAACTCTTCCCGTTAACGCGCAGCAGAAACGTCGCATTTTCTGACCAAAACGATGAAATTTTTTCGACCCGAAAAATCGAGGGTCGGAATTTCGGGGTTTTGACCCCACCGGAACGTGGCCATATATGGGTGTATTACGCCTGAGAAATTTCAGCCCCTAGCCCTAACCGTTTAGGAGATATGGACGTTTGAAAGTTGAGGGTGCAAAACTCAACTCCTTAAAGGAGCTCCGAATGGGGTCGAGTGATATATCAAAAGACGCGTATTTTCGCGTAGATTACGATAAAAAAGTTTGCCTCTCTATCTCTAACCGTTAAGGAGAAAATCGCGTTTAAAGTTTCGAAATTTCCAAAAATGCTTAACTCCGAAACTTTGAAGCGCCGTAGCTCCTAAACGGTTATAGATAGAGGATCCCGGTTTGCGCCGTTCGAAAGTACGCGTCGAGATCTTTCAAATGAGCACCGAACGATCGCCCTACGCCCACGCATAAGCGAGATACGGAGATTCGGTCGAGAAATTTCGGTAAAATATCGAAGTCCGAAAATGACCGTTTTTATCATCCTATCCGGTAGATTTTACGCGCCGAACAAGAATTTTTTTAGCACGCTTCGATATCTCTAACCGTTTAAGAGATACGGGCGTTTGAAGTTTCGGGACTTTCGAAAAAACGCGAAAATATCGACGCCGAAAACGACATCTTTCGACGTTTTCTCGTGTCGCGCGTTAACGACGCCGTTCGGACGGACGAATTAGACGGTTTCCGATAGAAAAATGTCCGCGGAATCGATTGCGACCAGTCCGGACGCCCTATCTCTAACCGTTTAGCGGCTACGGCCCGTCAAAGTTGAAAAAGAGAAAAAAAATCCCAACTTTGAAGCGCTGTAGCGTCGGAACGCGTTGAGCTAGGGCGTCCTTCTTTTGCCTGTTTAGAACCCTCGTAGGGGTCCTTACGACGCGCCGATAAGCGAACGTCTAACTCTTCCCGTTAACGCGCAGCAGAAACGTCGCATTTTTTTCTGACCAAAACGATGAAATTTTTTCGACCCGAAAAATCGAGGGTCGGAATTTCGGGGTTTTGACCCCACCGGAACGTGGCCATATATGGGTGTATTACGCCTGAGAAATTTCAGCCCCCTAGCCCTAACCGTTTAGGAGATATGGACGTTTGAAAGTTGAGGGTGCAAAACTCAACTCCTTAAAGGAGCTCCGAATGGGGTCGAGTGATATATCAAAAGACGCGTATTTTCGCGTAGATTACGATAAAAAAGTTTGCCTCTCTATCTCTAACCGTTAAGGAGAAAATCGCGTTTAAAGTTTCGAAATTTCCAAAAATGCTTAACTCCGAAACTTTGAAGCGCCGTAGCTCCTAAACGGTTATAAATAGAGGATCCCGGTTTACGCCGTTCGAAAGTACGCGTCGAGATCTTTCAAATGAGCACCGAACGATCGCCCTACGCCCACGCATAAGCGAGATACGGAGATTCGGTCGAGAAATTTCGGTAAAATATCGAAGTCCGAAAATGACCGTTTTTATCATCCTATCCGGTAGATTTTTACGCGCCGAACAAGAATTTTTTTAGCACGCTTCGATATCTCTAACCGTTTAAGAGATACGGGCGTTTGAAGTTTAGGGACTTTCGAAAAAACGCGAAAATATCGACGCCGAAAACGACATCTTTCGACGTTTTCTCGTGTCGCGCGTTAACGACGCCGTTCGGACGGACGAATTAGACGGTTTCCGATAGAAAAATGTCCGCGGAATCGATTGCGACCAGTCCGGACGCCCTATCTCTAACCGTTTAGCGGCTACGGCCCGTCAAAGTTGAAAAAGAGAAAAAAATCCCAACTTTGAAGCGCTGTAGCGTCGGAACGCGTTGAGCTAGGGCGTCCTTCTTTTGCCTGTTTAGAACCCTCGTAGGGTCCTTACGACGCGCCGATAAGCGAACGTCTAACTCTTCCCGTTAACGCGCAGCAGAAACGTCGCATTTTTTCTGACCAAAACGATGAAATTTTTCGACCCGAAAAATCGAGGGTCGGAATTTCGGGGTTTTGACCCCACCGGAACGTGGCCATATATGGGTGTATTACGCCTGAGAAATTTCAGCCCCTAGCCCTAACCGTTTAGGAGATATGGACGTTTGAAAGTTGAGGGTGCAAAACTCAACTCCTTAAAGGAGCTCCGAATGGGGTCGAGTGATATATCAAAAGACGCGTATTTTCGCGTAGATTACGATAAAAAAGTTTGCCTCTCTATCTCTAACCGTTAAGGAGAAAATCGCGTTTAAAGTTTCGAAATTTCCAAAAATGCTTAACTCCGAAACTTTGAAGCGCCGTAGCTCCTAAACGGTTATAGATAGAGGATCCCGGTTTGCGCCGTTCGAAAGTACGCGTCGAGATCTTTCAAATGAGCACCGAACGATCGCCCTACGCCCACGCATAAGCGAGATACGGAGATTCGGTCGAGAAATTTCGGTAAAATATCGAAGTCCGAAAATGACCGTTTTATCATCCTATCCGGTAGATTTTTACGCGCCGAACAAGAATTTTTTTAGCACGCTTCGATATCTCTAACCGTTTAAGAGATACGGGCGTTTGAAGTTTCGGGACTTTCGAAAAAACGCGAAAATATCGACGCCGAAAACGACATCTTTCGACGTTTTCTCGTGTCGCGCGTTAACGACGCCGTTCGGACGGACGAATTAGACGGTTTCCGATAGAAAAATGTCCGCGGAATCGATTGCGACCAGTCCGGACGCCCTATCTCTAACCGTTTAGCGGCTACGGCCCGTCAAAGTTGAAAAAGAGAAAAAAATCCCAACTTTGAAGCGCTGTAGCGTCGGAACGCGTTGAGCTAGGGCGTCCTTCTTTTGCCTGTTTAGAACCCTCGTAGGGTCCTTACGACGCGCCGATAAGCGAACGTCTAACTCTTCCCGTTAACGCGCAGCAGAAACGTCGCATTTTCTGACCAAAACGATGAAATTTTTTCGACCCGAAAAATCGAGGGTCGGAATTTCGGGGTTTTGACCCCACCGGAACGTGGCCATATATGGGTGTATTACGCCTGAGAAATTTCAGCCCCTAGCCCTAACCGTTTAGGAGATATGGACGTTTGAAAGTTGAGGGTGCAAAACTCAACTCCTTAAAGGAGCTCCGAATGGGGTCGAGTGATATATCAAAAGACGCGTATTTTCGCGTAGATTACGATAAAAAAGTTTGCCTCTCTATCTCTAACCGTTAAGGAGAAAATCGCGTTTAAAGTTTCGAAATTTCCAAAAATGCTTAACTCCGAAACTTTGAAGCGCCGTAGCTCCTAAACGGTTATAGATAGAGGATCCCGGTTTGCGCCGTTCGAAAGTACGCGTCGAGATCTTTCAAATGAGCACCGAACGATCGCCCTACGCCCACGCATAAGCGAGATACGGAGATTCGGTCGAGAAATTTCGGTAAAATATCGAAGTCCGAAAATGACCGTTTTATCATCCTATCCGGTAGATTTTTACGCGCCGAACAAGAATTTTTTTAGCACGCTTCGATATCTCTAACCGTTTAAGAGATACGGGCGTTTGAAGTTTCGGGACTTTCGAAAAAACGCGAAAATATCGACGCCGAAAACGACATCTTTCGACGTTTTCTCGTGTCGCGCGTTAACGACGCCGTTCGGACGGACGAATTAGACGGTTTCCGATAGAAAAATGTCCGCGGAATCGATTGCGACCAGTCCGGACGCCCTATCTCTAACCGTTTAGCGGCTACGGCCCGTCAAAGTTGAAAAAGAGAGAAAAAAAATCCCAACTTTGAAGCGCTGTAGCGTCGGAACGCGTTGAGCTAGGGCGTCCTTCTTTTGCCTGTTTAGAACCCTCGTAGGGGTCCTTACGACGCGCCGATAAGCGAACGTCTAACTCTTCCCGTTAACGCGCAGCAGAAACGTCGCATTTTTTTCTGACCAAAACGATGAAATTTTTTCGACCCGAAAAATCGAGGGTCGGAATTTCGGGTTTTGACCCCACCGGAACGTGGCCATATATGGGTGTATTACGCCTGAGAAATTTCAGCCCCTAGCCCTAACCGTTTAGGAGATATGGACGTTTGAAAGTTGAGGGTGCAAAACTCAACTCCTTAAAGGAGCTCCGAATGGGGTCGAGTGATATATCAAAAGACGCGTATTTTCGCGTAGATTACGATAAAAAATAGTTTGCCTCTCGATCTCTAACCGTTAAGGAGAAACGCGCGATTAATGTTTCGAAATTTCCATCAACGGTTATCTCCGAAACTTTGAAGCGCCGTAGCTCCTAAACGGTTATAGATAGAGGATCCCGGTTTGCGCCGTTCGAAAGTACGCGTCGAGATCTTTCAAATGAGCACCGAACGATCGCCCTACGCCCACGCATAAGCGAGATACGGAGATTCGGTCGAGAAATTTCGGTAAAATATCGAAGTCCGAAAATGACCGTTTTATCATCCTATCCGGTAGATTTTTACGCGCCGAACAAGAATTTTTTAGCACGCTTCGATATCTCTAACCGTTTAAGAGATACGGGCGTTTGAAGTTTCAGGACTTTCGAAAAAACGCGAAAATATCGACGCCGAAAACGACATCTTTCGACGTTTTCTCGTGTCGCGCGTTAACGACGCCGTTCGGACGGACGAATTAGACGGTTTCCGATAGAAAAATGTCCGCGGAATCGATTGCGACCAGTCCGGACGCCCTATCTCTAACCGTTTAGCGGCTACGGCCCGTCAAAGTTGAAAAAGAGAGAAAAAATCCCAACTTTGAAGCGCTGTAGCGTCGGAACGCGTTGAGCTAGGGCGTCCTTCTTTTGCCTGTTTAGAACCCTCGTAGGGTCCTTACGACGCGCCGATAAGCGAACGTCTAACTCTTCCCGTTAACGCGCAGCAGAAACGTCGCATTTTTCTGACCAAAACGATGAAATTTTTTCGACCCGAAAAATCGAGGGTCGGAATTTCGGGGTTTGACCCCACCGGAACGTGGCCATATATGGGTGTATTACGCCTGAGAAATTTCAGCCCCTAGCCCTAACCGTTTAGGAGATATGGACGTTTGAAAGTTGAGGTGCAAAACTCAACTCCTTAAAGGAGCTCCGAATGGGGTCGAGTGATATATCAAAAGACGCGTATTTTCGCGTAGATTACGATAAAAAAGTTTGCCTCTCTATCTCTAACCGTTAAGGAGAAAATCGCGTTTAAAGTTTCGAAATTTCCAAAAATGCTTAACTCCGAAACTTTGAAGCGCCGTAGCTCCTAAACGGTTATAGATAGAGGATCCCGGTTTGCGCCGTTCGAAAGTACGCGTCGAGATCTTTCAAATGAGCACCGAACGATCGCCCTACGCCCACGCATAAGCGAGATACGGAGATTCGGTCGAGAAATTTCGGTAAAATATCGAAGTCCGAAAATGACCGTTTTTATCATCCTATCCGGTAGATTTTTACGCGCCGAACAAGAATTTTTTAGCACGCTTCGATATCTCTAACCGTTTAAGAGATACGGGCGTTTGAAGTTTCAGGACTTTCGAAAAAACGCGAAAATATCGACGCCGAAAACGACATCTTTCGACGTTTTCTCGTGTCGCGCGTTAACGACGCCGTTCGGACGGACGAATTAGACGGTTTCCGATAGAAAAATGTCCGCGGAATCGATTGCGACCAGTCCGGACGCCCTATCTCTAACCGTTTAGCGGCTACGGCCCGTCAAAGTTGAAAAAGAGAAAAAAATCCCAACTTTGAAGCGCTGTAGCGTCGGAACGCGTTGAGCTAGGGCGTCCTTCTTTTGCCTGTTTAGAACCCTCGTAGGGTCCTTACGACGCGCCGATAAGCGAACGTCTAACTCTTCCCGTTAACGCGCAGCAGAAACGTCGCATTTTTTCTGACCAAAACGATGAAATTTTTCGACCCGAAAAATCGAGGGTCGGAATTTCGGGTTTTGACCCCACCGGAACGTGGCCATATATGGGTGTATTACGCCTGAGAAATTTCAGCCCCTAGCCCTAACCGTTTAGGAGATATGGACGTTTGAAAGTTGAGGGTGCAAAACTCAACTCTTTAAAGGAGCTCCGAATTGGGTCGAGTGACATATCAAAAGACGCGTATCTTCGCGTAGATTACGATAAAAAAAGTTTACCTCTCTATCTCTAACCGTTAAGGAGAAAATCGCGTTTAAAGTTTCGAAATTTCCAAAAATGCTTAACTCCGAAACTTTGAAGCGCCGTAGCTCCTAAACGGTTATAGATAGAGGATCCCGGTTTGCGCCGTTCGAAAGTACGCGTCGAGATCTTTCAAATGAGCACCGAACGATCGCCCTACGCCCACGCATAAGCGAGATACGGAGATTCGGTCGAGAAATTTCGGTAAAATATCGAAGTCCGAAAATGACCGTTTTATCATCCTATCCGGTAGATTTTTACGCGCCGAACAAGAATTTTTTTAGCACGCTTCGATATCTCTAACCGTTTAAGAGATACGGGCGTTTGAAGTTTCGGGACTTTCGAAAAAACGCGAAAATATCGACGCCGAAAACGACATCTTTCGACGTTTTCTCGTGTCGCGCGTTAACGACGCCGTTCGGACGGACGAATTAGACGGTTTCCGATAGAAAAATGTCCGCGGAATCGATTGCGACCAGTCCGGACGCCCTATCTCTAACCGTTTAGCGGCTACGGCCCGTCAAAGTTGAAAAAGAGAAAAAAATCCCAACTTTGAAGCGCTGTAGCGTCGGAACGCGTTGAGCTAGGGCGTCCTTCTTTTGCCTGTTTAGAACCCTCGTAGGGTCCTTACGACGCGCCGATAAGCGAACGTCTAACTCTTCCCGTTAACGCGCAGCAGAAACGTCGCATTTTCTGACCAAAACGATGAAATTTTTTCGACCCGAAAAATCGAGGGTCGGAATTTCGGGGTTTTGACCCCACCGGAACGTGGCCATATATGGGTGTATTACGCCTGAGAAATTTCAGCCCCTAGCCCTAACCGTTTAGGAGATATGGACGTTTGAAAGTTGAGGGTGCAAAACTCAACTCCTTAAAGGAGCTCCGAATGGGGTCGAGTGATATATCAAAAGACGCGTATTTTCGCGTAGATTACGATAAAAAAGTTTGCCTCTCTATCTCTAACCGTTTAGGAGAAAATCGCGTTTAAAGTTTCGAAATTTCCAAAAATGCTTAACTCCGAAACTTTGAAGCGCCGTAGCTCCTAAACGGTTATAGATAGAGGATCCCAGTTTGCGCCGTTCGAAAGTACGCGTCGAGATCTTTCAAATGAGCACCGAACGATCGCCCTACGCCCACGCATAAGCGAGATACGGAGATTCGGTCGAGAAATTTCGGTAAAATATCGAAGTCCGAAAATGACCGTTTTATCATCCTATCCGGTAGATTTTTACGCGCCGAACAAGAATTTTTTAGCACGCTTCGATATCTCTAACCGTTTAAGAGATACGGGCGTTTGAAGTTTCAGGACTTTCGAAAAAACGCGAAAATATCGACGCCGAAAACGACATCTTTCGACGTTTTCTCGTGTCGCGCGTTAACGACGCCGTTCGGACGGACGAATTAGACGGTTTCCGATAGAAAAATGTCCGCGGAATCGATTGCGACCAGTCCGGACGCCCTATCTCTAACCGTTTAGCGGCTACGGCCCGTCAAAGTTGAAAAAGAGAAAAAAATCCCAACTTTGAAGCGCTGTAGCGTCGGAACGCGTTGAGCTAGGGCGTCCTTCTTTTGCCTGTTTAGAACCCTCGTAGGGTCCTTACGACGCGCCGATAAGCGAACGTCTAACTCTTCCCGTTAACGCGCAGCAGAAACGTCGCATTTTTCTGACCAAAACGATGAAATTTTTCGACCCGAAAAATCGAGGGTCGGAATTTCGGGGTTTGACCCCACCGGAACGTGGCCATATATGGGTGTATTACGCCTGAGAAATTTCAGCCCCTAGCCCTAACCGTTTAGGAGATATGGACGTTTGAAAGTTGAGGGTGCAAAACTCAACTCCTTAAAGGAGCTCCGAATGGGGTCGAGTGATATATCAAAAGACGCGTATTTTCGCGTAGATTACGATAAAAAAGTTTGCCTCTCTATCTCTAACCGTTAAGGAGAAAATCGCGTTTAAAGTTTCGAAATTTCCAAAAATGCTTAACTCCGAAACTTTGAAGCGCCGTAGCTCCTAAACGGTTATAGATAGAGGATCCCGGTTTGCGCCGTTCGAAAGTACGCGTCGAGATCTTTCAAATGAGCACCGAACGATCGCCCTACGCCCACGCATAAGCGAGATACGGAGATTCGGTCGAGAAATTTCGGTAAAATATCGAAGTCCGAAAATGACCGTTTTATCATCCTATCCGGTAGATTTTTACGCGCCGAACAAGAATTTTTTAGCACGCTTCGATATCTCTAACCGTTTAAGAGATACGGGCGTTTGAAGTTTCAGGACTTTCGAAAAAACGCGAAAATATCGACGCCGAAAACGACATCTTTCGACGTTTTCTCGTGTCGCGCGTTAACGACGCCGTTCGGACGGACGAATTAGACGGTTTCCGATAGAAAAATGTCCGCGGAATCGATTGCGACCAGTCCGGACGCCCTATCTCTAACCGTTTAGCGGCTACGGCCCGTCAAAGTTGAAAAAGAGAAAAAAATCCCAACTTTGAAGCGCTGTAGCGTCGGAACGCGTTGAGCTAGGGCGTCCTTCTTTTGCCTGTTTAGAACCCTCGTAGGGTCCTTACGACGCGCCGATAAGCGAACGTCTAACTCTTCCCGTTAACGCGCAGCAGAAACGTCGCATTTTTCTGACCAAAACGATGAAATTTTTTCGACCCGAAAAATCGAGGGTCGGAATTTCGGGGTTTTGACCCCACCGGAACGTGGCCATATATGGGTGTATTACGCCTGAGAAATTTCAGCCCCTAGCCCTAACCGTTTAGGAGATATGGACGTTTGAAAGTTGAGGGTGCAAAACTCAACTCCTTAAAGGAGCTCCGAATGGGGTCGAGTGATATATCAAAAGACGCGTATTTTCGCGTAGATTACGATAAAAAAGTTTGCCTCTCTATCTCTAACCGTTAAGGAGAAAATCGCGTTTAAAGTTTCGAAATTTCCAAAAATGCTTAACTCCGAAACTTTGAAGCGCCGTAGCTCCTAAACGGTTATAGATAGAGGATCCCAGTTTGCGCCGTTCGAAAGTACGCGTCGAGATCTTTCAAATGAGCACCGAACGATCGCCCTACGCCCACGCATAAGCGAGATACGGAGATTCGGTCGAGAAATTTCGGTAAAATATCGAAGTCCGAAAATGACCGTTTTATCATCCTATCCGGTAGATTTTTACGCGCCGAACAAGAATTTTTTAGCACGCTTCGATATCTCTAACCGTTTAAGAGATACGGGCGTTTGAAGTTTCAGGACTTTCGAAAAAACGCGAAAATATCGACGCCGAAAACGACATCTTTCGACGTTTTCTCGTGTCGCGCGTTAACGACGCCGTTCGGACGGACGAATTAGACGGTTTCCGATAGAAAAATGTCCGCGGAATCGATTGCGACCAGTCCGGACGCCCTATCTCTAACCGTTTAGCGGCTACGGCCCGTCAAAGTTGAAAAAGAGAAAAAAATCCCAACTTTGAAGCGCTGTAGCGTCGGAACGCGTTGAGCTAGGGCGTCCTTCTTTTGCCTGTTTAGAACCCTCGTAGGGTCCTTACGACGCGCCGATAAGCGAACGTCTAACTCTTCCCGTTAACGCGCAGCAGAAACGTCGCATTTTTCTGACCAAAACGATGAAATTTTTTCGACCCGAAAAATCGAGGGTCGGAATTTCGGGGTTTTGACCCCACCGGAACGTGGCCATATATGGGTGTATTACGCCTGAGAAATTTCAGCCCCTAGCCCTAACCGTTTAGGAGATATGGACGTTTGAAAGTTGAGGGTGCAAAACTCAACTCCTTAAAGGAGCTCCGAATGGGGTCGAGTGATATATCAAAAGACGCGTATTTTCGCGTAGATTACGATAAAAAAGTTTGCCTCTCTATCTCTAACCGTTAAGGAGAAAATCGCGTTTAAAGTTTCGAAATTTCCAAAAATGCTTAACTCCGAAACTTTGAAGCGCCGTAGCTCCTAAACGGTTATAGATAGAAGGATCCCGGTTTGCGCCGTTCGAAAGTACGCGTCGAGATCTTTCAAATGAGCACCGAACGATCGCCCTACGCCCACGCATAAGCGAGATACGGAGATTCGGTCGAGAAATTTCGGTAAAATATCGAAGTCCGAAAATGACCGTTTTATCATCCTATCCGGTAGATTTTTACGCGCCGAACAAGAATTTTTTAGCACGCTTCGATATCTCTAACCGTTTAAGAGATACGGGCGTTTGAAGTTTCAGGACTTTCGAAAAAACGCGAAAATATCGACGCCGAAAACGACATCTTTCGACGTTTTCTCGTGTCGCGCGTTAACGACGCCGTTCGGACGGACGAATTAGACGGTTTCCGATAGAAAAATGTCCGCGGAATCGATTGCGACCAGTCCGGACGCCCTATCTCTAACCGTTTAGCGGCTACGGCCCGTCAAAGTTGAAAAAGAGAAAAAAATCCCAACTTTGAAGCGCTGTAGCGTCGGAACGCGTTGAGCTAGGGCGTCCTTCTTTTGCCTGTTTAGAACCCTCGTAGGGTCCTTACGACGCGCCGATAAGCGAACGTCTAACTCTTCCCGTTAACGCGCAGCAGAAACGTCGCATTTTTCTGACCAAAACGATGAAATTTTTTCGACCCGAAAAATCGAAGGTCGGAATTTCGGGGTTTTGACCCCACCGGAACGTGGCCATATATGGGTGTATTACGCCTGAGAAATTTCAGCCCCCTAGCCCTAACCGTTTAAGAGATACGGGCGTTTGAAAGTTGAGGGTGCAAAACTCAACTCCTTAAAGGAGCTCCGAATGGGGTCGAGTGATATATCGAAAGACGCGTATTTTCGCGTAGATTACGATAAAAAAAAGTTTGCCTCTCTATCTCTAACCGTTAAGGAGAAAATCGCGTTTAAAGTTTCGAAATTTCCAAAAATGCTTAACTCCGAAACTTTGAAGCGCCGTAGCTCCTAAACGGTTATAGATAGAGGATCCCGGTTTGCGCCGTTCGAAAGTACGCGTCGAGATCTTTCAAATGAGCACCGAACGATCGCCCTACGCCCACGCATAAGCGAGATACGGAGATTCGGTCGAGAAATTTCGGTAAAATATCGAAGTCCGAAAATGACCGTTTTTATCATCCTATCCGGTAGATTTTTACGCGCCGAACAAGAATTTTTTTAGCACGCTTCGATATCTCTAACCGTTTAAGAGATACGGGCGTTTGAAGTTTCAGGACTTTCGAAAAAACGCGAAAATATCGACGCCGAAAACGACATCTTTCGACGTTTTCTCGTGTCGCGCGTTAACGACGCCGTTCGGACGGACGAATTAGACGGTTTCCGATAGAAAAATGTCCGCGGAATCGATTGCGACCAGTCCGGACGCCCTATCTCTAACCGTTTAGCGGCTACGGCCCGTCAAAGTTGAAAAAGAGAGAAAAAAAATCCCAACTTTGAAGCGCTGTAGCGTCGGAACGCGTTGAGCTAGGGCGTCCTTCTTTTGCCTGTTTAGAACCCTCGTAGAAGTCCTTACGACGCGCCGATAAGCGAACGTCTAACTCTTCCCGTTAACGCGCAGCAGAAACGTCGCATTTTCTGACCAAAACGATGAAATTTTTTCGACCCGAAAAATCGAGGGTCGGAATTTCGGGTTTTGACCCCACCGGAACGTGGCCATATATGGGTGTATTACGCCTGAGAAATTTCAGCCCCTAGCCCTAACCGTTTAGGAGATATGGACGTTTGAAAGTTGAGGGTGCAAAACTCAACTCCTTAAAGGAGCTCCGAATGGGGTCGAGTGATATATCAAAAGACGCGTATTTTCGCGTAGATTACGATAAAAAAAAGTTTGCCTCTCTATCTCTAACCGTTAAGGAGAAAATCGCGTTTAAAGTTTCGAAATTTCCAAAAATGCTTAACTCCGAAACTTTGAAGCGCCGTAGCTCCTAAACGGTTATAGATAGAGGATCCCGGTTCGCGCCGTTCGAAAGTACGCGTCGAGATCTTTCAAATGAGCACCGAACGATCGCCCTACGCCCACGCATAAGCGAGATACGGAGATTCGGTCGAGAAATTTCGGTAAAATATCGAAGTCCGAAAATGACCGTTTTATCATCCTATCCGGTAGATTTTTACGCGCCGAACAAGAATTTTTTAGCACGCTTCGATATCTCTAACCGTTTAAGAGATACGGGCGTTTGAAGTTTCGGGACTTTCGAAAAAACGCGAAAATATCGACGCCGAAAACGACATCTTTCGACGTTTTCTCGTGTCGCGCGTTAACGACGCCGTTCGGACGGACGAATTAGACGGTTTCCGATAGAAAAATGTCCGCGGAATCGATTGCGACCAGTCCGGACGCCCTATCTCTAACCGTTTAGCGGCTACGGCCCGTCAAAGTTGAAAAAGAGAGAAAAAAAATCCCAACTTTGAAGCGCTGTAGCGTCGGAACGCGTTGAGCTAGGGCGTCCTTCTTTTGCCTGTTTAGAACCCTCGTAGGGGTCCTTACGACGCGCCGATAAGCGAACGTCTAACTCTTCCCGTTAACGCGCAGCAGAAACGTCGCATTTTTTTCTGACCAAAACGATGAAATTTTTTCGACCCGAAAAATCGAGGGTCGGAATTTCGGGGTTTTGACCCCACCGGAACGTGGCCATATATGGGTGTATTACGCCTGAGAAATTTCAGCCCCCTAGCCCTAACCGTTTAGGAGATATGGACGTTTGAAAGTTGAGAAGGTGCAAAACTCAACTCCTTAAAGGAGCTCCGAATGGGGTCGAGTGATATATCAAAAGACGCGTATTTTCGCGTAGATTACGATAAAAAAAAAGTTTGCCTCTCTATCTCTAACCGTTAAGGAGAAAATCGCGTTTAAAGTTTCGAAATTTCCAAAAACGCTTAACTCCGAAACTTTGAAGCGCCGTAGCTCCTAAACGGTTATAGATAGAGGATCCCGGTTTGCGCCGTTCGAAAGTACGCGTCGAGATCTTTCAAATGAGCACCGAACGATCGCCCTACGCCCACGCATAAGCGAGATACGGAGATTCGGTCGAGAAATTTCGGTAAAATATCGAAGTCCGAAAATGACCGTTTTATCATCCTATCCGGTAGATTTTTACGCGCCGAACAAGAATTTTTTAGCACGCTTCGATATCTCTAACCGTTTAAGAGATACGGGCGTTTGAAGTTTCGGGACTTTCGAAAAAACGCGAAAATTCGACGCCGAAAACGACATCTTTCGACGTTTTCTCGTGTCGCGCGTTAACGACGCCGTTCGGACGGACGAATTAGACGGTTTCCGATAGAAAAATGTCCGCGGAATCGATTGCGACCAGTCCGGACGCCCTATCTCTAACCGTTTAGCGGCTACGGCCCGTCAAAGTTGAAAAGAGAGAAAAAAATCCCAACTTTGAAGCGCTGTAGCGTCGGAACGCGTTGAGCTAGGGCGTCCTTCTTTGCCTGTTTAGAACCCTCGTAGGGGTCCTTACGACGCGCCGATAAGCGAACGTCTAACTCTTCCCGTTAACGCGCAGCAGAAACGTCGCATTTTTCTGACCAAAACGATGAAATTTTTTCGACCCGAAAAATCGAGGGTCGGAATTTCGGGGTTTGACCCCACCGGAACGTGGCCATATATGGGTGTATTACGCCTGAGAAATTTCAGCCCCTAGCCCTAACCGTTTAGGAGATATGGACGTTTGAAAGTTGAGGGTGCAAAACTCAACTCCTTAAAGGAGCTCCGAATGGGGTCGAGTGATATATCAAAAGACGCGTATTTTCGCGTAGATTACGATAAAAAAAAGTTTGCCTCTCTATCTCTAACCGTTAAGGAGAAAATCGCGTTTAAAGTTTCGAAATTTCCAAAAATGCTTAACTCCGAAACTTTGAAGCGCCGTAGCTCCTAAACGGTTATAGATAGAGGATCCCGGTTTGCGCCGTTCGAAAGTACGCGTCGAGATCTTTCAAATGAGCACCGAACGATCGCCCCACGCCCACGCATAAGCGAGATACGGAGATTCGCTCGAGAAATTTCGGTAACATATCGAAGTCCGAAAATGACCGTTTTTATCATCCTATCCGGTAGATTTTTACGCGCCGAACAAGAATTTTTTTAGCACGCTTCGATATCTCTAACCGTTTAAGAGATACGGGCGTTTGAAGTTTCGGGACTTTCGAAAAAACGCGAAAATATCGACGCCGAAAACGACATCTTTCGACGTTTTCTCGTGTCGCGCGTTAACGACGCCGTTCGGACGGACGAATTAGACGGTTTCCGATAGAAAAATGTCCGCGGAATCGATTGCGACCAGTCCGGACGCCCTATCTCTAACCGTTTAGCGGCTACGGCCCGTCAAAGTTGAAAAAGAGAGAAAAAAAATCCCAACTTTGAAGCGCTGTAGCGTCGGAACGCGTTGAGCTAGGGCGTCCTTCTTTCGCCTGTTTAGAACCCTCGTAGGGGTCCTTACGACGCGCCGATAAGCGAACGTCTAACTCTTCCCGTTAACGCGCAGCAGAAACGTCGCATTTTTTTCTGACCAAAACGATGAAATTTTTTCGACCCGAAAAATCGAGGGTCGGAATTTCGGGGTTTCGACCCCACCGGAACGTGGCCATATATGGGTGTATTACGCCTGAGAAATTTCAGCCCCCTAGCCCTAACCGTTTAGGAGATATGGACGTTTGAAAGTTGAGGGTGTGCAAAACTCAACTCCTTAAAGGAGCTCCGAATGGGGTCGAGTGATATATCAAAAGACGCGTATTTTCGCGTAGATTACGATAAAAAAATGTTTGCCTCTCTATCTCTAACCGTTAAGGAGAAAATCGCGTTTAAAGTTTCGAAATTTCCAAAAATGCTTAACTCCGAAACTTTGAAGCGCCGTAGCTCCTAAACGGTTATAGATAGAGGATCCCGGTTTGCGCCGTTCGAAAGTACGCGTCGAGATCTTTCAAATGAGCACCGAACGATCGCCCTACGCCCACGCATAAGCGAGATACGGAGATTCGGTCGAGAAATTTCGGTAAAATATCGAAGTCCGAAAATGACCGTTTTATCATCCTATCCGGTAGATTTTTACGCGCCGAACAAGAATTTTTTAGCACGCTTCGATATCTCTAACCGTTTAAGAGATACGGGCGTTTGAAGTTTCAGGACTTTCGAAAAAACGCGAAAATATCGACGCCGAAAACGACATCTTTCGACGTTTTCTCGTGTCGCGCGTTAACGACGCCGTTCGGACGGACGAATTAGACGGTTTCCGATAGAAAAATGTCCGCGGAATCGATTGCGACCAGTCCGGACGCCCTATCTCTAACCGTTTAGCGGCTACGGCCCGTCAAAGTTGAAAAAGAGAGAAAAAAAATCCCAACTTTGAAGCGCTGTAGCGTCGGAACGCGTTGAGCTAGGGCGTCCTTCTTTTGCCTGTTTAGAACCCTCGTAGAAGTCCTTACGACGCGCCGATAAGCGAACGTCTAACTCTTCCCGTTAACGCGCAGCAGAAACGTCGCATTTTTCTGACCAAAACGATGAAATTTTTTCGACCCGAAAAATCGAGGGTCGGAATTTCGGGTTTTGACCCCACCGGAACGTGGCCATATATGGGTGTATTACGCCTGAGAAATTTCAGCCCCTAGCCCTAACCGTTTAGGAGATATGGACGTTTGAAAGTTGAGGGTGCAAAACTCAACTCCTTAAAGGAGCTCCGAATGGGGTCGAGTGATATATCAAAAGACGCGTATTTTCGCGTAGATTACGATAAAAAAGTTTGCCTCTCTATCTCTAACCGTTAAGGAGAAAATCGCGTTTAAAGTTTCGAAATTTCCAAAAATGCTTAACTCCGAAACTTTGAAGCGCCGTAGCTCCTAAACGGTTATAGATAGAGGATCCCAGTTTGCGCCGTTCGAAAGTACGCGTCGAGATCTTTCAAATGAGCACCGAACGATCGCCCTACGCCCACGCATAAGCGAGATACGGAGATTCGGTCGAGAAATTTCGGTAAAATATCGAAGTCCGAAAATGACCGTTTTATCATCCTATCCGGTAGATTTTTACGCGCCGAACAAGAATTTTTAGCACGCTTCGATATCTCTAACCGTTTAAGAGATACGGGCGTTTGAAGTTTCAGGACTTTCGAAAAAACGCGAAAATATCGACGCCGAAAACGACATCTTTCGACGTTTTCTCGTGTCGCGCGTTAACGACGCCGTTCGGACGGACGAATTAGACGGTTTCCGATAGAAAAATGTCCGCGGAATCGATTGCGACCAGTCCGGACGCCCTATCTCTAACCGTTTAGCGGCTACGGCCCGTCAAAGTTGAAAAGAGAGAAAAAAATCCCAACTTTGAAGCGCTGTAGCGTCGGAACGCGTTGAGCTAGGGCGTCCTTCTTTTGCCTGTTTAGAACCCTCGTAGAAGTCCTTACGACGCGCCGATAAGCGAACGTCTAACTCTTCCCGTTAACGCGCAGCAGAAACGTCGCATTTTTCTGACCAAAACGATGAAATTTTTTCGACCCGAAAAATCGAGGGTCGGAATTTCGGGGTTTTGACCCCACCGGAACGTGGCCATATATGGGTGTATTACGCCTGAGAAATTTCAGCCCCTAGCCCTAACCGTTTAGGAGATATGGACGTTTGAAAGTTGAGGGTGCAAAACTCAACTCCTTAAAGGAGCTCCGAATGGGGTCGAGTGATATATCAAAAGACGCGTATTTTCGCGTAGATTACGATAAAAAAGTTTGCCTCTCTATCTCTAACCGTTAAGGAGAAAATCGCGTTTAAAGTTTCGAAATTTCCAAAAATGCTTAACTCCGAAACTTTGAAGCGCCGTAGCTCCTAAACGGTTATAGATAGAAGGATCCCGGTTTGCGCCGTTCGAAAGTACGCGTCGAGATCTTTCAAATGAGCACCGAACGATCGCCCTACGCCCACGCATAAGCGAGATACGGAGATTCGGTCGAGAAATTTCGGTAAAATATCGAAGTCCGAAAATGACCGTTTTATCATCCTATCCGGTAGATTTTTACGCGCCGAACAAGAATTTTTTAGCACGCTTCGATATCTCTAACCGTTTAAGAGATACGGGCGTTTGAAGTTTCAGGACTTTCGAAAAAACGCGAAAATATCGACGCCGAAAACGACATCTTTCGACGTTTTCTCGTGTCGCGCGTTAACGACGCCGTTCGGACGGACGAATTAGACGGTTTCCGATAGAAAAATGTCCGCGGAATCGATTGCGACCAGTCCGGACGCCCTATCTCTAACCGTTTAGCGGCTACGGCCCGTCAAAGTTGAAAAAGAAAAAAAATCCCAACTTTGAAGCGCTGTAGCGTCGGAACGCGTTGAGCTAGGGCGTCCTTCTTTTGCCTGTTTAGAACCCTCGTAGGGGTCCTTACGACGCGCCGATAAGCGAACGTCTAACTCTTCCCGTTAACGCGCAGCAGAAACGTCGCATTTTTCTGACCAAAACGATGAAATTTTTTCGACCCGAAAAATCGAGGGTCGGAATTTCGGGGTTTTGACCCCACCGGAACGTGGCCATATATGGGTGTATTACGCCTGAGAAATTTCAGCCCCCTAGCCCTAACCGTTTAGGAGATATGGACGTTTGAAAGTTGAGGGGGTGCAAAACTCAACTCCTTAAAGTAGCTCAGATTGGTGTCTAGTTATATATAAAAATACGCGTATTTTCGCGTAGATTACGATAAAAAAGTTTGCCTCTCTATCTCTAACCGTTAAGGAGAAAATCGCGTTTAAAGTTTCGAAATTTCCAAAATGCTTAACTCCGAAACTTTGAAGCGCCGTAGCTCCTAAACGGTTATAGATAGAGGATCCCGGTTTGCGCCGTTCGAAAGTACGCGTCGAGATCTTTCAAATGAGCACCGAACGATCGCCCTACGCCCACGCATAAGCGAGATACGGAGATTCGGTCGAGAAATTTCGGTAAAATATCGAAGTCCGAAAATGACCGTTTTATCATCCTATCCGGTAGATTTTTACGCGCCGAACAAGAATTTTTTAGCACGCTTCGATATCTCTAACCGTTTAAGAGATACGGGCGTTTGAAGTTTCAGGACTTTCGAAAAAACGCGAAAATATCGACGCCGAAAACGACATCTTTCGACGTTTTCTCGTGTCGCGCGTTAACGACGCCGTTCGGACGGACGAATTAGACGGTTTCCGATAGAAAAATGTCCGCGGAATCGATTGCGACCAGTCCGGACGCCCTATCTCTAACCGTTTAGCGGCTACGGCCCGTCAAAGTTGAAAAAGAGAAAAAAATCCCAACTTTGAAGCGCTGTAGCGTCGGAACGCGTTGAGCTAGGGCGTCCTTCTTTGCCTGTTTAGAACCCTCGTAGAAGTCCTTACGACGCGCCGATAAGCGAACGTCTAACTCTTCCCGTTAACGCGCAGCAGAAACGTCGCATTTTTCTGACCAAAACGATGAAATTTTTTCGACCCGAAAAATCGAGGGTCGGAATTTCGGGGTTTTGACCCCACCGGAACGTGGCCATATATGGGTGTATTACGCCTGAGAAATTTCAGCCCCTAGCCCTAACCGTTTAGGAGATATGGACGTTTGAAAGTTGAGGGTGCAAAACTCAACTCCTTAAAGGAGCTCCGAATGGGGTCGAGTGATATATCAAAAGACGCGTATTTTCGCGTAGATTACGATAAAAAAGTTTGCCTCTCTATCTCTAACCGTTAAGGAGAAAATCGCGTTTAAAGTTTCGAAATTTCCAAAAATGCTTAACTCCGAAACTTTGAAGCGCCGTAGCTCCTAAACGGTTATAGATAGAGGATCCCAGTTTGCGCCGTTCGAAAGTACGCGTCGAGATCTTTCAAATGAGCACCGAACGATCGCCCTACGCCCACGCATAAGCGAGATACGGAGATTCGGTCGAGAAATTTCGGTAAAATATCGAAGTCCGAAAATGACCGTTTTATCATCCTATCCGGTAGATTTTTACGCGCCGAACAAGAATTTTTTAGCACGCTTCGATATCTCTAACCGTTTAAGAGATACGGGCGTTTGAAGTTTCAGGACTTTCGAAAAAACGCGAAAATATCGACGCCGAAAACGACATCTTTCGACGTTTTCTCGTGTCGCGCGTTAACGACGCCGTTCGGACGGACGAATTAGACGGTTTCCGATAGAAAAATGTCCGCGGAATCGATTGCGACCAGTCCGGACGCCCTATCTCTAACCGTTTAGCGGCTACGGCCCGTCAAAGTTGAAAAAGAGAAAAAAATCCCAACTTTGAAGCGCTGTAGCGTCGGAACGCGTTGAGCTAGGGCGTCCTTCTTTTGCCTGTTTAGAACCCTCGTAGAAGTCCTTACGACGCGCCGATAAGCGAACGTCTAACTCTTCCCGTTAACGCGCAGCAGAAACGTCGCATTTTTCTGACCAAAACGATGAAATTTTTTCGACCCGAAAAATCGAGGGTCGGAATTTCGGGGTTTGACCCCACCGGAACGTGGCCATATATGGGTGTATTACGCCTGAGAAATTTCAGCCCCTAGCCCTAACCGTTTAGGAGATATGGACGTTTGAAAGTTGAGGGTGCAAAACTCAACTCCTTAAAGGAGCTCCGAATGGGGTCGAGTGATATATCAAAAGACGCGTATTTTCGCGTAGATTACGATAAAAAAGTTTGCCTCTCTATCTCTAACCGTTAAGGAGAAAATCGCGTTTAAAGTTTCGAAATTTCCAAAAATGCTTAACTCCGAAACTTTGAAGCGCCGTAGCTCCTAAACGGTTATAGATAGAGGATCCCAGTTTGCGCCGTTCGAAAGTACGCGTCGAGATCTTTCAAATGAGCACCGAACGATCGCCCTACGCCCACGCATAAGCGAGATACGGAGATTCGGTCGAGAAATTTCGGTAAAATATCGAAGTCCGAAAATGACCGTTTTATCATCCTATCCGGTAGATTTTTACGCGCCGAACAAGAATTTTTTAGCACGCTTCGATATCTCTAACCGTTTAAGAGATACGGGCGTTTGAAGTTTCAGGACTTTCGAAAAAACGCGAAAATATCGACGCCGAAAACGACATCTTTCGACGTTTTCTCGTGTCGCGCGTTAACGACGCCGTTCGGACGGACGAATTAGACGGTTTCCGATAGAAAAATGTCCGCGGAATCGATTGCGACCAGTCCGGACGCCCTATCTCTAACCGTTTAGCGGCTACGGCCCGTCAAAGTTGAAAAAGAGAAAAAAATCCCAACTTTGAAGCGCTGTAGCGTCGGAACGCGTTGAGCTAGGGCGTCCTTCTTTTGCCTGTTTAGAACCCTCGTAGGGTCCTTACGACGCGCCGATAAGCGAACGTCTAACTCTTCCCGTTAACGCGCAGCAGAAACGTCGCATTTTTCTGACCAAAACGATGAAATTTTTTCGACCCGAAAAATCGAGGGTCGGAATTTCGGGGTTTTGACCCCACCGGAACGTGGCCATATATGGGTGTATTACGCCTGAGAAATTTCAGCCCCTAGCCCTAACCGTTTAGGAGATATGGACGTTTGAAAGTTGAGGGTGCAAAACTCAACTCCTTAAAGGAGCTCCGAATGGGGTCGAGTGATATATCAAAAGACGCGTATTTTCGCGTAGATTACGATAAAAAAGTTTGCCTCTCTATCTCTAACCGTTAAGGAGAAAATCGCGTTTAAAGTTTCGAAATTTCCAAAAATGCTTAACTCCGAAACTTTGAAGCGCCGTAGCTCCTAAACGGTTATAGATAGAGGATCCCAGTTTGCGCCGTTCGAAAGTACGCGTCGAGATCTTTCAAATGAGCACCGAACGATCGCCCTACGCCCACGCATAAGCGAGATACGGAGATTCGGTCGAGAAATTTCGGTAAAATATCGAAGTCCGAAAATGACCGTTTTATCATCCTATCCGGTAGATTTTTACGCGCCGAACAAGAATTTTTTTAGCACGCTTCGATATCTCTAACCGTTTAAGAGATACGGGCGTTTGAAGTTTCGGGACTTTCGAAAAAACGCGAAAATATCGACGCCGAAAACGACATCTTTCGACGTTTTCTCGTGTCGCGCGTTAACGACGCCGTTCGGACGGACGAATTAGACGGTTTCCGATAGAAAAATGTCCGCGGAATCGATTGCGACCAGTCCGGACGCCCTATCTCTAACCGTTTAGCGGCTACGGCCCGTCAAAGTTGAAAAAGAGAGAAAAAAAATCCCAACTTTGAAGCGCTGTAGCGTCGGAACGCGTTGAGCTAGGGCGTCCTTCTTTTGCCTGTTTAGAACCCTCGTAGGGGTCCTTACGACGCGCCGATAAGCGAACGTCTAACTCTTCCCGTTAACGCGCAGCAGAAACGTCGCATTTTTTTCTGACCAAAACGATGAAATTTTTTCGACCCGAAAAATCGAGGGTCGGAATTTCGGGGTTTGACCCCACCGGAACGTGGCCATATATGGGTGTATTACGCCTGAGAAATTTCAGCCCCTAGCCCTAACCGTTTAGGAGATATGGACGTTTGAAAGTTGAGGGTGCAAAACTCAACTCCTTAAAGGAGCTCCGAATGGGGTCGAGTGATATATCAAAAGACGCGTATTTTCGCGTAGATTACGATAAAAAAGTTTGCCTCTCTATCTCTAACCGTTAAGGAGAAAATCGCGTTTAAAGTTTCGAAATTTCCAAAAATGCTTAACTCCGAAACTTTGAAGCGCCGTAGCTCCTAAACGGTTATAGATAGAGGATCCCAGTTTGCGCCGTTCGAAAGTACGCGTCGAGATCTTTCAAATGAGCACCGAACGATCGCCCTACGCCCACGCATAAGCGAGATACGGAGATTCGGTCGAGAAATTTCGGTAAAATATCGAAGTCCGAAAATGACCGTTTTATCATCCTATCCGGTAGATTTTTACGCGCCGAACAAGAATTTTTTAGCACGCTTCGATATCTCTAACCGTTTAAGAGATACGGGCGTTTGAAGTTTCAGGACTTTCGAAAAAACGCGAAAATATCGACGCCGAAAACGACATCTTTCGACGTTTTCTCGTGTCGCGCGTTAACGACGCCGTTCGGACGGACGAATTAGACGGTTTCCGATAGAAAAATGTCCGCGGAATCGATTGCGACCAGTCCGGACGCCCTATCTCTAACCGTTTAGCGGCTACGGCCCGTCAAAGTTGAAAAAGAGAAAAAAATCCCAACTTTGAAGCGCTGTAGCGTCGGAACGCGTTGAGCTAGGGCGTCCTTCTTTTGCCTGTTTAGAACCCTCGTAGAAGTCCTTACGACGCGCCGATAAGCGAACGTCTAACTCTTCCCGTTAACGCGCAGCAGAAACGTCGCATTTTCTGACCAAAACGATGAAATTTTTTCGACCCGAAAAATCGAGGGTCGGAATTTCGGGGTTTTGACCCCACCGGAACGTGGCCATATATGGGTGTATTACGCCTGAGAAATTTCAGCCCCTAGCCCTAACCGTTTAGGAGATATGGACGTTTGAAAGTTGAGGGTGCAAAACTCAACTCCTTAAAGGAGCTCCGAATGGGGTCGAGTGATATATCAAAAGACGCGTATTTTCGCGTAGATTACGATAAAAAAGTTTGCCTCTCTATCTCTAACCGTTAAGGAGAAAATCGCGTTTAAAGTTTCGAAATTTCCAAAAATGCTTAACTCCGAAACTTTGAAGCGCCGTAGCTCCTAAACGGTTATAGATAGAGGATCCCAGTTTGCGCCGTTCGAAAGTACGCGTCGAGATCTTTCAAATGAGCACCGAACGATCGCCCTACGCCCACGCATAAGCGAGATACGGAGATTCGGTCGAGAAATTTCGGTAAAATATCGAAGTCCGAAAATGACCGTTTTTATCATCCTATCCGGTAGATTTTTACGCGCCGAACAAGAATTTTTTAGCACGCTTCGATATCTCTAACCGTTTAAGAGATACGGGCGTTTGAAGTTTCAGGACTTTCGAAAAAACGCGAAAATATCGACGCCGAAAACGACATCTTTCGACGTTTTCTCGTGTCGCGCGTTAACGACGCCGTTCGGACGGACGAATTAGACGGTTTCCGATAGAAAAATGTCCGCGGAATCGATTGCGACCAGTCCGGACGCCCTATCTCTAACCGTTTAGCGGCTACGGCCCGTCAAAGTTGAAAAAGAGAAAAAAATCCCAACTTTGAAGCGCTGTAGCGTCGGAACGCGTTGAGCTAGGGCGTCCTTCTTTTGCCTGTTTAGAACCCTCGTAGGGTCCTTACGACGCGCCGATAAGCGAACGTCTAACTCTTCCCGTTAACGCGCAGCAGAAACGTCGCATTTTTCTGACCAAAACGATGAAATTTTTTCGACCCGAAAAATCGAGGGTCGGAATTTCGGGGTTTTGACCCCACCGGAACGTGGCCATATATGGGTGTATTACGCCTGAGAAATTTCAGCCCCTAGCCCTAACCGTTTAGGAGATATGGACGTTTGAAAGTTGAGGGTGCAAAACTCAACTCCTTAAAGGAGCTCCGAATGGGGTCGAGTGATATATCAAAAGACGCGTATTTTCGCGTAGATTACGATAAAAAAGTTTGCCTCTCTATCTCTAACCGTTAAGGAGAAAATCGCGTTTAAAGTTTCGAAATTTCCAAAAATGCTTAACTCCGAAACTTTGAAGCGCCGTAGCTCCTAAACGGTTATAGATAGAGGATCCCAGTTTGCGCCGTTCGAAAGTACGCGTCGAGATCTTTCAAATGAGCACCGAACGATCGCCCTACGCCCACGCATAAGCGAGATACGGAGATTCGGTCGAGAAATTTCGGTAAAATATCGAAGTCCGAAAATGACCGTTTTATCATCCTATCCGGTAGATTTTTACGCGCCGAACAAGAATTTTTTAGCACGCTTCGATATCTCTAACCGTTTAAGAGATACGGGCGTTTGAAGTTTCAGGACTTTCGAAAAAACGCGAAAATATCGACGCCGAAAACGACATCTTTCGACGTTTTCTCGTGTCGCGCGTTAACGACGCCGTTCGGACGGACGAATTAGACGGTTTCCGATAGAAAAATGTCCGCGGAATCGATTGCGACCAGTCCGGACGCCCTATCTCTAACCGTTTAGCGGCTACGGCCCGTCAAAGTTGAAAAAGAGAAAAAAATCCCAACTTTGAAGCGCTGTAGCGTCGGAACGCGTTGAGCTAGGGCGTCCTTCTTTTGCCTGTTTAGAACCCTCGTAGAAGTCCTTACGACGCGCCGATAAGCGAACGTCTAACTCTTCCCGTTAACGCGCAGCAGAAACGTCGCATTTTTCTGACCAAAACGATGAAATTTTTTCGACCCGAAAAATCGAGGGTCGGAATTTCGGGGTTTTGACCCCACCGGAACGTGGCCATATATGGGTGTATTACGCCTGAGAAATTTCAGCCCCTAGCCCTAACCGTTTAGGAGATATGGACGTTTGAAAGTTGAGGGTGCAAAACTCAACTCCTTAAAGGAGCTCCGAATGGGGTCGAGTGATATATCAAAAGACGCGTATTTTCGCGTAGATTACGATAAAAAAGTTTGCCTCTCTATCTCTAACCGTTAAGGAGAAAATCGCGTTTAAAGTTTCGAAATTTCCAAAAATGCTTAACTCCGAAACTTTGAAGCGCCGTAGCTCCTAAACGGTTATAGATAGAGGATCCCAGTTTGCGCCGTTCGAAAGTACGCGTCGAGATCTTTCAAATGAGCACCGAACGATCGCCCTACGCCCACGCATAAGCGAGATACGGAGATTCGGTCGAGAAATTTCGGTAAAATATCGAAGTCCGAAAATGACCGTTTTTATCATCCTATCCGGTAGATTTTTACGCGCCGAACAAGAATTTTTAGCACGCTTCGATATCTCTAACCGTTTAAGAGATACGGGCGTTTGAAGTTTCAGGACTTTCGAAAAAACGCGAAAATATCGACGCCGAAGACGACATCTTTCGACGTTTTCTCGTGTCGCGCGTTAACGACGCCGTTCGGACGGACGAATTAGACGGTTTCCGATAGAAAAATGTCCGCGGAATCGATTGCGACCAGTCCGGACGCCCTATCTCTAACCGTTTAGCGGCTACGGCCCGTCAAAGTTGAAAAAGAGAGAAAAAAAATCGCAACTTTGAAGCGCTGTAGCGTCGGAACGCGTTGAGCTAGGGCGTCCTTCTTTTGCCTGTTTAGAACCCTCGTAGAAGTCCTTACGACGCGCCGATAAGCGAACGTCTAACTCTTCCCGTTAACGCGCAGCAGAAACGTCGCATTTTTCTGACCAAAACGATGAAATTTTTTCGACCCGAAAAATCGAGGGTCGGAATTTCGGGGTTTTGACCCCACCGGAACGTGGCCATATATGGGTGTATTACGCCTGAGAAATTTCAGCCCCTAGCCCTAACCGTTTAGGAGATATGGACGTTTGAAAGTTGAGGGTGCAAAACTCAACTCCTTAAAGGAGCTCCGAATGGGGTCGAGTGATATATCAAAAGACGCGTATTTTCGCGTAGATTACGATAAAAAAGTTTGCCTCTCTATCTCTAACCGTTAAGGAGAAAATCGCGTTTAAAGTTTCGAAATTTCCAAAAATGCTTAACTCCGAAACTTTGAAGCGCCGTAGCTCCTAAACGGTTATAGATAGAGGATCCCAGTTTGCG